>OZ059787.1:6795864-7023102 GCA_964057025.1 Standfussiana lucernea | reverse complement strand
GTTATTTTATATTATTTGTTTTATTTTGATCTAATTTCATTTCAAACTGCAGTGATTAGAAATCTATATGGATTACAAAATATGCTCTTGGAAATGTTTACCAATAAATAACAAATTTATTTATTTTGTTCAAAAAACATAAATGACTCTGATGATGGTACTAAATATTTTCCTTCATTTGTTGTTACAGGGTGGCAGTGAGGTGTGGAATGTTCGCAATGAAACTGTCATAGCTTCCATCGCATTCCACCCTCGCGATCAGCTGTTAGTTATAGCCACCTACAACGAATTGTACTTTTGGGACTGGAGCCAGCGTGCCCCTTTTACCAAAGTCTCTACTAATAATGTTAACGAGAAAGTCAGGTACGTAAATAAAATTTGAACATCACAAAAATTTTAAGAAACATGCAACAAATAAAAAAAAATCTGTAAAAAATATTAATTCCTTTTTTTATAAATGCAATTTTTTTTTATGCCTGAAATCTAGAAAGATTTCCACTTCATAGAAGCACTCGAATTCGTTAGTATAAAACCGTTATTAAATATTATGCATTCTTCTTAGCTTGTGTCTTTCAGATATGTGGCTTTCGATGCTCTTGGCTACAAACTTATCACTGGTATATCTCTATGGGCTTGTGCTGGGACTGCGAACAACTCTTCGCAACAACAGAACCCGGCCTCGGGTCCGACAAATAACCCCAATAACAATAACTCGAGAAGAGATGACAACGACGACAGTCCGGGCGGCAGCCGCGCGCAGGACAGCCCCGGCACGGCACAAGACATGATTGTAAACTCTTACCAAAACTTGGTACAAAGATACGACAGTTTAGTGAGGAACTATCAAAGACTCTTCATGGTACGACATCGCCTAACCAACACTCCGCCGCCGCCGCCAAATACGGTAATGGATAATATTATAAAACTATCATTATATTGAATTCAGATAACAAAATGTTTAAGTTTGGTTGCTAGAAGGGTAACCTGTATATTTGTTTGTTCGCAGACGGACCGCGGCACAGACCCTATGGAGACGGACTTCGGGCTCGCCGCTACGGGCTGGACGCGGCCCACGCGTTCTGCCGCTTCTACTCAAGATGATGGTACTATATTGTAAATGAATTCGAAAGTCACTGCAGCCAAATAACCAAAGTTACTCTAACTTTTGAATAATTACTTACACCCCCGTATCTATAGTCAAGGTAAAGTAATTACTTGAGTTTAAGTAATTATTTATGCAAACATTTTTACGCAATAGACAAGAATTTAAACGAAGTAAGAACCATCAAAGAAAGCAAAGCTAAGAATTCAAACTTTAGACATTTCTAACTTTAAGCAATTACTAAACTACATAATAAAAATCGTATCTAATAAAATAAATAAATATGTTTATAAATAGATACGGGTGTTAGGACTAAGGAAATGAATTTTCATCAAAACCACTTAATTTAGTCACTTAACCACTTGATTTACCATGCTTGTAATGATTGAATTATACGTGATTTTCCAGCAACTCCGGCGCCCACCACGTCACGCGACGCTGTGGAACTCGCGGACTCCGTCGTTGAAGAGAGCGAACGCTTACTCAACTTAGACGTGTTATCTTTTGATAGCAGTCGTGCCAGGTATGCAATTAGATTTATAAGTCCCGATAGTTTGTAGTATGATATGTAGTTGAGCGTAGTAAAAACTAACAGTTCGAGTTGAATATTCATTTCTATGAAGACCAATACTGTTAAAAAAAGAAATAAAGCTATACCTACGTTTATATTTTGCTTAACTTTGAAATTTTCAGAAATCAAAGTTCATCAAATCAGCAGGAACGTTCGCTGTTTGGATCACGATCATCCGCTTTCCAACCTTTAAACGGTTCCGATAGATCATACAGAACTATAGAGTACGAGAGTACCAGACTATTGCCAAATCCTTTCTCTTCGTCTAACGGAACACCGAGGCCGACCAGGGTTACTTTTACGGAAATCACTCCTTCCAGTTCGACGAATACATCTCGCACTAGTATTTTCACTTCCTCTAGAGGATCTTTGGGACGAGACTTCGCACTACGCCGAAGAAACTTTTCCCCAATGCAACAAAACAGCGAGTCCACACGTAACGATCCTGCAACAGCAGCGACCACTCCGTCCGCTCAACCGTTTGTACCACGACGCTCGTTCCAGACAAGTGCATCAGATGAAAGCCAACCCTCAACGTCTGGCTCATCTTCCTCTTCCGCACAAAGACCAACAATGACTAATTCATCTACACAAATGAGCCCCTCGATGGCGCCGGTCGATGCACAAACTATTAACGAAAGTCTTGATTTAATTCGTGACATTCTGCGTGACTCAGGGACTAGGTTGTTGAATTTAATCACCAATATGTCGTTATCTACTCTGGCCAGCGTCGAGCGCAGCATACCGCGGCGCGGCAGCGTGTCGCGCGCTCACTCCGACGAGAGCGAGGGTGGCGGCCGCACGCGCGGGGCTAGGCCTCGGGTCCGACTATTCAGCTCCACTTGGCGACGAGAATTTCTATCATCCAGTTCTGACTCTGACAGTGATCAGTCCTCGGAGGTTAATATTTTTAGGACTAGAAATACTACGTATCGAGAGGACGAGCCCAGAATTACTGATGGTCCGTCTGCTTCGACTTCCTCCGAGAGACTGGCACACCCTACTGATAGAATGGTGTTCGAATTGAATGAGGAATCACGCAACAGTGGCCTTCCTAGAGAGCCCTGGCCGTCGAGGGAGGCAAGAGGAATCAATGTGTCGTTGTCGAATAGTAGGTTTCGTGTTCGAACTCAGAGCGATTCAATGAGCACCGACGTAGCATCTACAGATGTTGGCTCCTCGAGCACGACTGTCGGCTCCTCGGCCACAGCTGTCGAGGCCGGACCTGCGCCCGAGGCCGCACCCACACCTGATGCTGGTGACGCCACGCCTGCAGCGGGAGCGGACGTGGCAGATGGAAGCGCAGCATCAGAGCCACGTACACAGAGTACATTTAATCCCGACAGACCGTCAACAAGTAGGGATGATTTTTGGAATAGAAGCGATACAGTTCCGCCTGACGAAGCTTATAGAAAAGTAAGAAGCGGAGTACACGCATTACAGAAACACACTGTGCAGTTGACGAATCTTTGGCTGCGAGGCAGTCGCACGACCATGAGAGAATTACGGGGGATGTGGGAAAATTTACGCCGACGTATAATCACGTTACATAGAGAAACAGGAAGACAAGATGTTCCCAGTTATTATACTAGACCGTTACTAGATCGGTGTATGATGTTGACTGACATGACGGATAACCTCACCCGCACGGCAAGAAACCTAAGAAGTAATACAAGGACTGAAGATAGTGATAGGCATGCGACTGGAAATCGTTATGCAACTCAGAATACTAACAATGCAAATAATACTCAAACAGAAGGTGAAAGAAATACTTCCAATGACAATTCTACTGATGGTAGGGCATCTCAAGGTGGAAGGTCTTCCCACCCAAGATCTTCACCTAGTATTCGGTTTTCTCCGCCTTTGAGAAGAAGACTACAATCGAATTATCGTTGGCGTGCAGAAGATGAACTTCGGAGGCGATCTCGGAATCCTCGATTAGCTCCACGCTACATCAACCGGTCTCGCAGAGACTTCGTGCGCGCGATTGAAATTAGTGCTACCAGACATGAAATTCGCATGAGAGCTATGCAAGTGCTGTCAGTTATGTTCAACATGATGATGATGTGTCTAGAAGAGCGCGGCCTCAGTCAACTTATCATTAGCATGTTGAGGACACTTAAAAGGGCGCTAGCATTGACTTGCCTTATCGTGATGTCAAACAGGAATAACGGGCGAACAGCTACTAGCCAAGCTCCCACACCCCAACGTGTCGAATCCCTAGATGTGGTTCGTATACAAAATGTTGAGCATAACGTGGACGTGAACGTCGATGGCCCCGACGAGCTGGCACCCCCCAGTAACCCCCAGCGTGGTGCTGAACCAGGTGCAAACCGAACACAACAAAATAGTAAAGATAACAAAACAAAAAATGAAGACAAACCGTCAACATCTCGGGCTGAAACTGTCGAAAGAAGAAATAAAAATAAGAGACCACGCGAAGAAACCACACAAACACCTTCAACTTCACTTAGTAGAATTTCACAAAGGTATAGCAATCGGCTTGCCGTCCAAATAGCCGCCGCCAATAGAAATAATTCTGCAACAGCAAGAAATAGACGAGATCTGTACATGGAAAGTAGAAGGCAAAAAGCTTTGCACAGAACAAATCCTACTGCACATCCTCTACTCAAAAAGAGGAGTTTACCCCCAGTTTCAAATTATAGAATACCGGCACTGCGAAGTTTACCTTTGCGTCCCAGCGTGACTAGATTCAGAAGCCCTAGGGTCGATCCGCAAAATAATGAACCTGTAGCCGGACCCTCGAACGCTCCGCCACCCGGTGATAATCCTAATCTTCAGGAATCACCTGGAAGTGAGCTGATGAACGAGTTCGAGCACAGAGTCAATTTTATACGCATAGCTCACATGCAGGCCGTGAGGCTTAGGAATGCAGCCAGAAACAGGTTCAGACGCCTGCAGACAATCCGTCTGTACACACCGTCGTCCGTCCGGGAGATGTTCTCGCTGCAGGCGAACAACGGCGACAACCAGGCGAGCGGCACGTCGCCGGGCCCCAGCGGCGCGGGCTCCAGCGGCACGGGCCCGAGTGCGGGCGGCGAGGGCACGGCCCGGCACCCGCTGGCCATGTTCCGGCCGCACATCCTGTCGGCCCGCGCCGACCCGGCCGGCCGCGAGGAGCTGAGCCACCAGTTCCACACGGTGCTCAACAACGTGGCCATGCCGCTCATGCAGATGAGTGACCTGCCCGGCAACGACGGCGGCTCGGCGCAGCGCCTGCCCAGAATACACGAGTATCTGCAACCCATCATCCTGGCTCAGGTCAATATAAATAACCTATGCTATGTTAGACGAAGTCGCACTCGTACAACTGTTACAAGTGTAACCGTGTGTCAGTAGAACGCGATGGTGGTGGACGACGAGGGCGCGGCGGGCGAGGGTGGCGTCGCGCGACGCTTCTCGGGCATGGCGGGGCTGCTGGACGCCGGAATCATCTCCGAGGCGCTGCCCGCGCCCTCGCACCGCGTGCAGGCCTGGGACTTCACCACTGGCAACACGCCCGAGATATCTGACAGTACGACACTTTATTTATCATTATACTATTTTAGGTTTCTTGCTTACCTGAGAAGTCGGATCCTTATTCTCCTATTAAAGTCAAGTCAACAGACAAATTTCTTATGTTACCAGGTACCAAGAATGTAGTAGTACAGCGGTGCAGAATTCATAATGACGCCAGTATCGACATATCTAAAGACGGCAGGCTCTTGGTGGCGCTCCTTCCAGTGCCCAGGTTGAGGAACACGAACCATTGGCTCGGTAAGTAAATTACACGTAGAATAGTGGAAGGCAGTATATGAAATACAGGGCAAGTCAATGTGGCGGTTAACATTTGCAAAATTGCTTGTATGTGTGGACTGGACTGTTACGGTTATAAGCGTGCGGTACCCTCACTCCTCAGGCGTGTACTCGCTGGAGTGGGCGCGGCTGGGCCAGTGCCTGCACACGGCGGTGCTGGAGCAGAGCGCCGTGTCGGTGGCGCTGTCGCCCACGGCGCGCCACCTGGCGGTGGGGCTGGGCTCGCGCCGCTTCACCACGGCGCCGCACGCGCGCAACAACGTCATCGCGCTGGTCTATCGCCTCGAGCCGCTCGGTATGTACGCTGAGTGCTGCGTACGCGACGCACCAACAGCTTTACTTTATGTGTGTCAGAATGGCTGGTTGCCTGTGGCTTTGGTCTATGAGAGTTGATTAGAAAATTGCTACATAATTGCTTATATTTGCTACATTTAATAAATAATTGCTACATACTATATATATTTAGAAATAACATATTTTTTTTGTACAGCCATCCTGACGTTTGGTTGGCTGGTCGCCTCCTAGTTTAAAGCCAAGCATGCAGAGTTTCCCGAAATGTATTGCGTCAATAATTGCTACATATTTGCTTCATTTATCTAATTTAGTTGTATCTTCAAACATATGTTAATTAAAGGATGTAGCGATTATTTTAATTATCCCAAGGAAAAGTGCCTGATAAAACAATAAAGGCAAATAGTTGCAGTGTGTCTTCAGTCAACGGTATTGCTACTTTAGGAGGCTATTATTGCTACTTTATGTTATGAGTAGGTAAGTGGAAGTGGTGGCAAGTGGAAGCACATTAAAAGGATATCGTAAATAAAAACGTCGGGTCGTTCATAAGATTCATTTTAATAATATTACAATTTACTTAAAAAATATTCAACTATTAATTTACTTAATTTCCATATTATTTTTTCGCATGTATTATACAATGTGGTATTAGCTTCTTTTTACTCTTCGTAACTTTTTTCGATTGGTCATCGTAACATTTCCATTCTGAATTTCGTCTGCAATGAGCTTTGTAGTGACCAATTAGTGTTTCACATACTGGGGGCTCGAATTCTATTATAGACAGTAAATCAAACTCTGATCCTTGTAAAAAAAGAGATGTTGGTGTATCATCTATTGAAATGAATTGATTGGAATGAAATTCAAATGCAATAAGATCTCGTAAAGATAAACTAAATGATTTAACACCTGTACATACTACACCGGCATTCTGTAAGTTCTTAAGAATTAATTAAAGTATTTGCGGCTTATATCTGCACTAGCAATGACTAAGAATAATTGTTATAATGAAAATTATTGGATTATTGAAGGTAGGTACATATTTTTTTTTAACGCAAGAATCGCATTACTTACGCTGTTGCCAGAGCCTAAACGATTAAACCGATTCAACATAACTAAGTATTTGCCTTTATTGTTTTATCAGGCACTTTTCCGTGGGATAATTAAAATAATCGCTACATCCTTTAATTAACATATGTTTGAAGATACAACTAAATTAGATAAATGAAGCAAATATGTAGCAATTATTGACGCAATACATTTCGGGAAACTCTGCATGCTTGGCTTTAAACTAGGAGGCGACCAGCCAACCAAACGTCAGGATGGCTGTACAAAAAAAATATGTTATTTCTAAATATATATAGTATGTAGCAATTATTTATTAAATGTAGCAAATATAAGCAATTATGTAGCAATTTTCTAATCAACTCTCATAGACCAAAGCCACAGGCAACCAGCCATTCTGACACACATTTTACTTTGATAATCTTATTCTCAACAAAAATCAGGGAAACTTCAAAGCTTTAAGTTCTTTGGTCCGAGCCAGTAATGTCTAGCTTATTATATGTTTAACACTAACCCATTATTTTATCTGGATTTTTAGAAAGTTCAAGCCGCACGGGATTGTCCCCAATCAAGGAGTTGAAACAGAATTGGGAATATGGCTTCACCAGCCTCAACTGCCTCCGTTGGGCTCCCCAACCTGGCCAAGGACTTGTCTATGCAAACAACACTGGACAACTCATTATTATGAGCTAAGTAGAAATGTCATGACATAATTATGTTTATAAGGATGTTCCAAACACAAAGCCATGGATGCTGTATCACTGCCACACTGACTGCCCTTTTGTGTCATTCAGTAAATTCATTTTACGCATTTGTGGCAAGTTTTTCATGTTTATAACTCCTAAAAAATATTGATTCATGTCTGTTTATATTTCAACATATTATTAATGTCAAGTATTTTCAAAATATCATAATACAATAATGTTAGGATAGACTAATCACAGATTGTTTGATTGCAAGTCAATCCAATTTTAAAATACATAGTTTGTAATATCCAATGCCAATGTTCTTTAAATTGTAATTGATCTCGTGAATCATTGGATTGGAACTGATTGTGCAACATATTATGTCTATGGTGTAATAACTGACAACCAATTGTAACGGTTATTGTTCCATACAAGATTTGAAACTTCAATGCTTGTATTACTTATCGCATTGTCAATGTTTAAACTACATTCACACATCAATGCGCGAGAAGTGTAATACATGATTTAAAGTATAGATTTATCGCGTCTTTAGATATTTATTCGTAGTAATTAAATCTGAAACTCTGAAAATTCATAGTACCTATCTATAACATACCTTTAAGTTTTGTTTTTTATTTCTTTTGTATAAGTTTGAGTTATTGTTGTACACTGCCTACGTAAGTTGGAACTTCATACAAATCAATGTTATGTTCATATTATAAAAACTTTCAACTCTCTTTGTAATCATGTTTCGTTATTTGACATCTAAATTATTTTTCTAACCGATTTTTCCATTATTAATTTTTAAGGTTTTACTTGCGAAGGTAGTGTGATTTCGGTTCTTCCATGTTTTAATTTATAAAAATTCTGGCGCGGCGCCATTCCTAAGTTAAAGAAGCTTTATTGGTACTAGCAATATAAAATGCCATTTTTCTTCGTTTCTTTCTATTAATCGTATTATTTTAATATAAACGATTTTCTTAAACCCATCTATCATTTTAGGCTGGGTCTGCGCGTATTCAGTTATACTTACCAATATTGTTTAAAAACTTACTGTTCCAGTATTGTATTATATACATTTGAATGAGTATAGTCTCGTTATCGGACTAATTGCGTTTAATTATTCCTGACTAAAGAGCAACCTGGAGCCGTGTGTCCAAGCCTGACTGATTTTTCAGCGTTTATAGACTGATGATCGATTCAACCAGGGTAAAACGGATAGTTATTCGTCTAGTTCTGTAAAACTTGAAGAGGGGATATTAAAATGATTTGTTATAAAAAATTTACTAGTGTACATTAATATTTCATAAGTTTACTACAACAGTTCGGGCCATACTATATGTTTGGTTTCAACACGACTAATCAAATAAGTTAATAACCCTCAACAATATAAATGTTAGAATTTAGAAAATACCGATGCGATTTGATAAACAAGATTATAATACCGCTTAAACTATGATCTGATTCCAGAATAACGACAGAAATAAAATTAGTATTACAAAAACCAATAAGAATCACAATATTTCTAGGGGAGTGGAGGTGGTATTAGTTTGGTCAATTACCGACGTCCATGTTGTGTGTACTGAACTGATTGTTATCTCTCAATGTTATGCTCGAAGTAGAACAGAACTCCAGATCATATCGTAAGTGGTACTTATAATATTATTCTCTACAAACTGTTGTGAGTCACTACATGTTGAATTTCTATTTAATGAGCAAATTGTAGGTACATAAATGTCATAAAACGAACTTAGTTGGCTACATAAAGTGCACGTTTTGAATGGTGAATTTTTTCATCGAATATACCCGAAGGGTCGAAGGGTCATGTCGCTAATCGAAATCTTTACTAATTCATTCACGTACCCGTACCCGTAAATGAGGTACGTAATATGGTTGGCAACCGAAATAGTACCTACTTACATTCAGCATTATCTGATAATTCAGAAGCAGTTCTACATGTACCACTTAAGAAGACTAATAAAATTATTGTGCTGATGAATCTATTGAATATTTTATCATTTGCCCTGCCTTATGTCCCTAAACAGCAGATTCAGTTTTATTCTTATGATATTACAACTGGGTGTCCTGCTCGTACCCTGCAGTGATTATTTGTTATGTTAATATTGTTATCGTCAAAGTTAAAATGTAGAGGTAATGCTACTATGTGTCATTTCTATTACAATAAAAAGATTCATTTAAATATTATTACTATTTAATGTTATCCGCGGAATATTCTCCATACCCCTATGATTCCTGCTATAATTTTCGGATTAATTTTGGTTTTATTTTGCGCTCCTGGATTGGTTAATTTGATTTTTTAGTTGCAGGTCATCTTGTGGCCTTTTCCACTTTTCTTACACACACAACACCCAAATGAATGCCTACATAATATTTTACTGTTGGAGTTTCAACTCTCCGCGCTGAGCCGAGCCTTGAAAATGCATTGCATGTGGTCATATAATCAGATAATTATTATAGTATTTACTCTTCTAAAGGCCAACTTCTCTAGGGAGGTGCAGTGGGAATTAGGTATTATAAATAAAATTACCTTTTTAAACATTTATGACTACGCTACTAGAAGTAGTCTTCTTTCCTATCGACATTTCCAAATTCCGATAGTTTTTACAGACAAATTACTTAGCAATAATACCTACCCTCCCTAATAAAGATTTCAAATTTACCGACCGAAATTTCGATTTTTATTATTTCAGAGGATAAACTATCTGACCTTGTTTCTGATTTTCTGTAAATAATTTTTTCTTCAAATAATTTGTGATAATTGTAAGAATAGTTTAAAAATAACTGTACAGTTTTTATAAATAAGATTCTGTGTACAGATCCCTTCTTGTGTCTAATAAAATCCTAATAGATGGGAGAAGTGTTTCATTTTATCGCAACTTAAAACCTAACCCGTAATGAAATGATTAAGGGATATTTTACTATTTAAAAAAAAAAATTAAAATGATATAAATATTGTATTTATTCCGTTTCTATAGAATGTAATTGCATTAATGATGCTGACAAAATAATTATTATACATTAAAATATTATACAGAAATTTTGAAAACTTATAGTTACCTATCTATAAATTTAATTTAATAAAAAATACCTGTGTAAGTTTTGCAAATATGTATTAAATCATCTGAATTAATACTAAGCATGGAACAAAATTATGTTAACAGACATAGTATTGTGTGTGAAGTAAATAATGATAATATTTCTTGATGTAATTAGAACCAATACTGATAAGAATGATATACAATATAATATTTAAGATTGATATAATAACAATTTATACTTCTGATATTGATTTAAAATACAAAAAACAAACATTACAAAATGCTCCAATTTAAAATGTCATATATACAAAATCTCCTTTATAGATCACTGTTACCTGTTTTTGTTTAGTCATTTCCAAAGAAAATAAAAAAAAAAACTTATTGAACTTGCAGACTAATGTGACAAAGTATAATGATAAATATTTCGATTGTGACTCCGAAGCTGTCACTAAACACGTCATAAAAACTAAAAATGGTTTTAACAACTTACAAAAGATATAAGTCAAACCATAAGTAACACTAATTCCTACAATTGTTTATTAAAAATGTTAATTTGCTCGTAGCACAAATATACTTTCCCTGACTCATCACAGACCAAATGTAAAATCTATTTCGATTTCCAATGTTTATTACTGAACCTTGTGTCTTAGCAGCGCCGCACAACACCCTCTGGTGACTTAGAAGCATTTAAATATAATAGCATCTATAACTAACTTCTTTCTGAGGAGGAAGTGGCGATTTAATGAAATGCAATAAGTGTTAGTGTTCCGAAGGCTTGAGTTCTTTAATTTGCTTTATAAGGTAAGCCTTCTCATCATTGAACTGCTCATCCTCAGAACGATCTGTGTGGAATTTGGTGAGGAAGTCAACCAATTTATCTTGATTCCTTAGCAAGATATCCAATATTGGTTTAGGTTTATTAGGGTTGGCTACAAATACCTGAAACAATTATCAAGAATTAATCAACAATTCTGTTTACTTCAATTGTAATTTATAAAATTTCAACACTAATTACAATGTGTACCTTAAAAACATGGAAAGCCTCAAACTGAATATTACGTGACTTCTCTTTAAGCATATTCATCATAAGCTTAAGATTATCAGGGTTTGTGATGTAACGTGTCATAATTGAGAAGTTGTGGCGATCGAGTAACAACTCTCCCAGTAGCTTCAGGCTCTGCCGTCGAGTCACATAGTTCTCAGAGTTAAGCAGTCGCTGATAATGACTGAATACTTTATCATAGTTTGTTTCTAGAAACTCAGCACACAACATTTTATGTCGTGTTAGCAATTCCTGGAAATAATAATAAAATGTATTAATTCTTGTCTAACTTTTCCAAATTATATTCCTGTTCCACAACTTAAGGAGGTAGAACTTTGCATGCACACACCTGCATAAAAAAATTATAGACAACCATATCTCCAAATGGACATGAGTGAGTCTTTAGTTATATTGTAGTAAAAGTGTATACATAAACATACAAATCATTTACTTTCAGCATGATAAAATATAAAAAGGTTTAACCAAAAATTAGCAAAACATTCTAAAAAAACAAACCTTAAAAGTAGAAAAGGCATCTGAGGCAATATCAAAAGTGGATACTTCTACATAACGGAAGAAATTGTAAAAATCGTCTGAATACAACATTATTTTAGCCAAAGCCTCATATCGGGCACACTCCCGTAGCATAGTGCCACAGTTGGAAGCAATCTCCTGGTGTTCATACCTGCAAATCACATAACATTATTACAATACAATACTATACTACACTTATCTCACACATTGACATGATAACAAATCAGAATATAAATAGCTATGTTTATTACAATTGTTGTGTTTGCAATTCCATGACAGTTCAATAATATTCTACAACACTTCTATTCTATCTAACTCAATTCTATCAAAAAGTATTTACAATAATATAATATTACCCACCCAGACATCAAAGTAAACAGTATCTCAGGCTTGGTGCATATGTACTCAACTGTGGGAGATCTGGTGCCAATCTGACGTCTAAGCACATTGTTGAACACTTGGGCAACATCCTTCTTGCCTTCAAAGTCGATGCGGTTTAGATTCTATATGCAAATGTATGACTCATTACACATCATGATAATACAACAATTGATAATTAATTGATCTAATACTCAAATGTTTAGATACCTGGATGAGAAGTAGAAGCAAGTTGGTGTTGTACAGTTCCTGAGCTAACTGTGCTACTATGATATCCGTTTGTGGTTCGGCGTCGGATGTGCCATATAGCATGTTCTTTATCAAAACCTATTGACACAAAATCAACACTATAAATTGTCCACTTAGTTACCAATAAAAATTGTGACCTCCAAACATTGGTGTGCAACAAAATACTCACCAGATTTTTGCTTACATCTTCTTGAGCTTTTTCAGCTTTCTTATCACCCCTTTCTAAAGCAGTAACTGCATCTTTCAATGATCTCACAAGCTCCGCTGGGCTCTTTTGAGACTTACCAAAAAGAGGCATAGTATTTCGATAATTTAGACAGATGATCTAAGCAATACTGTCTACATAAGATTGTACCTGTAACCAACGAACCAATGCGTATAATTCCAACACAAAATCAGATGTTACATGCGATTGTTCTTGATATTTCACGAGAATGCAGGAGAAACGAAATTTGACAAATTTATAAAACGTTTGCCGACCTGGCCCGAAGACACTAAACTTTAAAACAATGTTGAATTTAATTTAAAATTACTCAGATTGACATTAAATCCACGAATATGACTAAATATAACTCACTTTCAGATTAATTATTACAATTTTCCCTAGCAAGACAGACCACACGAAACGAACAGCTGTGATGTCAATAGAAATGTGTAATGCCAATGTAAAAAATTATTTAAATGAGCATTTTGAAGCACACATTCTCGGCTATACCATTGTTTTTTATCGCGTGGAGTCAATGTGTGGTTCGGTCTTAATTTTATTCTATAGAGAGATTTCCATAGATTTTTAGTCTATGAAACAGGATAACGTGTCAAGTTGTCAGTCTGATAATTTTAGGTTAGAAAGGTCTCTTCAGAATATTTCAGCACATAAAACAAAATCTATATAAAAAGTCATGGCTGAAACTGGTAGTGAAAAGTTATCGAAGAAGTGAGTATCGTGTAAACCAAAATGTTTAATTTGAGGAACCTGTGTGTCTTGCCACTTAAAACTAACCATTTCATCAATCGATGTGCGAATTTCTCATCTGCTGTTAGCAAACGGTTAGTGATATTTTTTAATTATTTATGTTTCTAAATCATACTGATATATTATTATATATTTTAACTCTAGTGAATTGAAACGACGACTGAAAGCCGAGCAAAAACTGAAAGAGAAGGCGGAGAAGGTTGCTCAGCTTCCAGCTCCCGCGGCGGATAAGAAAGCATCATCCAAAGCTGAAGAAGAGATCAGTCCCAATGAGTATTATAAGCTTCGAACAGGTGCGGTTGCGGCTCTCAAGGAAGGTTCCAAAGATGACCATCCATACCCCCACAAGTTCCATGTTACAATATCTTTAGAAGAATTCATTGAAAAGTACAACAATGTAAATAGTGGAGAAGTTCTTGAAAGTGTTACACTGTCTGTGGCTGGAAGAGTTCACTCAATAAGGGAGTCAGGAGCTAAACTCATTTTTTATGATTTGAGAGGTGAAGGTGTTAAAATACAGGTAAAACAATATTAAACATAAAAAATTTCTTTTTACGACATTATCAATACTAATAACACAAATTCTAAAACTCCAGGTTATGGCCAATGCAAAAATGTATGAATCAGAAGAAAAATTTGAAACTGATACTGACAAGCTGAGAAGAGGTGACATTATTGGCTGTATTGGACATCCTGGCAAGACAAAGAAGGGAGAACTGTCCATTGTACCCAAAAGTATTAAGCTGCTGTCTCCTTGCCTGCACATGCTGCCTCACTTACACTTTGGGCTTAAGGACAAAGAAACCAGATTTAGGAAGAGATATTTAGATCTTATTTTAAATGATAGGGTTAGTTATTTTTTTCTGATCTTAATACTAAAGTCTTGTCTGAATCAGTGTGTTTAATATTTTTTTCATCCACAGGTAAGACAAACCTTTTACACTAGAGCAAGAATCATTGCTTATGTAAGGAAGTTTTTGGACAACATTGGTTTCCTTGAAATTGAAACTCCAATGATGAACATGATCCCTGGTGGGGCAACAGCTAAGCCCTTCGTCACACATCACAATGATCTCAATATGGACTTGTTCATGAGGATAGCTCCGGAACTGTACCACAAGATGTTAGTAGTGGGAGGTCTGGACCGTGTTTATGAAATCGGCAGACAGTTCCGGAATGAAGGCATTGATCTGACTCACAACCCAGAGTTCACTACATGCGAGTTCTACATGGCTTATGCAGATTACAATGATCTTATCAACATAACAGAAGCTATGCTGTCAGGCATGGTAAAAAGTATCCACGGCACATATAAAGTAAGTTGATTCAAAGTAATGTCACAATAGTGTATCAATGTGTCTCATTGTCTTATTGCATTTTGTTATCTAAATGCAACTCACTCACTGTAACCTCTTTGTTTCAATTGCATAAGTCAAACAAAAGGTTATCAGACTTACTCTCACTACTGCAACTGTGATAACTCCTAGATATAGTGTTAAATAATTATATAATAAAGTAAATGTGCAATAATACATTTAAATTATTAATGAATTTGTTTACAATAATCTTATGATTAAACCTACATTGAAACATTATGAATGAAGTTCTGTTACCCTATTTACTATTATTTAAAGACATTTTCTGTTGACAGGTCAAATATCAACCAGATGGGCCTGAGGGTGAGGAGGTTGAGATAGACTTCACCCCTCCGTTTGCCAGAGTACCCATGATTGCAAGCTTAGAGAAAGCATTGAATGTCAAACTACCACCAGCTGACCAATTAGATTCTCAGGAAGCCAACCAGCTGCTGAGCGAGTTGTGTGAGAAACATGAAGTAAGTATTACTAAAGAGACCGACCAGCTGACAAAAACATTTTCGTAATATCCCTGCTTCAGTTATGTGGATATGTCTCACAACATACATAAAAGGTTAAAAATAAAAATACCAATAATTCTTTTTTAGGTTGAATGCCCACCACCAAGGACCACAGCCAGACTACTAGATAAATTAGTAGGAGAATTCCTTGAAGAGAAATGTATTAACCCCACATTTATATTGGACCATCCCCAGATTATGAGCCCTCTCTCCAAGTATCATAGGGATATCCCTGGTTTGACAGAAAGGTAATAAGGGGTTTTTTCATTTGGTGCAAAAATTCTGCTTTTCAATCATATAAGTTGTCCAACTCTGTTTTATTTAATTATTACTCTCATACAAAGATATGTTTTTATTTTATTAGATTTGAACTGTTTGTAATGAAGAAGGAAATCTGCAATGCCTACACTGAATTGAATGACCCAGCAACACAAAGAGAGAGGTTTGAGCAGCAAGCGAAAGACAGAGCTGCTGGTGATGATGAGACTCCACCGACTGATGAGGCTTTCTGTACTGCTCTTGAGTATGGTCTGCCACCTACTGCTGGCTGGGGCTTGGGTATTGACCGTCTTACGATGTTCCTCACCAATTCAAATAACATCAAGGTAAATTTATTTATGAAATGAAGTGTAGGAAATATTCTTGCCAATGTATCTACTTTTATAACACAACTGAGTGGTACGTGGCCTACAAACCTGTTTACTGCCTCAGGTTCTACCTTAGTCTTCGCGGCAAATTCAAATGTTTGCAGATGTCACTGAAACAGCTGTCTAACTAACTGGTTTCAGTTAAATGTTTTGCATTGTTATTTGAAACAAATATATTTATTTCGAAAATATTTCTTTCTCAGGAGGTATTGTTGTTCCCCGCCATGAAACCTGACGACCCCAATAAGCACAATGCTGAAGGTGAAAATGCACCGGCAGAAGCTCCTGTTCCAAATGGTGCTTAAATATTGATAACAATTAAGTGTCTGAATGTGTGAAATGTAATGTTTATACAATATTGTACTAACACTGATTTTCCTTTTCATAAATAAATTATTGCTACATACATGTAATGATTTTTAATAAAAACAAAGTATTATTAAAACAATATATTTTTATTAAAAATAAGACACCAGGCTATGTAAGTACGCAAGCTATGTATAGTAGAATCTGTTTAGTATGACTCCGCCTATATTTACCAACTGCAGCGAAGTTTGGTTTTGACATGAAATTCTTTATAACAAATTCGGATATTATGATTTCGCCCCATTTTTAATAAGTTATGTTCGGTTATAGTGACCAACATGATACCTTTGTTCATAGCAACATTGAAAATGATAATTTGACCATGTCACTGTCTTTAAACAATAGTATTAGAGACTGTTATTACAATATAAGAAAAAACAAAAGCAGAAAATTATTGATGCCTTATGTAAAAAATTTAAAAAAATACATATAATGTACTTTTTACTTAAAATTTTGACATATTTTGATTTAATATGCTGTGTTTCTCTATTAAAATACATATATACAAAAACATGTGGGTTAACATGATCTGTTAGTGCAGGAATGTTTTAGGACTATTCCGACAATGGGAAGTGCTAGACAGCTGTCTAGCGCCATCTCTTACCCAATCTCGGAATAGCACTAAAACATTCCTGCACTAATAGATCACGGTAACCCCCTAGGTCCTAGGGGGTTACCATGATCTATACTACTATAGAAAATAAACAACCTTAGGCCTAGGAGGTTGTTTATTTTCTACAAAATGCTTCATATGACGTCTGCTTAGTATGATGTGTTTGTCATTTCCCTTCAGTCTATACTAATATTATAAAGCTGAAGAGTTTGTTTGTTTGGTTGAACGCACTAATCTCAGGAACTGCTGGTTCAAATTGAAAAAATATTTTAGTGTTCGATAGCCCATTTATCGAGGAAGGCTTATAGGCTAAATAACATCACACTGCGACCAATAGGAGCGGAGCAGCAATCAAAAATGTTACACAGAGGAAGTTGTGCAGTTCAGCTAGTGTTATTATAAACGGATTCCACTGTACATTTTATAAAATAATGCATTGTATTACAACAGCAGTAGTTATGTAAGCTTTTGTGAGTTATTTACAGATATTGTATATAATAGCAATGACATTATTTCCATTTATAGCATTCATACTTTTAAAATAGAGGTATTGTTGAAACTAGTTTTCAGTTTGACTATTAACAGTAGAATTGTAATGTTCACCTAGTCCATACATGTGTCTATGATATGTTATGACTAGCGGTGGACCGTCATATTCAGATCCTTGATCAATAGAACCTGGTCCTGTTGCTTGTATCACAGTTATTGGACATTTCAAATAATTTGACAAAGCTCTAAGCTCTAACTGACCACCCCACACTTTGGTATTCTCTATTTTGCTACAATATTCCTCAAACTCTTCACTAGTCAGCATCTCACACGTGTCTGGGTTAGTCATGAAAGGAATAAAATCATCTCTATTTTGCCTTATGTAATTTGCAACCTTTTCCCTTAAATTATCTACAGATAATTCTTTCTCCTTCGTTAACATAATTTGATGAGCAATGGCTTTGTACAAACAGTCACCATCAGATGGAATTAATAAAATCTTAAGTCCCCTTTCTTTTAACTTTGCATTTATTGCCTGCAGCTCAGTGTTTCTAGGTCCATGGATATTTTCCTGTTCTTGATGTTTTATTAATTCATCTCTTTCTTTTTCTTGTTGGGACTTCTTTTCTCGACGTTTTTGAGCTTTTGAGATTTTCACTTTTGCTAACTCATTTTCAACACCACTGATAACCTCATCTACATCTTTATTTGCTGAAACAGAATCAATTTCTTCCTGATGTCGAGCGTCCATAACTGCCTCTAACCTGGCTATTTCTGCTGTTAGCTCTTTCTTCTTGGTTTTATCATTTTTTGCGGCTTTTTTCAACGCTTGAATTTGAGCCTGTAACTCTTTTTTTTCTTTTCGATGTTTACCTTCTAGTATGACTAATTCTTCATTTTCATTGTCCATTGTATAACTGATGAGTTAAACTAAAAGTTTAAGCGTACTAACCCGTAACCGGTGTCAATTTAGAACTTTTTATTTTACTTTGTTTGCCAAAATAATTTTGCCGTGATGTTTTTGTGCCACAGTCATGTCACCATTGACATTTGACATGTGTCAGTCCGTCACTGTCACTCGACGACCGACGATGATTTCCATTGGGTACGTAGACAGAGACTGTCTATAAGACTGTCTACGATTGGGTACGTTCAGTTTACTGGTACAGTTGTTTACTAACCTCTATGTTTTTTACGCTCTTGACATGACTGTGTAACGGTAAGTTCAGACAGAACTGAAGAATCCTTTCGCAATTTACTGGCTACATAATAGGGCCGTATTACCATTGTTTAGTGTAAAGAATTATGAATATCGACGCTGACGTCAAGCGTCGCCTTTAAAGTGCTTCCGATGCAAATTAATGCAAAGACGCGTTTACGTGACAGAATGAAATAAAGGACTCGAAAAAGCTGATCCGCGGACCGCGTGTGTCAATGTGATTGCACCCCCATTGGAGTTGGCCAACAAGTCTATCGTATTAGGGCTAATTAAAATAAGACCGTATTCCCATTGTATAACGTGTGATTGGACAACTCAATCAATCAATTTAGTAAGTTGCAATTCTAAAAGCTCCAAGAATTATATGTGACAGAAAGCAAAGGCCCATAGGGTTGGGAGAAACAGTCAAATTCACCTGCGTTGGTAGACTACCGAGCCACGCCGACGCACAGTGGATCCATATTGAAAATTAGTGGACATGGGCAACAAAGTTCCAATATCGATTCGATATTTTTTTATGTGATTCTTCATGATATTCCAGACAACTTTTACTCTTGTGAAATTTCTTCTAAAGTTGATCGTTTGTCTGAAAAAAAATAAATTAGATTTTTTTGTATGGAGCGAATCACGTTTATTTTTTTTTCTTCAATTGTACGAATATGTTAGGTGTATGGCGTGAGTATATGATAGCTAGGGTCATTCTCTATCCAGGAAAAAATATATCAGCGCCGGCCATCCGCGGCCGCGCGAGTAATCATTCGGTAAAAAAATAATATTTTCTATGATTTTTTTTGCCTTTTAAAATCAATTCAAAGTATATTTTCTGTCTCACTTGGCTGTTTTCACCTTTTTAGTTAAATATATAGTTTTAATAGCACATAGGTACTCACAACTAGTAATTCTGGCAGAGGTTTGATGACTCATTTGTTTGTGCGCTCGGCTAGAAGCGCATAACTAATGAGTCATCGAAAAATGGTCGTCTCTGATTGGCTGTTATTTTTTTTACTACCTGCACGTTATCTATTGTAAAATAAACATGTAATAAGTTTCTGGGTATACTAATTTTATCAAATATACGTGAAATAGTTTGAATTTTTACGGGCAAGACGTTGATAATCATTATCTACATAATCAAGCGTATGTAAAGTATAGTATAAGTTATCGTACGTATGATCGAAAGGAAATTGTGAAATAATTGTAGCCCTGAAAAGGGCTGTTTGTCATATTCCCAGCCCTGATGGGCTTTTGTGGGAATAGTCCATAGCCGGATCACTTTATTTCTTATTCCAGAAGTGGGTCCGGCAAATTTTCGGACTCTGCTATGAGGCATTCTTCTTCCTCCATAAACTCACTGTCACAGGGAGGCTCGGTAGTCTGTAACAACTGAATTGCTTCAGGCAACAACTCACTATGAACCTGTTTCGTTATTTTAGGCCTTATGTAGGATATGTGAGGATCAGAGCTTATTAGAAGTCCATGGAGGATGTCTTCGTTTGTTGCTATTCTGTCCGTTTTCCGAGTGTGTCTCTCTCTGACGTTTCTGAAGTCCTTATTACGGGCTTCCGAAGCTTCTTCTGATAAGGTACCTAAAAGAAATAAGTACATGCATTTTAATTTCAAAAAGCAATCGAGTCAAATTATACATCAAACTCTATTTATTTTTTACTTACCGATTGGCAAAACACCAAAGTGGTTACAGATGTCTGCACCGTGCATTAGAAGTTTATGTACACTAACTGGCATGTAGTACCACGAATAGTGTTGCACGTATACATCAGCTGTTTCTCTACAGTATCTTCTAAATTTTTCACAGTCAATGTTTTTGCCTGATGATATGGCTTGTAGAATAACGGAAAATCTGAAAATTAGATTTTCGTCAATTCCTGTTATTCTGGATGATGTTTTGTAATCTTGGAAAAAGCGCCTCGCAGTATTCCCGTCATTTGTAGTTCCAAAACCCTGAAATGGGGAAAAAGACTGTAATATACGACACATAGAGATATAATACACAAAAAACATAAAACGAACTAAATACATACCTGTTTGACTATATCAATCAGCATTCCAGTTTGCTCACGAAACTCTTGTTGCGTGGTATTTTTTTTAGCTTGTTTCAAAGCCTTATGTTCGCCTCGAGCTGTCCATCGTTGAAAATCCAGATTATAAGATATATGGAGAAGACATTCCATACACCGAATCTTCATATGCAGTGAAGAAATTCCTTGTTTGTAAATATCTTCACGAAGTGGTCTGGAAGTCAAAGAGTCTAAATTATTCATCTCACTTGGTTTTGCCAAGCAAATGGGGCACGTTGCAAATGATGGTACTTCAGCAATAATATTGGCCACTTTTCCATCAATCATGGTCATATGCAATTCATGTGATACAATAATATTTCCACACTGAGTAGATATTCGTTCATCAATTTGTTTTTTCATCTCCGACTCTTCAGACTTTATAAAATCAGCTGTCTCCGAAGTGAATGTGAACTTCACTGGTCGACAGTACAGAGTTGAGCAAGGTGTGGGGTTCTCCCAAACTATATTTTCATTCCCAGATAATGAGCCAGACACTAGCCGAAGAGGGACGATGCTTATCATGACTACTGATGAATCACCGAACTCTGTAGCTGTGTTTGACGTTTTCTGTTTATAGTTACTCTGCGACGAAGAACGATCAAGCCCCCATTTCCAGGTCAACTTGAGTTCTTCATTTTGAGACCTATCAACAGAATTCACATCTAGTAAAATCCTCTCCACAGTGTGGTCCAATAGCGCTTGCAATTTAATTTGAGCTCCTTTTTCGGTAATCTCCATACTCTCTTGTGGTGGATAACATCTTTTCTTGGCATTAACGAGCTTTGGATAAGATGGAAAGGCAGCACAGTTTTCTTCTTTCAGAAATTGTCGAAGAGCTAAGTACTTCCATCTCGAGAGCGCAAGTGATGTGTAAAGAGCTAAACACTTATCTTCAGAGACAGTACTTAGGCTCTGCTTTTTGAATAGTCGCTCGTGTACTTCGGATAGCGTTTCTGGATTACTGGAAAGGTATTCGACCACTTTTGCCAGATTCGTTTTGCCGTTGTCTTTCAATTTTGTTAAGTACCAGTGCTGCAACTCTTCCTCGGAATTTTCTTCTACTATGGAAGTAGAACGTCTTTTTTTTTGCTTATTACTTAAGTCTTCGAACGGTTTTCTGTGCTCCTTTTCTGTAGATGTTCCCGCTTCCGTAGTACATACTGCAAGATTAGGAACATGGGAATTCATATCCACTGGCTCAGATAAGGCTGTGTCCGAAAAGCCCAACTCACTTCTCAGGTCAACACTGTCACAAACAGGCCAGTTGATGTTTTTTTCCAACCACTTGCGATTATTTACACGGTTCATAAAAGTTTTTTGATTTCTACTTGACTCTATCCACTTTTTATTTAGGCTTACACAAAAAAGCCGACAGAACTCCTTGATTAGGTTTTTGTCTTCTTCAGAAACTGTGGTATTCAAAACAGAAATTATACTTTCATATAGAAACATATAATTTTTCAGATCACCACCACTTCTTAATTTCACAAAAAGATCTAGGTTGGTACAAAATCCAGCCATAGTTCTAAAGTAAATATAAAAATAAAAGTATTTCACTGTGTTCACAAATAAGCGACAAGAGCGAAACTAGAGGGAATTAGTGAATGTCTTTGTATTTATAGTCAGTGTTAATTACTCAAGTAGTGAACATATTAGCATGACTGAAAATTATTCAGCCAATCAGAGACGAGCATTTTTCGATGACTCATTAGTTATGCGCTTAGACGAGCGCACAAACAAATGAGTCATCAATCACAATGCAGGTGCCACCGATAACAATAGATAATGTGCAGGTAGTTAAAAAAATAACAGCCAATCAGAGACAATTATTTTTCGGTGACTCGTTTGTTATGCACTTAACCGAGCGCACAAACAAATATCAATCACAATGCAGGTGCCACCGATAACATGCAATAATAACTTAACCTCTTCCAGAATTACTAGTTGTGAGTACCTATGTGCTATTAAAACTATATATTTAACTAAAAAGGTGAAAACAGCCAAGTGAGACAGAAAATATGACTTTGAATTGATTTTAAAAGGCAAAAAATTTCATAGAAAATATTATTTTTTTACCGAATGATTACTCGCGCGGCCGCGGATGGCCGGCGCTGATATATTTTTTCGTGGATAGAGAATGACCCTAGCTATCATATACTCACGCCATACACCTAACATATTCGTACAATTGAAGAAAAAAAAATAAACGTGATTCGCTCCATACAAAAAAATCTAATTTATTTTTTTTCAGACAAACGATCAACTTTAGAAGAAATTTCACAAGAGTAAAAGTTGTCTGGAATATCATGAAGAATCACATAAAAAAATATCGAATCGATATTGGAACTTTGTTGCCCATGTCCACTAATTTTCAATATGGATCCACTGTGCGACGTAGGTAGTCTACACGTCATAAGCAGACGTCATACGTAATTTATTATTTTGTTTTCTGTGCAAACAAATAATAAAGGTAGCCGATTCTCAGGAGTATGTCCCATTATGACCACGGTTCGCGGTTGTACAAAACTAATTAGTTTTTGCCATTATTTTAATAAACGTCAAACCAACCAGTTATATTTATAACTGAATACAAATGTATGGAAGATGTATGGGCAGTAGTTTTTTTTGCGTGATTGTTGTTGGTCTCGTAGTAAAACTTGATCGTAATTATTAATGTTTGATGAGTAACAAAAACTAAGCTTATATACATATATTTATCTGCGAATGTCATGAATTCGTCGTGCTAATCATCATTGTCCTGCCCTTATCCCAAGTTATTTGGGGTCGGCGTAGCATGTTTTCTTCTTCCATACTTCTCTTCTCTCTCTTCTGCTAATGAGAGAGGGGAAATATTGCATCTATTGAATCGAGGAATGACATGAAATTGACAGTTGTATTGATAAATGACATTTGACAGTGACGGGCAGCTAACACACACAACCTCTGCTCTAATAGAAACCGCCAAGTTATTTTCATCTTCGTGGTTTTAGTTGATGTGGTAATTTATTAGTCCAATAATACGATAGTTATTTGATGTGATACATTTTCTTGCAATATTGCTGTGGAAGAATGAATCCTTGTTCAGTCGCCGCTCCTCAACAAGACACTGAAGGAGACGGAAGATGGAATAGCATTGTAAGTTTTCAATTGTAATATTAATTCGTGAGCAGTTAAAATTTCCTACTAAAGACGGTTGAATTCACAATACATTTTATGATTTGTATACGTGGTAATTTTTTTAATTAGATTCGGATTGCATTTGCTGACCTAATTTGCTAATAATCGGCAAGTGCAGATAAGAGTGTAATCTGGCACTAATTAGTCAATTTTAACTACAGCTATCCTCGCAAGTTAAGTCGAAATCATCGATTTTTTAGTTAATATATTGTGAACATGTTATTTTAAGTGAATGAGATAACTGTTGTTAAGCTCAAATAGTAAGAAATTTTATTTTGCTCTTGGAAGCCATTCTAGTGATAGCCACATTTTGGTTTAAGTAAGTCTAAAGCAACAGTTACACATTTTCATTAATTAAATAAATAAATGAATGATATTTTATTAATTGCCTAATTTTCTTGCAGCATAATAGATTTTTGTCAGATGCAAAAGGGAAAGATGCTGATGTGATTTTCATTGGCGACTCGATCCTGCAAGCATTAGAGCACACTGAGGTTTGGAACCAATGGTTTGCACCTTTGCATTGCCTCAACTTTAGTATCCACAAGGATCAGACTCAAAATGTTTTGTGGCGCATCAAGAATGGAGAACTTGATCATGTTGAAGCCAAGGTTTGTGACACCTGGTCTTTACACCTGTTGTGTCTCTTAGAACTATTAAAAAGAAGTAATTATGAAGATTAAAAGTTAAATACTCTTTGAATCAGGGCTCAATTCACTATTACTTATACTTTCATTTTTAATGTTTATATTAATTCCAAGCTCTTTGATGTTATAGGTATTTGTTGTGCATGTTGGAACAAATAATGTTGAGAACACCCCAGAGCAAGTCTGTGAAGGTATCCTAGAAATAATTAGAACAATCAGGGAGAAACACCCAAGTGCTTACATAGTATTGCCTGTAAGTATGGTCTAAAATATTTCAGTGGTAATAATACATTTTTATCATATATCCTACTAATGTGTCTGTATTTAATTCTAGAGTCTACTTCCTCGTGGTCAGTACCCAAACACATTAAGGGAGAAGAACTCTAAGATTAATCAAATTTTACGTGAAAAGGTTACTAACATGAATAAAGTGGAAATGGTTCCCATAGACAAAGGTTTTATACAAACCGATGGCACTATCAGTCACCATGATATGCATGACTACCTCACTCCAACGAATGCAGCTTGTAGGAAAGCATTTGAACCTATTTATGATCTACTTCAACAAATTTTGTTTGAGGGAGAGCCTGAAAAAGACTTAACACCTTCTGAATAAAAACTACATTGTATTTGTACTAATGGCAGCTTTTTTGCAGCAGGTTGATTGTGATGGAATCAGTAGTACTTATCATTAGCTTTTTTATATTAAGCTTAAGTGTCAAACATTTTAACTATTACTAACTTATAAACCTTTACATTCCAAATTAGCGTTATGATATTCTAATCGGCTGTGTTTATTTAATCTCTTCATTTGAAATATTTTTATTTTAATGGCTTTATTATGTTTACAAGCTTAATTTAGCTTTAAGGTTACCTATGCATTTTTATGTGCACAGTTTATTTGTGCACAAATGGGTTAGTACTTACCTTTCTAGTATTCATTTTCTCACAACCATGAAATGATTTTATGTAACATTAGAGACAGTGGGAAAAGTATTATGTTACTATTGTTATTTTTAGAACCTCTTTTTTGGAGATATGTAACAAAGCAATCTTGTTAGATTAATTTTAGATGCTTAAATTATTCTACTCATAGGTACTCACAAATGCAAGTACATTAGTCTTATTTATATTTTACGTATTTATATTTTGCACATCACAGTAATGGAATTGTCTGTAACCAAAGATCTTGGAAGATTACCTAACCAAAGTTATAACAGTATATGAATTGCATTGGATGATTTTAAAATGCAATTCTATTTTTGATAACAACCTACATTTTAAAATTTACATGATAAGATCGATATTAATAAGCAGCAATTGTTTTCAACTCTTTTTTTTTTCATTGCAAGTGTATAGCTAACTTTGCACATAATGTGCAGTATCCCACACAGTTAAGAATATTCTATAGTATCATTGTAGGCATATTTAGTGACTATTTAACTGATAAGGTACTCATGTTGCCAAACAAGTTTGCTTGAATCTCGAAATGTTATGAAATATTTATTTGCATGAAGAAGCTTGAAAGTAAACAGTGCAATTATTTCTATATAATTAAATTGTGTTTCATTGACTACCCTTTTACATTTCAAATTAGATTATAACATTAATCTTTTTAATAGAAAAATATGGATTAATTTTTAGTACTTTTATTTGTACAATTCACTACTACATCTAAATATCAACATTTGCTACATTCACTGTGAAATAATGGTTTTTGAAAATAAATCTAATATTTGTTACGCATTCTATTAAAATACAAACTGAATGCTAAGATAGGACTAGCAATCTGAAGTGACTTGTCAAATAAGTTGAAGTTTTTCTTTTCAAGTTTAGCTAGGTATTTGTGGACAGCTATTGCTGGTAAGAATATCTGCTTCGTAAGGGGAGGAACATTAATCTCCCTTGCCTGAAAACAGCAAAATCACACATTAACAAAATTGTTACAGTGAGATAGACTACAATACAGTGATAATATAAACTTGCTTCCAATCAGATTCAAGTTTTTTTATAAAATACATGTATGGTATGGTTGTATCTTTAGAAAGTAATCATCAAGATTGCTCAATACTTTGTCTAAAGTTATGCAGTGAGATAATAACAGGCTGGTCTTATAAAGAGGCAGAAAAACTAATAGTTGAATATTATCAAATACCCATTTTGTGGTGTCACAAAACTATCATAATTATAGGGTGTTCCCTTGCATACATACTATAATTACCTTTTTTAAGTGACTATTTGCCCTTGAAGCAATTTCAAATGTCACATTTCTCATTTGCTCACTGTCAATATGTCTTAAAACATCTTCCTGGCTTATTTTGTACTTCATTAGAACATCCATGGGCAAGAAAACCATTTTATGGTAACTGGATACATAGACAGACCTGCAACACATGGGTTTATGAAAGGATTACAAAAATGAATGTAATTTTGTAATGTTGTGTATTGGCTCCATACCTCAATATATTTGCTATCCCTTGAGCTTTCCCCAAATGAGATGCAGCATGGTCAGCATGCACATCTTTAATACCAGCTACACTTAACAGTAAATAATATATTGAAGACACAGATTCCTCAGCATATTTCTCAACATCTTCTAGACTTTTGAAGTGTTTAGACTTTAACATATTGCTTCTTGATGTTATAAGTCTTTCCAAATGCCTCCGTTGGAGTCCATAACAGCAACATACCTAAAAGGAAATACAGGTGTGATGTTTAAGATTCCAAAAGTATGTATCAATAAAATACAAGGCAATCTGAATATTATTGTTTTAAACAATAAATTGAGTTCATTCACCTTAAATAGTTCTTGTGCTACAGGATTAGCAGGCACATTCTTTAGTGTATTCTCTTTTTTAAAAATGCCATGGAGAGCATCTTGCCAGAATTGTAATCTGAATGCAGCAGTATTTGAGTCAGTTGTTAAGTCTTGAACTCGAGCTACTTCTACGTTAAACGCTCTCAGCACAAGTGCAGGAGAACGCAGAGACTTCGTCATGAGAAGAGTTGCCAAGAAATTTTCGTAGTCATGCTGCCTATCTGCAAAAAGTATAAAGTACCAGAACGTGCGATAAACATAACAGTCCAGACTTTCGTCTCGTAAGTTCGTGTAAATACTACTACTTATTTGTATAGATTAAGCACAGTGTTAATGGTTAAATGAATTACTTTACGATGTCTGCACAATAGTTGATTGATGTTTCGTTCGAAATAGATTCATTTGTCTGAGATCTCGATATTATTCTAACAGGCTTAGACAAATCTAGCAGACGAACAAACGTTCGGTGTTTATTCATGATCATAGAATAATTGTGGGGTTCAAGATTTTAGTAGCTCACAGCTGAGCTAAAGAGTCTGTATTTTAAAACGTCAAAATTTTAATTATCAAGGTCAATTATTTGTTATCTATGGAACATTCTGACAGCCCCGAATGAAGATATTCTCGCAGTAGTTGATCCACAGTGTGCCCAGTGTAACAACGTTAAAATTAATGTAATGTAAGGCCTGTATTGCACCTTTATAGAGCAAACGCGTGACTGGTCAAAAGAAAACTAATATAAATCTTAGCAGAAATGTAATGATAAATAGTCCCATCTTAATCTCACAGTTTAAATAAATAAATAATTGAGTCTAACTAATCTAGGTAGGTAGTCACTAAAGTACCTCGTTGGTGTAGTGACATGCTGAACTTGAGGTCCTGGGTTCGATTAAGCGTCAAGCTCTTCCTGCCTGGGGCTGCCACAGTGTCGTTTGTGGTCTTTAGCCTACAATGCATCCAACATGCGGCGAACGCATCCGGAGCAGTTTCACTTGATTTGACTGTTTTTTAGGTAACGTCGGCGATTCCGTAATGCTAGGGTTCTGCGCCCCAGGTTGTGTTTTGTGTATGTGAGGATAGGGATAATGCACATGTCCGGTAATTTGCGTTAATGGCACATTGGAAATTCTCCTTTCACAATTCCTCGAAGTTTGCGGAGCTAAAATGTGGTACAAAACTGGTGGGAGTTACATTTTAAGAAATCAAAAAATAAATATTAATTTACGAGGGCTTCGAAAGAATACTTGTTTATCTAACTTAGCATTTTGAAAAAGTCCCGAGACGTCTAGACACGATACGTCGTTGTTAGTAGTGTCAGTTAACTGTCTCGTTAGTCTAGGGATCGCAAACGCGACTGCTCAGCAAGGGGTCCTGGGTTTGATTTTGGTTGGGCAGAGTCTTATTGAGTTTTTCCATCAGGAATTTCTCACGGAGTCTGGATTTGTGCCAGATTTACAGAGACTTAAACAAAACTGGCGAAATACGGGAGTACTATTTAGGCGTCGTGCTAATTGGCTAACGATCGTACGATTTAACGATGCGATTTCGTCGCGCGATGAAGATGATCGTGCGATGGTACAACAGGTGTCCTAATGGCGCGCGCGATGACCGACGCGCGATGCCCATCATGCGATGCCGCCGCGCCGTCACCGCAAAGCACCGGCGCCATTTCAACAATGACTGTTTACAGAGATGCACTGTTTTAGCTGTCGGCCAACATAGGTTTGAAAATGTGTAAGTGACAATGAAAAAAGAAGACGTAGACCACACGTAGGTCTCTAACTTGACGAACTCGACTCACCAGTGCCCCCTCTCGCCCCTCTCGTTCCTGTGCACGTGCGAAGACGCATGACCATGACGCATGATAGGACACTCAAAAGAGATTTTTAGCTTTGATTGCACGATCGCACGATCAAACGCATCGTACGATCGTTATTAAGAGGCGTATTATAAAAAAACGCGAAATTGCAAGGTTGTATTATTAAAATTACTCGTTGAAATTGTATGTTATCCGTTTGTTGTTTGAAAAAAACATTTTTGCAAAAAAAAAACCGACTTCCAAAAAAAAACACTAAAAAGTGGAAAATAACTTTACTTTCAGAAGTCGGTGACTATTGTTTGTTTCATTGACTTTTTTGCCACCGACTTCCAAAAGTAAAGTTATTTTCCACTTTTTTGTGTTTTTTTTGGAAGTCGGTTTTTTTTGCAACAAAGTTTTTATTTTACCCTTTTTAGTTATCGTATCACACATAAATCCTTGTCAAGTATCAATTTCGCAATTTCTTTTACTTGGATGACATTTTTTCCAGCTATTTTGATTTCAAAACCAAACTGCTGAACCGATTTTGATGAAATTTCTATGGGACCAATCGGGAAGTACATAGATCCATTCAGATAAAAGAAGAATTTTTCAAATTGGTTCATAAATGACGGAGAGATGAGGTAACAAACAAAAAAAAAAAAAACAATCAACCGAATTGAGAACCTCCTCCTTTTTTTGAAGTCGGTTAATAACAATTGTTAAAAATAGTTCGTTTCCTCTACTACTTACAATATTAATAAAGAGAATTTTAGATAGATTATTAATTTTTGGTCTATCATTGATTTGAACTCAATATTTTTCTCTTTATTGCAGATTTTTGGTACACCTGGACCTTTGTACGTCGCCGGGTGGGCGAAGAATTTAAGCCAGAGTGTGTGATCCCAACCGTAAAACACGGCGGCGGCAGCATAATGGTCTGGGGTTGCATGACCGATTCTGGAGTTGGCGAATTGTTCGTGTGTGAGGGCCGCATGGACTCTACTAAGTACATAAATGTACTAGAAATTGCGTTGCTGCCTTCATTCACGAAACTTTTTGGCGACACGAACATGGATGGTGTTAAATTCCAGCAGGATAACGCGCCATGCCACAAATCTGCCCGCACTATGACATGGTTTCGGGAAAATAACACAGAGCTTCTTGACTGGCCTGCCCAGTCGCCAGATCTGAACCCCATAGAACATATTTTATGGAGTTTATTAAAGCGTAGAGTTAGGCGCTACACAATTAACAACAGAGAAGATTTGAAACGCTACCTGCGCCTAAAATTGAACGCGATTACTGCTGAAGACTGTAAAAATCTTGTTAGCTCTTTACCAAAAAGAATTTCTGCCGTAATTAAGGCAAAGGGTGGACCCACAAAATATTAATTTCCAATTAATAAATAGTAAAATAAACCTATATAAAACGTTTTGTTTTATTTCTATTTGATACTCGGCATAAAACTGAAAGATGTCATGGGTGCTCAATACTTTTGGCCAAGGCTGTAGATTTGTTTTCGTAAAAAAATAGCGCTCAAAATTATTTCATTAATATCGGCTTATTTGCATTTCTAGTTTAGCGAGCCATAGCCGTACTTAAGTGCTTAAGTAAAGAAAAAATATCATCACTAGAGTCTTGATCTTTTATGAAGATGACGTGTCGATTACGGAGCCGTAAGGAATGGGACGTGCGAGCTTCTTCATTAGCCCGCAATACATTCAATCCCATAAGAGACATCATTGAAACTCTTCGAATACAGCCGAATCCAAATAAATCATACATCCCACTTTCAGTCGGTGAGTGAAACTTTTTTCCTTAGTTTACACGTATTTTGTAGCCTTACTCCTTTACGTTGAAGTACCGTTATGTTCAACAGCTCTTTGCATGATAAGTTCTTTTGCAAGTGGGGTACCCATGTAGGGTAGTGGCAATTATCTTACACGTTCAGTCTGTGAAACAAAAATAATAATATGCAAATTGGTTTCTTGTTATTATTGTTGTAACAACTGTTAATGAGTTACACAACGATCCTGAATTACACGCAAATAATCAAATTATTTGATAACCTCTAAGTACCTGGGTGCTCATTAAAAAAACAAATGACTTGAGTACACAGATGACAAAACAGCACTTCTTTTGTATTCGGTTAAAATTGGAGAAAGGAATACCTACCTTAAAAAACATTTACCTACATCTTTCCAAGGGGTGATAATTGATGACGAATACGAACTTTAACGAGTTATTTTAAAATAGCGAAAGAAGTGCAATAATTTCGTTCATATGAATTGGCAAATATTTTTTGCGATAATTTCACAGTTCCCACAGTAAAAGTTGGTTGGTAAATAATAGTTATAGTAGCCTGTTTTGTGCTTACTGCATTTTCCATGCAGTGGGCTTCTCCCGTCGGTCCTTTGGGTAGGAGTCAAGCTCGTCCCACTATCTTCGTCTTGGTGTCCCGCACTGTCTAATCTGACCCACTCGGTGTTTAGTCCATTTCTCATCCGATATGCGCCAGGCATGTCCTTGTCCGGCCCACCCCTTCAGAGCTCAGCGGCTTTCTGGCTAAAATAATTACTTAAATAACATAACTGGCGAAATGTAGGTGTAGGTACTATCAGGTAAACCTCTGCCTAACCCTTCGGGGATTACAGGCGTGATGTTATGTGAATAATTCAAAATTTCCTCCTAAATACTTGCCTATGTGCTATGTCTATTTCCGGATATTGGTTGCACCAGCCTTTCGTGTCGTTTTAATTTTAACTGTAAATTTTTAAGCGCATAATAATAATGTTTTAAGAGATTTTTATATTTATTATGGTACAAAATGTTTTGGTTCTCCCATGTGCAAGTGGATTTTCATTAGTAGGTATATTATATGCATACCTATCGAGAGGATTTTAATACTTTCGCGTGACTGCCCAAAGAGAGATTGCAGACCCAGTTTGTTATATGGTTGCTTGTGGTAGGCTCACTGAGGAAAACTTCGATTGAAAACATTAGAAACATTTAAGTAATAAAAGGGCTGTTTTCAGTGCTATCTAAGTTGAGACACCCATAATCATCAATATCCACTTAAACCTCAGCCGTTTACAATTCAGGTTCCTTTCGCGTACAAAGTTCCTAAATGTAGATTTAGAAAAATAGAGAACAGGAATATTACATTGAAGAACGCCAAAGTGTTAAACTTTGGGGTTCTTATGGGCCATTTTAATCAGTATTTTAGTAAATTTTCCACCGGCTTTGTGAGATAATAAACTTTTAAAATAAAGTCTGTTACGGATGGAAACAGTGTTGAACGATGTATAAAGATCTGGTGGGTTACCATGATCTGTTAGTGCACGAATGTTTTAGTATTATTCCGAGAGTGGGTAAGAGATGGCGCTAGACAGCTGTCTAGCGCTGTCATTTTCCCAATCTCGGAATAGTCCTAAAACATTCCTGTAGTAACAGATCATGGGGGTCCCTGGGAACTCTTTGTATTTTCGTTTTACTTAAATATTAAATGACATCGATCGAAGCGAATCCTCTATTTTTTTATTCAGCTTAGTATTGTCATAACCTGCGGTCAGGGTTCCTTTCACACTTTCAGAAAATTTATGGAGCAATTACAGTACTTAGCATTGATTAATTAAAAAGCAACACTAATTCTGTATCATCAGTTCATCACGTCATTTCGATAAATTGAAAGTGATTATGGTGTTGTCGTCAGTTGTCGTGTTGAGGGATATTATCATGCTTACCTTGGGTAACTCTTCTGCGAAGACTGATTAGATTTTTCTTGGCCACTCATAGCATGACGGTGAGCGTGGGAAGCAGCATTAAGTCTTTATTCATGTAAAAATTACCTAGGTAGGTATAGCTTTTGATTTAACGATACTACAACACGAATCTCGCTTTGAGTATGCAAGCCATTTGATTGGTTGAATTGAGCCTATAGTAGAGTTTAAAGGGGTTGGAAGTTTTTTGTGTGAAGCGTGCTTAACTTCCACCATTTTATTTTATTTTCAAAATAGCGGCCACGCATAAAACCCAAGTATATGCGTTAAGTTTCCGAGGTATAAGCTTTCAAAGTTACAATCTATTTACTGATGGCACAATCAGCACAGCTTTGATTTTTTTGGCCACGCATAAAACTTGCTGGTATCAATACAACGAATATTGTATTGAGATAAAATCTTCTAAAGCGTCACATTTTCCAAATATAAGCTGTCAAAGTTGTGAAGATGGCGAAGATTGTAACTTTGATGCCTTATATCTCGGAATCGTGACGCTTAAGAATATTTGCTCTCATTCAATAATTGTTTGTGTCGATGCCAGTTATTGATTAATTCATAATATAGGCGTGGCCGCTATTTTGAAAATAAAAAGAAAATGGCGGACGTTAGGCAGGCCAAATAATTCAAAGCCCTTTTAGAATCGTTTTGTGATAAGGGCCTATCTTTCTAATTTCCACATAAAATTAATTAAAACACGTTGATTTTTCATATAATCATAATAGAGCAGTGGTCGTACTTTAAATATAGTCACTACACATACCTACATGCGCTTTGAAAATAACTAAGACTGTTTAATAATGTAGTTCAAGATAGATACTTAGAACAATGCATAGGTAGTTTTTAGTTTTTATGATGTAACTACATATGTCAAAGGTGTCGTCAGTGCAATTAGGTGAAGTAACAGAGTTCCTACCTAAGTTTTGCAAATGTTGGCTGGAAATTCCCTGCGGCATCGACGAGATGCCTATCGTAGGTATTGAAAATTATTACAGAAGGATAGGTAAGTACATACGTGGTACCTAGGTGCCTACCTACACTTATAAGAGCTAGGTAAGTAATTAGAGTATGTACATAATAGGTTTATTTTCCTTATCTAACTTGAACACAATGGTGATTGATGCATTGTATTGCATGGATTTTGGTCCTGGCTTCGCAGGTAATCGTTACTTTTCCTGTCGGGCACCTGGTTGTTGCGGTGGAATATGATTACGCAAGGCTTTTATTACTATTTGATTTCGAGAATATGCATACTACGTTTTATGATAAATTTTCGCATAATTTAATATTGGCGCGAAATTACCAATCTACATTTTAGATAACCGCTTATATAATATATCTCCATTATCATTGGTCGGTGTCGGTCACGCGACCAGTCTGAACTATTTTTATACGCAAACAAAATACTAAGAATCAGGTATCAGGTTTTGTAAATATTTTGAGACTAAGTACCTACCCTCATTAAATTATAATTTATACATAATAATTATTGGATCAGACGAAAGTCAAATAATAAGACATCAGTACAAGACGGGGTTTGTACTGTTTGTAGTTAGATACGAATAGGTACATACGAATAGGTATAGGTACTTGTTTATTATGACTAATGTCCACTAAGCAATAGAAAACCCTTTCTATTGCTAAGTGTAGTTCAATATCTGACAGCAAAGCGTCAGTATGAGTACTTATAAAAATAAAATTTAAAAAATGTCGGTACTTGCAATAAAAAATATAATTAAATGTGGGTACCTAATTTATTTATTTTGGTCTCTTTTTACTGCGGCTTTACCCACACGTGACAATTATTATTATTGCGTGTTCTCATAGCTTCATTTAAATTTATTTTGCGCTGGAGTGTATTCTTGGTCATGTGCCCGTGTCACGTGCGGAACGAGTTTTAAGTTTATTTTAATAATAGTTTTGATGACCTTATGTTGTTTTCAATCTTCTATTTGACGCAAATTTTGACATTTAGACTGGCTTAGGTCTTGTTTATTAGACACACTACTTTCGTATCGAATAATATGGAGTTTCACATATACCTACTACTAAATTTACACTGTCACTCACGCGATATCTTCCGTGTTTTGTGAGCTCCCGTTATTTCGACGCTGTTGCAAGCGCCATGATCGCGGGATAGCTGGAGAATGCGGGTGGATGGTAAAAAATCGTTAGGTGCAGACAAATCTGTCTACCCTCTTCCTTTGTCTTTAGCTACGCGCACTACTGGAACTCTGTACAAAGTCACGGCAAAACACACTCACAATATCACTAGGTTTTGTGGAGTCTTTATCCCGACACCGGCTGTTGCTTTTGAGCACCTGCACACCAGCCACCTACTACTTCCCTACACATACATATATAGGGACTGTTGCTTCTCTTCCTACTTTAGACACTGAATTAAAAATTGAATTATAGAATTTAATAAACTATGCTATATTTCAAGATATTAGGATGATTTTTTAAATTATAAACAAACCTAGGTTACTTAACTTCTCAATCGCAGACCATAGAGGCCACTGAAATTACAGATTCTGATAAAAGAAAGAAATACCTACCTGATACATATAAACAGGTGGCATATAAGTAAATATTTAAAATTAACGCTGATAACTTCTGTAAAATAATATAATATATCATAAGTCATTTATTCATTTGTTTAACATAGGTAGTTACAATAATAATGGTAGGTATAAAGTATAATAAAGAGTTCGCTATGTTATGCCAGCAAACGTACAAATGTACATAACAGTACCCATTTGGTCGGAGAAAACCGCACGGACAGAAGAGTGGACAGCTATGGGAGAGTCCTTTGTCCAGAAGTGGGACAATATAGGCTAAGGAAAAAAAAAACAGTAAGTATTTAGAAGTTTTATAATTGTTAGATTAGTCACAATAAAAGGTTTAAAGTAAGTAGGTACCCATGACATGATGCAGAGGAATACGCTAACTTTTTTCATTTGACAAAAGACAGCGCGGAGCTTCTCGAGTCTGTCGTTTTAGGAATTAGAAATACTTTTACATTTAACCTGCCCATAAATTGTTTTTTTTTAATGATTGAAATAATAAATACCTAACTGATTTAGAAAATAATTTTATATTTACATAAGTATAAAATTCTGCTTTAAAAATTACCACAAAAGATCCGTGAACTGCCAGATCTAATAGAAAGTCTCGTAGCTCGTATCGTGAATGTTGGTGGCCGTAGAAACAGCTACGAATAGAAGGGTGATCCGGTATCGCGATATCTAATCACGCTTGCGTTGTCTATCTGTCAAACGAGGATCTTCACTCTATGGGCAGTGGTAGAACTGCGACTTACATGAATTTAATATTTATTGACTTTTTTTCTTTTTTATTTTATTTTTATTTTACTTATTTTGTAAACTTCAAATAAGCCAGTTTTGTGGAGGGATATAATTAAGGGACAGAGAAGCAGGGAACAGATGGCTACCCGCTCCACCTCTGACACAAGAAAATTTGAAAGTTTTATCAAATCGGGCAGATAGGTAAGTACTTAGAATACTTTAAAGAAATTGGTGCTTTGCAGAGCTGTAGACCGAACTACGCATGAATGTCATGTTTATGTAGGAAGGATAAAAAAACTGCCTCAATAGAGGATTAGAGTTAGAGGTTAGGCAAGGAAAAAAATCTTATTTTTCGCTTCTCCGATAAATAGTTTTTTTTTTTACATTTGAATTCCTATATTAAAATATCGCTTTCCGCCTTCATTTAACACGATTAACATGTTTTATTTTTGTAAGACTTAGTTAATTATTCAAACCATTAACAGATAAATTATGTCAACGACCAAACAGTTTTAAGGTTGTTAACAAGGATGCAATGATTAAATATTGAGAATGACCGATGATCGATCTCCCGGGAAATTTCATACCTGTAAGCTGTAACACTTCCAGACAACTTCCGCATGCAATACACACAATAAAAATTGTGGTAGGTAAGCAACTACCATAGAGTATATAACCACTAGAGAGCTTATAGGCCGATTTCTTCTAAGTACACGACTCACTACCGCGGGCCGGGGGACGAGGAAGAACGCGCGCCTGCAATTGGTCAGTTCAAGGTCAAGTTGCATAGGTATGCATATAGTTAGGGTTGATCTATTTGATTAGGGGAAAACAGTCGATGTCGATAAAATGGATTTTAACATTATGAAAAATACTCAATTAAAATCGTAATGATATTTAATCAAAAACAATCGATTACAAAAAACATGTATCCTGTTATTATTGATTTTTAAAATGAATTAATTTGGTAAATGTTTTTCGAATTCAAGTTTTAGGGTCCTGAACGTATAAATTGCACCTTTTTTTAAGTCGGTTAAGAGTAGATAGGTATTTTATTGCAGTATTTGAATTGAATAACATTTTTATTAATTTAAATTTTATTATTGTCGATATCAATTTCGGATAGTAAAGGCAACAGCACGGGTTTCTACTATAAACACACAAAGGGAAAGAAAGGGATAAAAGAATTAGAATTGTCTAATGAAAGAACGAGACATTTCCAAAAGACATCAACGCGGAAATCAAAACGTGTGCGCTTTCACCCAACCACCATTTTAACGAGACCTCTGCGGTCGCTCATGATCTGATTAAATCAAAAATATTTTTCTTACTGTTTACTTACCGGTGAAAAGTCATGCCATCTTTTTTGTAACTAGATGTTTTGGAATGTTTCCCACACCACTTCACAGCGCATGAAGGCATTTTGATGCGTTATAATTGCATAAAAAGTTTAAAAAATTGGAATAATTTAGCGTGCACACAGGTCTAATACTTGGTCACAGCTAAAATGGTTACTAGTACCGTAGCCTATATGTAGGCGACAAAACACTAATAGTTTTCGAGCATCGGGGCGCTGTATGCGCAGTCAAGTGGTTATATAGTCTTTGCTTGTACAGGTACATAAACACCTAAAAGAAGACATTTCATTTTATAGACATAGAAACGTGTGCTGAATGCCTATCTTCTTAGGTTAAAGTACCTACCCATACAGAAATTGTAAAATAACATAGTTTTCTGATCTACATAAGTACTACAAAGTAACCACCGAGCCTAGGTTTATTTGAAAAGTAATTGGCTCACAAAAGTACAGTACCTAATAGGCACATAAATGGTTATTAAATATTCAGATTAATTATAATTTAAAAGAAGACAACCCTCACGTAGTCAGAAGGTATAAGAGTTACGCGATAGAAAGAGAGGCAACTTGTAGGTGAATATAACTGTAGATCATTTAGCGATGTGCGGCCTGAATTGCACTTTATTGTGTCGTGGCAAAAGTCGCAAATTAATTATACAATTTTGCGGAGAGAACCTCCTGTACTTTTACTATTATGTATTCTGTGCCCGTGTACTAAAGCACATGTTAATAATACGAAACTTCTTTCAATTCCAGGCGATCCCACAGCCTTTGGAAATCTGCAACCTTCAGAAAACATTATAGACGCCATATGTGACACAGCTAAACTAAATGCAAGTCGGAACTATGGCCCTACGGTCGGTCACTGGGACGCGAGGCAGGCGGTGGCGGAGTACAGCGCTCACCAGGGCTCTGTGACGGCTGACGACGTCATCCTCTGCAGCGGGTGCTCCCATGCCATTGACCTCGCCCTCAGTGTCATCGCCGACGCTGGACAGAATGTACTGATCCCCCGACCTGGATACTTGATTCACCAAACACTTGGAGAAGGACTGGGGATCGTTATAAAATTTTATGACTTATTGGTGAGTTTTACTGTTCATCATTAGTACGTGACCGTCTTGATGGTATAAAACTAAAGTACCTTGGTATTTAAGTAGTTTTTCTCAATATCTCTTAGCGGCTTTCAAGATATTTCAAGGGATTTACATAAGTTTGCAAATTCACACGAATATATCTGATTTTCAGCCTGACAAGAACTGGGAAGTGGATCTCGCGAGCCTCGAGAGTCAAATAGACGAAAACACAGCAGCGATCATCGTAAACAATCCTTCCAACCCGTGTGGCTCAGTATATACCACGCAACATCTGAAAGACATAATCGATGTGGCATCGAGAAATCGCGTGCCGATAATTGCAGACGAAATTTACGAACACTTTGTTTTCTCCGATCACGAATTCACTGCGTTATCGTCTCTATCTAAGGATGTCCCAGTTTTGACTTGTAGCGGAGTCACGAAAAGATTTTTGGTGCCAGGCTGGCGACTGGGATGGGTAATTATACACGACCGCCAGAATATTTTGGGAAAAGAAGTCCGAGGTGGCTTGTTAAGTATGTCGACTAGGATTTTGGGACCAAACACACTGATGCAGAAGGCTTTACCGAGAATTCTTAAAGAGACTCCACAAAGTTTTTTCGACGAGACGATTCGTTTTATTGAGGTGAGCTTTGAAGCCGATTTTTTTTCTTACCCTTTCTATCAGATTAAAAAGCCTTTCAAATATATGAGTGATGGTGTTTTTAGAGGTTAAAGATTGCTCTGGTTTAAATCAGACAGCTTTTATCGTGAAAGGAAAGTGACACTTGCAAGCCACATAGATTGGGACATTACCGATGTGATAAACAACAACTCATAAATTAAATACTTCTTGCATCTCATTCTAATAGCTTTATCAGTAACAATGGTCACCTTGTCAAATGGGAGGAATTAACCAATTATATTTAATATTTGTTTCAGAGTCAAGCAAAACTAGCTTACACTGAATTGCTCAAAGCTCCTGGACTGCGCCCGATTATTCCACAAGGGTCCATGTATATGATGATTGAGATCAAAATCACACTGTTCCCTAAATTCGACCACGAGCTTCAATTTATTTCTCAGATGTGTAATGAGCAATCAGTTCTTTGTATTCCTGGGAAGGTACGTGGTTTTTTTTGTTAAAAGCTGCTGTTGCAAAATTCAAAGTTTTTCTGAGTCCCTCTGCATTCATGATCACAAAGGTTCAATTATCATGATTGGCACAAAACGGCCTATAAGCTGCACCCAGATCTTTAGGCTAGTGAGTAAAATTGGAACTAACATTGCTATTTTGTTTTTCAATACATTTCACAGAACAATATTCCGCATATCTATCATCTTCAATTATCATCATTGAAGAAATCATCAAGATGATTTCTTCTGAGTGACAAATAATCACCCCCTTATAACTTCATCTTAGCGCTAAAAGATTCTTGTACTTCTAGTTCTAGTTACTCAAAGTTAGTGTAATATATTTTTATGTTGATATTCCAGTGTTTCAACTACCCCAACTTTATGCGGATCGTGCTCACCGTGCCTGAGGAGATACTGCGAGAAGCCTGTGTAAGAATCACCAGATTCTGCGAAGATCACATACTGAAGCAGCAATTGAAGAAAATGGACCACGACGTTGTATCCATCGTTAACGACGAGAAAACACATGTGGCGTCCAAACAAAACATGTTAAAGAATATTACTTAACTTTGCTTATGTTGCATATAAATAATTAGGTTACGAATTTTGGATAATAGTAAGGTCATAATTATATCTAGGAAAGGAAATGTAAGTTCCTGTCAAGAAAATAAGAGACGCAAGTATATCGTCTGCTGATTACTTTTTACTTACAAGGATTTACTTGAAGGCACTTTTTTGGTTGAAAATGGGCTTTAAATTAATTGAATGCCTTCCCTAGAGGCGATGTCTACAAATGTCACTTTAATAATCAGAAAAGAATCGATTTATTGATCGATGTCTGAAAAGAATTCTGCTGCCTGCGGAAAATAATGAGACACCCCTAAGTTAATACAAACCATTTGAAATTATTTATCACATTGTTGAAAACAAGATTTTTGGTAGATTTAGCTTTAGTCCCTAGTGTACCAATTCAAATATTTCTAGTTACTATTTACAGCACAACATATAGTTATACTGTCATTGGGCATGATTGTTTTATATTATACATATTAAATATTCACAAATAATTAAGAACGTGTAGTTCCTTATTTCTTCTTATCTCGATCTCGTCCTGTCCGTCTCTCTGTCCGTCCGTATACCCATGGGCGTCGCCAGGGGGCCGGGGAGCTGCGCACTCCATAGAGGCTCCGGATTAAAAAAAACCCGTGAAAAAAACGTTATAACTTTTCCTGCCTGATGCCACAGAATTAGTAAGTACGTAATAAATTTTAGCTTACAGTAGAATCAATATATTTAATATTTTTAAGGCTAAAAACTTACACATTTTATTTAAACCGACGTGCGCGTTTCGTACTCTGAGCCCTGCGAAAATACTTTAATCACAGAGGCTCCTTTCTTTCTGGGTCTGGATTGGCACTGCTATTGGATTTTCGCATGATTAACCGGTATAAACAGAGGCTGAAATTAATTAGGAGCCCCTTGTCCGAGGCCTTAATAGGCAATTATGGCATACACAAGGTTGCTAAAAATGGAGGATGTGGACATTTTGATCTAAAATAACAGTTATCTGAATTTATTCGAGGCAACCGCAGCCTGCAGCCTGCTTTCTCTTGGATCTCAGCTTTGTCTATAAGTCGCCCAAGTAACTGCGGTAGGTCGAAACTCGAAACAATTCTAACCTATCTAAGGTAGGTAGGGTGTTGAAATTTTCGAGCTCGCTTCGCTCGCTTTTCAGACGACCACTTGTCTCCTTTATGAAGGATCCAAACAATTCTAACTTGTCCAAGGCAAAGTGTCAAAAATTTTTCGAGCTCACTTCGCTCGCTCTTGCAGCCTAGTTCCTCTTGAATTTCGATTAAGTCTGTGAATTGATCAAGTTACTCTTGTATGAAGTGTCGCAACTATTCTAACCTTGAAGATGGCAAGATGTAACAATTTTCGTGCTCGCTTCGCTCGCTGCTGCAGCCTTATTTCATTTGAATCTTAACTTTGTCTATAAGTCGCTCAAGTTACTCCGGTAGGTCAATACAATTCTAACCTGTCCAAGGTAGGTTGTTCAAACCGAGCTCGCTCTTGGAGCCTTAGTTACTTTTATTAAATGATCTCTGTATAAAGTCGATTAAGTAAAATCTATTTCTGAATAAAAAATGTAAATAGTAAATTTAACCCTTACTATTCCGTTTTTACTCGCACCCTTCTGCCCCCCCCCCCTAGCTCAAAAGCTGGCGATGCCCTTGCGTATGCCACAGCCAATTTAATTCGAGACCGTTGGCACTACACAGTTGTTTGGAGAGTTGTTATCTTCTAATATGAACCGCTGCACAAAAGTAAAGGGAAATTATAAAAAAATGGGCTGGCCTTCCTTATATGTAACTGAGGGTGGTATACATAATTATTGCTACCCGTGCGAATCCGTGGGGTGCTAATTAATTAATAAATAAAACAACGTTTTATTCCATGGTAGATTTTTTTTATATCATCCTCCCATTGTGTGTATGGCCTGCCTTTACGGCGTTTACCTTGTGCGCCTTTCCACTTGATAACGATTTTAGTCCATCAGTTGTCCTCAACTCCTGCTAAATGACCAGCCTATTCGTATTAAGTATAAGTTTGAGAGCGTAGCTTAGTGCGTCATTGTGTAGTTTCTTATTCATGTTTGTCGGACTTCGGGTGGCTTTCATTTACTAGCATGCTATGCCTTCCATGCCTCTGTGACAGTATGTGATTATTTTGTTTTAACCTTACTTGGGAATTTCCATGACTGGCAGCCGTACGCTAAACAAGGGAGAATGCAAGAATTCTTGATAGCCTAAAATTGAGTCCTCCTAATTTTTTAGGCAGAAAAAAATACATTTGTATATTATAGAAAGATAAAGATTTAGAAGTAGTAATAGATTAAAATTTCCCGATATCTACTGTCCCAGTTATATGGTACATATTACGGGAAACTTCTTGAGGAAACATTAGATTTTTTTCATGAAAACAATCGAAGAAAAGAAAAATTATTTATTTGGTCAAAGTGTTATTGGCAAATTTTGCTCTTCTGTACGGATTTGAATGAAAAACACACGGATAAACCATGACTTGATCCCGTAGGATAAATTTCAACTTTCACGCAACTGCGGGTGAAGCCGCGCCGCGGCAGAAGCTATTAAAATAATTAAGCGAAATAGAGTTAAGTAGCAGTCTTCATGCAGAAAAACTTGAGTCAGTTGGTCGAAATTGGCAAGTTTTTGTAGAGATTTGATGAAAGTATTTTTCCTTTTTTCAAACAGCGCAGAAGTTGTGTCACAGCCACTAGATAATGGTGGTCCATCTTTCGAGTTATTTTCTTATAGAAAAAAAGTATTGAAGACTACACATTTTAAAGATAAAATATTTAATAATTTTTCCACTTAAAATCTACTTTACATAAATTTAAGATATACAATAAGTATTTCATCTAATGAGTTTTTTATTACACAAAGTAAGTATTATTAGATATACTTATGCAAAATATTATCTATATATATAAAACAAAGTCGGGTTTGTTACAACACTTATAACTCTAGATCTGCTGGACCAATTTTCATGGTTATTGATTTGTTGGATTTGTCTCTGCCTAGAATAGCAGAATAAATCTTAAAAACAATGAAAAATCGACGAATAAAAAATTACGAAAGATAAATCATTTTCCCAAAATGTTCCTTGGTTTCGTACCTGTCAAACATTTGATGTCCATCCTGTCAAATACTGTCAGTAGTGACCATTGACATATAAATCATATGGACTTGAAATGTTTGACTATAGAAAAAATAGTTATACAAATATGAGGCATAACGACGCCAGAATCATAAAAATGCTGCCGTCTCTTTTTAACTTTATTAATTTTGCGTAAGTAAAAAAGGATAATACTATTTTTGACAGTTACTATAATGGCAACCCTTCGTTCCTAGCGTCATTGAAATACCTATTTGCGGCCGGGTCGCCATTTTATCAGCTCGCTGTTTGGTACTAAAGTTGGGTACGTCAACTGTCAAATGCTCTTGAGCTGTGGATATTTTTTGAGAATTTTGGAGGAATTTGCTGTGTTGTTGCGTTTGAACTCTATTGTTCTATAGTGAAAATTGTCAATAGCAAGATGCCCAATTGCAATATAGTCGGATGTGGCATCAAAAGAAGCGGAAATCACCCGAACATAACTTTGCACCAGTACGTACTTAATTTCAGCTGAAATATCTTTAGATTTAGATAAAAAACCTATGCTTCTGCATTCGTTTAAAAGTTTCAACAGTAAGACATTCATAATTTACGTTTTGCCTTTATTTTCAAGTTTTATTTCATGAAATCAATTTCTTGTTATTGGAGGGATAGAGTTGTGAATTTAGGCATTTTTATATTTATCGATAGTGCTATTTTATGGTTCTTTATTGGTTTTATGTTTTACTTTCAAGGCTGCCTACTAATAAAAGAAAAAAGAAAATTTGGCTGGAAAAAATTGGTGTTGAAAATTTAAAGATGTCAACAAAAACAATTCACATTTGTTCTCTTCACTTTGAAGAATCATGTTTCAACCGGACACTGAATAAAGTAACATTGCGTGACGATGCTTTACCTTCACCAACCTTATTGGTATGTAACCTTGTGTGTTCATAATTTCTAACATGATTGTGTATTAGGGTGATAAATGATAGTGATGTCCCCAATTGCAACACTTGTCTAATAGACACAAAAAGTGATGTAAAGGATGTTTTAGAGTGTGATCTTAGAATTAATTAAAATCCTATTGATATTATCAAGAAACATCAAAAATACTTATAATTTTATTGCTTTACAGCCTGCGATTCAATCAAATACGTCTAGAATTTTAATTGAAAATGATCAAAATCAGACAAACTCACAATCAATATCTGGATGTGGTGCTTCAAATACGGTAATTTTTTTTTTTTGTGTAATTAAAAACAGTAGGATTAACCTACTGTTTTTAAAGAGTCATAAAATTTTTGAGTATTTGCTTTCCTATTTCTATTATTATTTATGTTAATATTAAAGAGTGGTTTTCAGGACAAAGCTGTTTGTATGCCTACCATTCAAAATCAACCTGGACAGATTTCAAAGAGGAGTGCCATAGATTTAGCCCCTAGCACATCTGCTGCGCCAGATTTCGCCGCTAGCACTTCCGCTGCGCCAGATTTCGCCGCTAGCACCTCTGCTACGCCAGATTTCGCCGCTAGTACCTCTGCTACGCCAGATTTCGCTGCTAGCACCTCCACTACGCCAGATTTATCGGTATGACTAGCTTCAGTTTTTCTTCAATGAAACAGGAGATATCTCATGCTTGTGTTCAATATATAATAAAGCTTACTTTTATTTTATTTGATTCCAGGTTCAGACACGTCAAATAATAAAATTAAAGGACAAATGTCAAAAACAGTCCAAGAAGATAAAGAGACTTAATGAGAAAGTTAGAAGACAGACGAAAAAAATTGCTCACTTTAGTAATATTATCAAAGATTTAAAGGAAAGAAATTTATTAAATTCAGAGTCCCAAGCTTTGCTTGCAGAATGTGCAGGACCCCAAGACTTCTTAAAAAGGCAAGTGGCAAAATCTAAAGGTTTGCCAGTAGAGAGGCATAATTATCTATAATATACAATAGAAAATTGTCACGTTCATTGAAATGCGAAACTTGTAACAAACTTCTTTTTGGAGTTTCTGAGCAATTTAAAACAAGTTTAATTACTTTAAAATCTCGAGGTGGTCTGGTTTATCCTTCGAACGACGTTGTAAACATTTTGAAAAATGTCGAAAAAATATTAAAAGGTGTTTTGCATGTAAAAGACAGGGAAGAAAATTACTATTTGTATATTTTTAAGTTTTTTGTAGATTACTATGCCGAACCAAATAATTTATTCGATTCTGGGGATTGTGAACATGACACAAATCATAAATATTTATTGATTAAAAGTGTAATAGAGGTATACATGAATTTGAGATACAAATATTATGGGAAGAAATCTACTGAAACAATATCATATAGAAATTACCTGAACAAAATTGTATTGTTCAGAAATGAATGAGCTTGATTTATTTAAATACATTAATAATTATAGTAATTATTGTTGACTTTTAATTAAAACCCACAATCATCCTGCAAGTTAGAAAAGGTTAAAACTTAACATTAAAGATATTAGTTACAAGCTGTGCCCGCGGCTTCGATCCCAACTGATTACCTACCTTACCCTATCTACGATATTCTACCTACCCTACCCTATCTACCATAAATCCTATTTACCCTGCCTACCTACCTATTTTTTTTTGTCGTTTTTAAACCTTCCCTATATTCTGGCAAACAAAACGAAAAAAGAATTATTCACATGGGTTAAGCAGTTTTTTGAGTTATAGCGAGACTAACGAACAGCAATAGGTTTATATATGTATGTCATGGACCAAGTGATAAATTGGGCATTATGCATAATGCCCAGTCATTATGTATAATGCCCAATATGAGAGTGCAATTTGATAATACCCCGCCATTCCCTTCATGTTAGGTTATTTTAAACCCCGCACGCAGAAATAGGAGTCCCGCGAAGCGGGGCTCCGTCGAGCTATCATGGCAGGTGGTACTTAGTTACTAGGTATATCAGTATATTTGCTTTCCGCACGCTGTATGGCGGTCTCTGATTGGTCAAAGCGTGTCACACCATGCGTGCTTCCCTCCTCGCCCTCGCACCGCGTCAAATTTAGCTTTATTATCAAATTGCCCAATTGTCATGTAGCAATATAATAATGACCGTGCAATGTGATAAATAATGAAGTTAAGAACGTAATTAATCACTTTGCCCGATAGAGCTAGGCATTTTTCATAATGACCGGGCATTATGTATAATGCCCACATTAATCACTTGGTCCATAACATACTCGTTTATAGGTGGTGGTGGTTCCGTCAACGAAGCCCGTAAAATTCTTATTTTCATACGTTTCATCAAATTGCAGCTCTATTATATAGAACTATCGGCAGCCCCGCGTAAGTCTCGATCCCGTGGGAATATCGGGATAAAAAGTATCCTGTGTTAGTCCAGGTCATAAACTCAGTGTGCTAAATTTTCTCCGTTCAGTAGTTTTTGCGTGAAAGAGTAACAAACATCCATCCATCTGTTCTCACAAACTTTCGCGTTTAATTATTACCTGTTATTTATTATATTAAAACATTAATTATAGTAGGATTACGGTTTATTAGAATTCATCTGCGCCGGGAGTCCATCGCGGATGCACTGTTATGAATTATGAAATCTTTGAATTTGTTCCCTCCATTGCGAAGTGTACCTTACGCAAGGGTCTAACAAATAAAATAAAAAAAAAGTAATTTATTCGATTACTACTTTTCATTTTTTTTATAGCTAAACGCTAAGGTCATAAAAATCAAAACCGGCTTCAAAAAAAAATTACACTCACGCAATCTTTTATCGATGTTATTGTAAGAAATAATATCGATATGGGCTGCCCTATTATCCGCCATTTTATCCTCTCAGTAAAATGTAGGTATACACGTTTTTTTTGTAGGTATGCCAAGTCCATATGATTTCTATGTCAGTGGTAGTGACAAATGATTGACATATTTATTGATTGTCAAATATTTATGCGTGCGTTCAGAAATTTATTTTATTATGATCTAATAGAAAGGTTAATAAACTATTGTCTATGTCGCGAAAGCGTAAATTGTCGGTAGATAGGTGGTAGGTAGGTGGTAGGTGGTAGGTAGGTGATAGGTAGGTGGTAGGTAGGTGGTAGGTAGGTGGTAGGTAGGTGGTGGGTAGGTGGTAGGTTGGTGGTAGGTAGGTGGTAGGTAGGTGGTAGGTAGGTGGTACGTAGGTGGTAGGTAGGTGGTAGGTAGGTGGTAGGTAGGTGGTAGGTAGGTGGTAGGTAGGTGGTAGGTAGGTGGTGGGTAGGTGGTAGGTTGGTGGTAGGTAGGTGGTAGGTAGGTGGTACGTAGGTGGTAGGTAGTATAACAATAAAAAATACTCAAGGGGTGGAACGAAGTTTATAGTGGTCGGATTTTCATGGGACTTTTCTATTGAGTTTCTAGGTGTGCTCGCGACTTTTTATTTTTGAATGGTTTTTTTTTTCGTTTATGAATGACTTGAAATTCGACGAACTTATATTGTGACCGGTGTGCCTGTTTATTTGTTCATTATTGTCGAAGAAATATCAATTTCAAGTTTAAAACCTTAATTCAATTTAAAATCTTCATTCAACACAAAACAAGACGCGAGGAATGTTTTAGTTTTATTCCGAGAGAGAGAGAGAGAGAGAGAGAGAGAGAGAGATGTCGCTACAAAGCTGTCTATTGATTAATATAAATAATATAGGATGGTAGGATAGGTAGGTAGGTACTAGGAGAGTAGGATAGGTAGGCAGGTACTAGGAGAATAGGTATGTAGATATGTACTAGGAGGGTAGGCTAGGTAGGTAGGATAGGTAGGTAGGTAGGGAGGGTAGGTAGATAGGGTAGGTAGGGTGGGTAGAGTAGGTAGGATAGGTGGGGTATGATTCATTGACTGTTAGGCGGTACGAAGTTCGCCGGGACAGCTAGTTAATAATAATGTATTTACTCATTAATAATACGAATTATTTACTTACTGATAAGTAATAATATTTAATTAATTTAACAACTTTATACAAGGTATTATTCACTGAGATTCACGGTTGACCTTACATTACGTAGGTAATAGTAGTGTAGTAATAATTTAATAGTGAGCATGGCTGAGCGCTGCGGGCTCTCCGCCCTCTATCTCAAAAAGGGTTGGGCGTATGAAAAAAAAAATTGTAAACGTGTATTCCGCATTGGCCGCAATGACAAAGTTTTCCCACACTTATATCAAAATGTACTATTGCGTCATTTAAGGATCTCAGCAGCTGCAGCGAGCAGAGCCCGCACAATTTGTAGTCACGCATTCTAAGAAAATCTCTCAATTACGTAGATTCTTATACGGAAAACAATAAAAAATCTGTATTTCGACTTCTTTTCGTCCATTTCAATATGATTCATAACAAAATTCAATACTTCTTCTTCTTTTAGACTATGCCATGTAATAAACGCTGAAAACAAGTCGTTTTGGGTAGTAGAAAAATTCTATGATAACAGCGCGGGAAGCTGTTAAGAAATGCCATATAGATCACAAGTAAACAGATTGCAGTGTCCGTCATGACGTTATTGAACTTAGGAAAATCGAAATAAAAAAATATCTAAGGATTTATGTTTTGGTCACTTTCAGTACATATAGTAGTAGTATAGTATATAGTGCTGCTATATTGTAAGATTACATGACTATAGACATTATTAACTGTAACAAATTGTGTTTTTCATTCTACCAAAATTCTGGTGATCATCTTTGCAATCGGGGTGTCCAAGATGATCCTTTAGTATCTAGTTTTTTATATAGTGACATATTATAATGAAAGATCAATGAATTAAATCTTTCGATTAGGACAAATGGTAGACAGATAAGTTCGCCAGCATTAAACGCTTTTTAAGCGACAAAAAAAAGGAAGAGGTTCTCTATTCGACCTGTATATTTTTCATCTAAATTATGTTAAATTTCGTTTAAATTACGAACTTTCCCCTTAAGGGGATTATCTTATACACGTTTCCCCTATTTTAAAATATGATACCTGTTTACCGCATAGGCGCATTATAAATGCCTTGTTATTGTTTACGTGTCTCTGTTTACATTCCGAAGCATGCGACGTAGTATTGGGCGTATGGCGTAACGACACAACACCAACAACAACATCGCTTGCGTAGGTACCCCAGTGCGTATGAACTGCAACACCTAAGTCAGCTACGTAAATACTTGTTTACGTTTCCCTTCTAAGAAATGTCGTAGATAAAATAATCTAATAAAGTTGCAGCTGTAGGCATGTTATCTCGGAATCTGGTAAAGGCACCTGGTAATCTGGTATTATATATACATACATATATACTAGCTGTCCCGGCGAACTTCATACCGCCTAACAGTCAATGAATCCTACCCCGCCTGCCCTACCTGCCCCACCTACCCTACCTACTCTACCCACCCTACCTACCCTGTCTACCCACCCCACCTACCCTACCTACTCTACCCACCCTACCTACCCTATCTACCTACTTCCTAGTACCTGCCTACCTATCCTACTCTCCTAGTACCTATCTACCAATCCTACCCTCCTAGTACCTATCTACATATCCTATTCTCCTACTACCTGCCTACCTATCCTACTCTTCTAGTACCTACCTACCTAGCCTACCCTCCTAGTACCTACCTACATATCCTGATCTCCTATTACCTGCCTACCTATTCTACCCTCCTAGTACCTATCTACATAATTTATCCTATTCTCCTAGTACCTGCCTACCTATCCTACCCTCCTAGTACCTACCTACATATCCTATTCTCCTATTACCTGCCTACCTATTCTACCCTCCTAGTACCTATCTACATAATTTATCCTATTCTCCTAGTACCTGCCTACCTATCCTACCCTCCTAGTACCTACCTACATATCCTATTCTCCTATTACCTGCCTACCTATTCTACCCTCCTAGTACCTGCCTACATAGTCTATTCTACTATTACCTGCCTACCTATCCTACTCTCCTAGTACCTACCTACTTATCCTACTCTCTTGATCAGTTTTCGACCGGAGAGGAAAAATGATTAAATTACTAAAATGGCTATTAAAAAATAAGGGTTGATCGTAGAAGGGTGAAAATTGAGGATTGTATGTATTTTTGTATGTTGTATCATAAAAAAATAGAAATTAAAAATTTTGTCTAAAAAATAAAAATTAGGGGTGGACTACCCCTAACATTTAAGGGGATGAAAAATAGATGTTGGCCGATTCTCATAGATACCGGATAAGCACAAAAAATTTCATCAAAATCGGTCAAGCCGTTTCGGAGGAGTATGGCAACGAAAACTGTGACACGAGAATTTTATATATTAGAGAAGATTGGAATAGTGCCCAGAAGGCTGGCAGCATTGCCACGTTGAATGACACTGCTGATTCTTTGACCCGAAAATAGGCCAGCCCTCTTCGTTACGAGAAGAGCCGACCAACCGCTTGACGATGTCCCGAAAGGGTGCGCACTCGGACCCCATGGCCCTAGCCGTCCGTCCGTCGTCTACCGTCTGGTCTCTTCCCATCGTGGCGTGCTAAGCCGTTAGGTTCTAAAACGGCTGGCATCCCGGCGGTGGCAAGAGCACGACGGATGATGTCATTAATGCTGGCGTGCCGTGCTATCCGACCTGCTCTCTTACTGCGCGAAAGGCCATGGTGTCCGAGGCAGCCGACTGTTTCGCAACATTGACAGCAGTGTGGGGCCAAAATTATGTTTGGTCAACTTGAACTTGACCAAACATAAATATTTCTCTACTGTAATAGTAGCATATTGTACTATGAACGATGACTTATTTATATTATCTTATTTCAAGGTATTTTTTAAGGTAGGGCACTGCTCTCAAATGCCCCCCCCCCTAACTACGGCCCTTTGAGGGACATAGGGGGAAGGCAGTCGGGGTAATGTCGCCCAACATGGGGAAATATACACTTTAATTCTTAGTTTTCCGAATCGTTCAGATCCTTTTTTTTAATAAATTTGCAAGGATGCCTGATATGAAGAACTTGTATTTTTATCACGCTCGTATTTTAAACTAATTACGTTAATTGTTATAAATGTAACAATCTTAACAAACGGTAAGGTTATACAACCAGTTTTATACACTTACATGATGCAGGGCCCTGACACCTATTGTAGCAACATGACACATATTTTATAACGGTCCCTGTAGACCTATCTGTATGAAACTGGTAGATCCTCATCCATAACTTATAAAAAAATGTAGGTACTATATTTTCAGAACAAAATACTTAGAATACTAATAAATACTAGATGCTACTGCCAGATAAATACTGATCTACGCTTCTGCTGTAGCGTGCTGTAGGGTGTTATAATAAAATCTTGGATTATCAAACTTGATTCCACGTATAAGCGACATAATTATACAACAGCCTACTATCATGACAGTGGCTATAAAGTCTGCACCTGGTTTGGTCTACACTAACGAACTGAGTTTTAGATGAGGAGTCTAAAATCAAGGCAAATGCAATCCGAGGCTGAGTGAAAAATGAGATGGCATCAAAATTTAGCTATCCCATATATCCGCTCTGCTCCTAGCGCCAGAGACCCAAAAACGGAGCAAGCAAGCCAGTTGAGTGAGAAACTGAGTAAAAAAAAATGAATTCCTGGCACAATTTCATCTTCATTTCAGGACCATTGACCATCACTGGGTGCGCTGACGCATGCATTGGGCATAATTTGGGAAATCAAGGACTATGATCAAAGTCCACTTGAAAGAAAATGTCACGTCATCGAATAATTCTTGGACTCATGGAGATTCCTGGGAGATGGGAATCGATAGTGATCAAGAGTCTTTCAAAATCACCAAGTTAATATTAAAACAGCTTAGAATTTGTGGTTACGTATATTGTGAATGATCCTTATAGCAACCGAGTAAGAGTTTTTAGTATAAGAAATAATTAAGAATTCAATTTAAAACATTAGTGTGACATCGTAACTCATGCATCGTCTTTTTGTAAGGTTTTTGAGGTAGCTACAAGATATTTAGATGCGAGAGAAGTAATGAATAATCAGATATCGTGCGCTTTAGAAGCGGTAAGCTTGTTATGTTGAAATAACAAAACTTTCCATAACGTTCTGGAATACTACACAGTCGGGGGAAACTAATTTGATTCAAGTTAGTAAGAAGTAAGGTAAGAAATGGGGTATACCTATCTGTATCTATAATTAGGAATGAGAATATGCTTTTTTGGGGTCATTACTTAGTTGTGATGTTATTTACATGCATACGTTTTCATTTGCATTTTACAATAATACTTATAGACCTTCACACATTAGAAAAAGCTCCGTCGCGATCTTTATAAAGAGAAAGGATTCTATTGATTTTTGTTGTTGTATAATGTCTATTCGTGTATTGTAGAGAATTTATTTCTCCTAGTGATTTACACCAGTTTTGGGGATTGTAGGTATGGAGGAAGCGCACAGAATTTAAGCATATTTGATATATTTTTCTCCGTAGTATCCCGTAGAGTGAGTATATTAAGCGGTACCTAAAGCTATCTGTAGGGGCAAATATGTGGCTTGTAGAATATATAAACAACCTGATTCTATTGCCGTCATCACATCTACATTTTCAAACCAGTTTCACGACTCGAGAGCCTGTGCTTGTCAAACGCCACTGTTCCGATACAAAACTGAGTTGTATCGAAATGCGAGCAATATTCTCAATTCAAGTTTAAGTGACGCCGCAGGTTTCAATAATCCGCAAGTTTTGTGCCGATGTCTCGACGGTCTCGAGGAAGCAACACATGGGAGGTGCGTGCATCGACGTTGGCTCGCAATACCCATAACCTAATCCGGGACATCGTCGAGAACCTTCAGGTGGAGCCGAACCCTGATAAGCCGCTCATAGCGCTTTCAGTCGGTAAGTGTTCTGTCACATTTTTAGTCTAGACGTTCAGTTCTAGTATTTCGTTTGATTTTGTGGTAACTGTATTGAATGGACTATGATATCATGAAAAACCTGGATATTGTAACATGTTAATTAAGGAGATACAATAACAAAACATGACGCAAAATTCATGATAACTGTTGGTTTTTCATAAATTTAGGTTAGTTCTTATAAATAACAACTTGTGTGAAAGTGCTCGAAGGCCAAAAATTTTGATGACAAATTGTTGTTTTTATGAAATCCTAAATATTTACTGAAACTTTAAAAAAAATTGCTGGTTAGACAAGCAGACACTGCTACGACGGTAATATAACTATATAAGTTGTAAATGGACCCTTCGCTAAGCCGTCAGCCAAGCATTCTGTACATCAAACTAAGTAAGTCTACGCAAAAAATATTGCTGGGAAACCATTTTTTTTTAAGTCACGTTTTACGGTAGGTCTCGACGTTATGCACTCAAAACATTGTGCTGAACTTCTGATGGGTGCATTGAATAGTAGGTATTTAAAGTCGAGTAGGGTCGTGGAGGTATTTAAAGTCGAGTTATAACATTAAAAACTTGTATTTAAAAAAATACTTGGGTAATAGTTGGAATCTTGGCCCCCAATATCTGCGTAACTTGAAGGTTCCTAGGTATGGTCTAGAACGACAAAAAAGTCATCGCAATGACGAGGAGAACAAAGTGCCTTTTGGCTGTAGGAATAATAAATGATTGTGGTAGACACACATAGCTAATGCTGCGCAGCTAAAACGTAAACGTTGCGAAAATAAGCTAGCAGAAATGGGTTAGCAGAATGTTTATTTATACGAAGGGCAACAGGATTTCGATTTCTCAATATTTTTAACAAGCCATACTTCATTTGTTTTACACGTTAGGTGATCCGACAACTTTTGGAAATCTTAACCCTCCCGAGCAAGTGCTGCAAGCTGTTCGGGAGAGTATTGAATGGCTTAGCAGTCGCAGTTATGGTCCTGCGAAGGGACACCTCGAAGCCAGGGTGGCCGTAGCGGAGTACAGTGCCCACCAGGGGGACATATCACCGGAAGACGTCATCCTCTGCAGCGGCTGCTCACATGCCATTGAACTTGCAATTACAGTCATCGCCGACTCAGGACAAAATGTGCTCGTTCCACGGCCAGGCTTCATGATATACAAGACTGTAGCTGAAGGACTAGGCATTAATATCAAATATTACAATTTATTGGTATGTTTACTTTCATTAAAATTATTTATCGAATCCACTCCAAATTACTTTAACTTGGAAAATATTCGACAGGTAAGTACTTTTCACATGAATCAACGAGGAAATGTGCGAAATCTAGGGGCATAGCAGTGGGATAGACAAGTATTAATATGAGGTGATGTTAAACGAGTTTCTAGAAGCATAACAAGTTTCTTGTGGATTGGATTTGCATACTGCTCATTTACGCTTTATTTTATTTATAACTGCGTAAATCCTTGATTAAAGGTTATTTAATGAAACGATAGACCATAACTATGATGATGTGTTGTTGCAGCCAGATCAACAATGGAAGATAGACTTGGAGGATCTAGAGAACCAAATAGATGACGACACTGCTGCGCTAGTTGTTATCAATCCGTCGAATCCGTGCGGCTCGGTGTACGACAAGAAGCATTTGTACGAGATACTTGACATAGCATCAAAAAACCACGTGCCCATCATTGCTGATGAAATATACGAACATTTTGTTTTCTCCAACCACGAATTCACTGCATTATCGGCTCTCTCTAAAGATGTTCCGATACTAACATGTGGTGGACTCACAAAGAGATTCTTGGTGCCTGGCTGGCGCATGGGCTGGGTGATCATCCATGACAGACATGATATATTCGGGAAGGAGGTCCGTCAGGGCTTGTCAAACCTCGCTACTAAAATTTTAGGGCCAAACACCTTAATACAGAGGGCATTGCCAGCGATATTGACATGTACGCCACAGAGCTTTTTCGATGAAGTTGTGCTATTTATAGAGGTGAGTGAAAGGATACTTGTCTTGTTTTCATAATCATGTCAAAGTGAGCAGTTAAGATTTGTTTTTACAATTATTTTTCAATACATTTTCTCTAATACTGGCTCTTATCGCATTAATTGTACCTTTTTTGGGTTACATTCTTGTAAATTACAGTCCACTGCAGTTTGGGTTCAGTCCTTAATTAGGTCCCTAACAATACTGTTAGGTTCAAAATGCATTGTATTTTAAAGTTTTTTTAATTTATTTCTACTATTGTGTTATTTCCACGGATAACTATAGGTATAGTACATTTAAGTGGGGAAACTTTGTTATTGCGGCCGAGGCGGAATTAACGACGGTTTTCAATACACTTTCGAAGAAATATAAGAATATAACAAAAAGTATTTTTGTCATGAACTGATATTAAATCATTTGCTTTTTTTAGCGGCGTCATACCTTTGCTTTTCTAAAATGTCATAACATTTAATGATAAACATTTTCGATCTGTTATTTTATTCGTTCGTAAGAGTATTGAAAAACGTCGTTTGGGTGGGCATTTATCACTGTAGTTTTCGGCTCAATTACATTGAAAAGTGAATTCCATCTCGGTTGTAATGACAAAGTTTCCCCACTTGTATCGAAATGTACTAATAATAATGCCATTAAAAAAACAAGGCAGTGACTTCAAAAGTTCAGTTTACCTACTGCAGCTGCTTTTTGTAATTCATATTTTACTATGCTGCTCATAACATTTTATAGGCTCACATTATTAATATATAATTGTTGTTGTTTACAGAACCAAGCAAAACTAGCATTTGATGAACTACGATGTGCTCCCGGTTTGCGTCCTATAATGCCACAAGGTGCAATGTACATGATGATTGAAATTAAACTATCGTTGTTTCCAACATTCAAAAATGAATTGCAATTCGTGGAGCGCATGGTCTCAGAGCAGTCAGTGTTTTGCTTACCAGGACAGGTCAGTACATAATAATATATGTATGTAGGTACGTGAGTACCTAAGAATTTTTCAAAAAACTTTACTTTTGATCGAAACATTAGGTTTTGCTGAAATTTATTACTATTTGTCTAAATTCCACAGTTTAGTTAGAATGTATTGTATGAATAAGACTAGTAACAAGAATGGACCCAAAGTTGACCCTAGCAGTACTCCCGTTTCTATAGGAAAATTATACCTACCCACATGGCTGCACCTACGTGCCGAATTTCAAATTACTTTCGTTTTGTTTTCAGTGTTTCGCCTATCCAAACTTCATGAGGATTGTATTAACTGTGCCCGAAGATATATTGCGAGAGGCTTGCAAAAGGTTAATACTCTTCTGTAACGACCACATCGTTTCCCGAGAAACTCTGAAGGAAATAGAGAGTAATATGGTTACTGTGCCCAGTGACAACGACGTTATCTGTGACAACGATACAAACCACGTTGCTTTGAAACTAGGATAATGTTTTTTGCATATACTAGAAAAATAATTATCATTTATTTTTTAATAAGTGTTTTCAATGTGCTTATGGTATGATTAATATATGTGTGTTATAGTTATATGAGACCGTTGAAAATTTTGACATTTTCAAGACCGTGGCAGTTTTGCAGCAAGTAGGTTCATAGAAAGTTTGTACCTTAACATATCAAATTAATGCCATTTTAATTATTTTTATCATGTATGTATTTAGACTCTAATTTTGAATCAATTGTTAACATAACGCATTTTTGCATTTTTTGCACGGTTCCCGAAATGTGTATTTCAGGCTTTTCTAGCTTAACCTACGGCAGTAGTAGTAGGTATAGTTTTAACTGTAGTACGATTCAATGTTATGGAGATTATGTACGATGATTGCATTTTGTGATGTCAGGGATTGATACGCATCACGCACCTACCCAGTGCATAAATTGTATCACGCATGGACGAAGTGTAAACTTTGCAGAAATTTTCCGCCTACTTACACGTCATATTTATAATAAATGCAATAGATTATGTAAAATCTCAAACTGGTGTAATATAACTATTATGTGCATATTTACAAGTTATAACTACTTATAGACAATTTTTATGGTTACCCTTTTGTTTATGTAAATAAAATACTTTGAAAAAAATGTGTGTATGTGGTGTGTGTTATAGAAAACAGCTGTTTTCTACAAAAGTGCAATACCTACACGGGCAAAATTTATGGAACAGCTGATATAATCCGATGAAAAATTTCTATGTGGGGGGTTCAGAATGATGTACTGAGTACCGTGGTTACCGTTTTCACGTCGGTGTCCCTTCCACCCCGTCCGTCAGCTGCGTATAAGAACTTGGGATTTATTGAACCCATATTAGTCCAAATTCGAAGGTATAAGTACTAGTCAAAGCAGACAAAAAAACCATAATTTCGAATTTGAAGAAAAAAGAAACTACATTTTATCATATTTTTTTAAAAGATTTTGGCTGAACCAAAACACTAACCTGTTTTATTGCATAAGCCGATACTGGGAACAACCATTACGTGACAAACAAGGGAAATTACTTTTTTTTTATTTCCGTAATAAATAAAAACTCATAGTTAGGTACTGAAAAAACTGACACGTCCTTTGATTTTACACAAACTATAATTCCTTTGTAGTATTTGATCCTTATCAGCGACACTATCGCTTAGTTAGTGTAATAATAAACGAAGTTTTTTACAAAAGGGATAGGGTTCGATTCTTGGTTCATGCAGAAGCTTTTTCAAAAATCTAAAAAAGCAGTTTTATTTTTTTTTCAAAATTGCGGTCATGATTTTTTTCATCACTTTGTCGTAATACTTATTCTATAGTTTCGAATTTAGCCTAATGTGCCAACGAAAATTCTAATTTCACATAGCAGTTAGCAACTTCCTATAAGAGCTTAAAATACTGCGCATTACAATTATATAGATTTTTTTTGCAGTTTTGTTTAAATACATGAATAACTAAAATACAGAAAAACACTGTTATGTGTATACAGGGTGATTAGTAATTGTGTGCAGTCCTTGAAATCGGTGATACTAGAGCCAATTTGCTACAAATTTGACCCTATAACTAGGAGTTCAGTCTGAGTGGTTTCGGAGTAATCGAATTATTAAGTTTTTTTTTTGAAAATTTTCTCCTCTTGACCAAAAATTCATAATTGTGACAAATCTAGCGTTGACATGATACTTTTCAGATAGCGCATAAATGAATGAATTTTTCAAAAACCAATTTATCAAAAAAACAACCCTAACCTTTGGTTTCACAGAGTCAAAATGTTCATAATATGAGAAAAAAATTTAACTAGCCTTGCTTTTCAAAGCAGATTGCTCAAAACAAATCTACGACACATAACGTGTAAATTACAGGAACGAATTCCTTGTCTTATTAGCTTTATAAATTGGTATGACAGTATTAATTTATAGAAAGGGTATGGATAATAAATAAATAAATAAATATCGCTGGACATTACACACAGCGCCATCTAGTGCCACACTAAGCAACGAGGCTTGTGTCGTGGACACTAGATAGTTGATATACTACATAGATACTTTTTGTTTGTAAATACATACTTATTATACATATAAACATTCATGACTCGGTAACAAATGTCCATGCTTATCACACAAACACTTGCTCCTACCGGGATTCGAACCCGGAACCCTATGAACGTAAGGCAGCCTCACTACCGCTGCGCCATTCGGGTCGTCAAATATAATAACAACAGTTGTTCCAGACTAGGTAGTATTTTGACCGCACTGGTTTTTACACATTTTTTTTGGATGCTCGCTTCACATCAGGCGAGTTGCAGCCAAACGCAAGCCTTTAGTACAAAAATGTGTTTTTTTTCACATAAAACAAAAGAAGACTGCAATGGGGCATCCAAGAATTGTAAAAGTCAGTCATTGCAAGCAGATTCAGCCTGAATTATTGCGGTCAAACAGAAGTAGTACATTCAGTCAAGAAAGTATCTGAAATGGATGATTTGTTTATGGTTCCCAATTTTTTTTGTTGTTTGATTGGCACAATTGTTTTCCATTTTGGCACGGAGTTTTAGTTATATCTGTTATTTAGATTAAATACAGTGCTGTTTTGTCACCATGGTCCAGCCACAGTTTGTGGTGCTGTTCACTAGTGCGTTTCCTTACCAGTGTGCGTAGAAACCCGAAAGGGAGAGGCACGATGGGTTCAGGTCCCACTACTGCCATGCTCGATCCCCTTCTAGCAAGTTCATCCGCGGCGTCATTGCCTCGGGAGTCGCTGTGTCCTTTGATCCATTGGATGGTTATGTTGTTGAGATTACCAACCTGGTTTAGGCGCTGGTGACACTCGTGTATTAACCCAGAGTTAACTGTGTGGTTGTTTAGTGCAAGCAGCGCAGCCATGCTGTCTGAGAGTATAAGAATTGAGTGGTCCTTGACATCCCTGGCTAGGATGGCTGATGCGGCCAAGGAAATGCCCATGCATTCTGCCTGGAATACAGTGTTGTGGACCCCCAGTGGTGTGGCTATGTGGATATTGAGGTCCTCTGAGAAGACTCCAGCTCCAGTACCACTACCTGTTTTGGATCCGTCCGTGAAGATCCGTAGTTCTGCGGGGGTTAGCCCCTCGCAGCGGTGATCCTCATGGAGCTGGATTTTGTATTTCTTGTCGAATACGAACTGTTTGGGAACCCGATCATTAATGGCTTTCGCCAGGGAGAACTCGTTGTAGAATCCCTCCAGTACCGCAGTATGTTGTGTTTCTTTCTAACCCCAGATTTGAAGTGTTTTAAGGCGTACTGCCGTCACCGTCACCTCCTGTTGTATGAACAAATGGAGCGGTGGAAGTCCCAACATGGCTTCTAGGGCAGCGGTCGGAGTAGTCCTCATGCAGCCTGTAGTCGCCATGCAGGCAAGCCTTTGCATGCGTTGCAGGTTGTTTGAGGCTGTGATCAGTTTAGTGCGGGGCCACCAGACCACCGCCCCGTAGGTGATCATGGGCCGGATCACCGCACAGTATAGCCAGAATTATTGTGAATGATAATGCTTTCAATTTTGCCTAAAAAAATTGGTAAGTACATAATGTTAAACTAATTTAATTACATGTTTATTGTTTTAAATGTATCGTACATTCCAAGTTAAGTTTTTTATATAGTAACTATGATAAACGGAGCTACCTTGAAAAGGATGCGCCGGTAAGAGGACAACGACTCGTGAAAAGTTTACTTCCCGTTGTTCCCTGTAGCCGAATGTACGTTATGGGAAACAACGGGAAATAAATTTAATCACGTCCCGCTGTCCCCGTGACGGGCATATGCATACGGGGACAACGGGAATAAAGGAACAAGATGGGTCGTTAGTTCAGATTTTGGCCACGCGCCTAAAGATCCGGGTCCACATACACCTGCCTTTATAATTATATACACTCTACATTTCTTAGATAGCAACACTGACTGCTAACCTATTTTTTTTTCTACGCAGTAACGTTTCAGAGCAAACGGAAATACACGAACTACTTTTCTAAAGTGCTGCACATTCGCCATCTCTATTTTACAAAGGCGATACCAATCTTCTATGTTATCAATCATATTATGTTTTATCTAAATCAACAAAATGTATATAAATCACTGACATAGAAATCATATGGACTTGGCATACCTACAAAAAAAACGTGTATACCTACATTTTACTGAGAGGATAAAATGGCGGATAATAGGGCAGCCCATATCGATATTATTTCTTACAATAACATCGATAAAAGATTGCGTGAGTGTAATTTTTTTTTGAAGCCGGTTTTGATTTTTATGACCTTAGCGTTTAGCTATAAAAAAAATGAAAAGTAGTAATCGAATAAATTACTTTTTTTTTATTTTATTTGTTAGACCCTTGCGTAAGGTACACTTCGCAATGGAGGGAACAAATTCAAAGATTTCATAATTCATAACAGTGCATCCGCGATGGACTCCCGGCGCAGATGAATTCTAATAAACCGTAATCCTACTATAATTAATGTTTTAATATAATAAATAACAGGTAATAATTAAACGCGAAAGTTTGTGAGAACAGATGGATGGATGTTTGTTACTCTTTCACGCAAAAACTACTGAACGGAGAAAATTTAGCACACTGAGTTTATGACCTGGACTAACACAGGATACTTTTTATCCCGATATTCCCACGGGATCGAGACTTACGCGGGGCTGCCGATAGTTCTATATAATAGAGCTGCAATTTGATGAAACGTATGAAAATAAGAATTTTACGGGCTTCGTTGACGGAACCACCACCACCTATAAACGAGTATGTTATGGACCAAGTGATTAATGTGGGCATTATACATAATGCCCGGTCATTATGAAAAATGCCTAGCTCTATCGGGCAAAGTGATTAATTACGTTCTTAACTTCATTATTTATCACATTGCACGGTCATTATTATATTGCTACATGACAATTGGGCAATTTGATAATAAAGCTAAATTTGACGCGGTGCGAGGGCGAGGAGGGAAGCACGCATGGTGTGACACGCTTTGACCAATCAGAGACCGCCATACAGCGTGCGGAAAGCAAATATACTGATATACCTAGTAACTAAGTACCACCTGCCATGATAGCTCGACGGAGCCCCGCTTCGCGGGACTCCTATTTCTGCGTGCGGGGTTTAAAATAACCTAACATGAAGGGAATGGCGGGGTATTATCAAATTGCACTCTCATATTGGGCATTATACATAATGACTGGGCATTATGCATAATGCCCAATTTATCACTTGGTCCATGACATACATATATAAACCTATTGCTGTTCGTTAGTCTCGCTATAACTCAAAAAACTGCTTAACCCATGTGAATAATTCTTTTTTCGTTTTGTTTGCCAGAATATAGGGAAGGTTTAAAAACGACAAAAAAAAATAGGTAGGTAGGCAGGGTAAATAGGATTTATGGTAGATAGGGTAGGGTAGGTAGAATATCGTAGATAGGGTAAGGTAGGTAATCAGTTGGGATCGAAGCCGCGGGCACAGCTTGTAACTAATATCTTTAATGTTAAGTTTTAACCTTTTCTAACTTGCAGGATGATTGTGGGTTTTAATTAAAAGTCAACAATAATTACTATAATTATTAATGTATTTAAATAAATCAAGCTCATTCATTTCTGAACAATACAATTTTGTTCAGGTAATTTCTATATGATATTGTTTCAGTAGATTTCTTCCCATAATATTTGTATCTCAAATTCATGTATACCTCTATTACACTTTTAATCAATAAATATTTATGATTTGTGTCATGTTCACAATCCCCAGAATCGAATAAATTATTTGGTTCGGCATAGTAATCTACAAAAAACTTAAAAATATACAAATAGTAATTTTCTTCCCTGTCTTTTACATGCAAAACACCTTTTAATATTTTTTCGACATTTTTCAAAATGTTTACAACGTCGTTCGAAGGATAAACCAGACCACCTCGAGATTTTAAAGTAATTAAACTTGTTTTAAATTGCTCAGAAACTCCAAAAAGAAGTTTGTTACAAGTTTCGCATTTCAATGAACGTGACAATTTTCTATTGTATATTATAGATAATTATGCCTCTCTACTGGCAAACCTTTAGATTTTGCCACTTGCCTTTTTAAGAAGTCTTGGGGTCCTGCACATTCTGCAAGCAAAGCTTGGGACTCTGAATTTAATAAATTTCTTTCCTTTAAATCTTTGATAATATTACTAAAGTGAGCAATTTTTTTCGTCTGTCTTCTAACTTTCTCATTAAGTCTCTTTATCTTCTTGGACTGTTTTTGACATTTGTCCTTTAATTTTATTATTTGACGTGTCTGAACCTGGAATCAAATAAAATAAAAGTAAGCTTTATTATATATTGAACACAAGCATGAGATATCTCCTGTTTCATTGAAGAAAAACTGAAGCTAGTCATACCGATAAATCTGGCGTAGTGGAGGTGCTAGCAGCGAAATCTGGCGTAGCAGAGGTACTAGCGGCGAAATCTGGCGTAGCAGAGGTGCTAGCGGCGAAATCTGGCGCAGCGGAAGTGCTAGCGGCGAAATCTGGCGCAGCAGATGTGCTAGGGGCTAAATCTATGGCACTCCTCTTTGAAATCTGTCCAGGTTGATTTTGAATGGTAGGCATACAAACAGCTTTGTCCTGAAAACCACTCTTTAATATTAACATAAATAATAATAGAAATAGGAAAGCAAATACTCAAAAATTTTATGACTCTTTAAAAACAGTAGGTTAATCCTACTGTTTTTAATTACACAAAAAAAAAAAATTACCGTATTTGAAGCACCACATCCAGATATTGATTGTGAGTTTGTCTGATTTTGATCATTTTCAATTAAAATTCTAGACGTATTTGATTGAATCGCAGGCTGTAAAGCAATAAAATTATAAGTATTTTTGATGTTTCTTGATAATATCAATAGGATTTTAATTAATTCTAAGATCACACTCTAAAACATCCTTTACATCACTTTTTGTGTCTATTAGACAAGTGTTGCAATTGGGGACATCACTATCATTTATCACCCTAATACACAATCATGTTAGAAATTATGAACACACAAGGTTACATACCAATAAGGTTGGTGAAGGTAAAGCATCGTCACGCAATGTTACTTTATTCAGTGTCCGGTTGAAACATGATTCTTCAAAGTGAAGAGAACAAATGTGAATTGTTTTTGTTGACATCTTTAAATTTTCAACACCAATTTTTTCCAGCCAAATTTTCTTTTTTCTTTTATTAGTAGGCAGCCTTGAAAGTAAAACATAAAACCAATAAAGAACCATAAAATAGCACTATCGATAAATATAAAAATGCCTAAATTCACAACTCTATCCCTCCAATAACAAGAAATTGATTTCATGAAATAAAACTTGAAAATAAAGGCAAAACGTAAATTATGAATGTCTTACTGTTGAAACTTTTAAACGAATGCAGAAGCATAGGTTTTTTATCTAAATCTAAAGATATTTCAGCTGAAATTAAGTACGTACTGGTGCAAAGTTATGTTCGGGTGATTTCCGCTTCTTTTGATGCCACATCCGACTATATTGCAATTGGGCATCTTGCTATTGACAATTTTCACTATAGAACAATAGAGTTCAAACGCAACAACACAGCAAATTCCTCCAAAATTCTCAAAAAATATCCACAGCTCAAGAGCATTTGACAGTTGACGTACCCAACTTTAGTACCAAACAGCGAGCTGATAAAATGGCGACCCGGCCGCAAATAGGTATTTCAATGACGCTAGGAACGAAGGGTTGCCATTATAGTAACTGTCAAAAATAGTATTATCCTTTTTTACTTACGCAAAATTAATAAAGTTAAAAAGAGACGGCAGCATTTTTATGATTCTGGCGTCGTTATGCCTCATATTTGTATAACTATTTTTTCTATAGTCAAACATTTCAAGTCCATATGATTTATATGTCAATGATATAAATCGATACGTGACTTGTCAGTTTGATATGTTAATGTCATGCATGTGACATTTGTTTGACAATCTCAGTAAGAGAGCAAGTCAATTAGTCAATAAATTGAGGAAGTGAGGGCCGAGTCCGAGACTGTTCCAATTTAATAAATAATTGCTACGAAAATAAATAATAATCTATCGATACATAACGTATAGAAACTTCATTTAATTCGTCGTTTCTCGATTATTGTAAAATGTCTCAAGTCAAATCGAACAAAAAGTTCAAATGGGCTCTGGATTTCAATCCAAAGTAAGTACGGACTCAATATTACGCCTTAGAATATAATTAAGTAAGTAAATAAGTAATATGAAAAGTGTGACGCGGTCATAATCATTTAGTTTCTTTTTTTCTCCAGGGCTCGTACACAGACAACCGAATTACCATCACCGCCAGGTTATAGCCAATCCGCCAATGCAAGTTACACGGAATCATCCAGAGATACTGATTCTAATTTACTTCTCATCAAAAAGTTGTGGGATGTTGCCCTGGGTCCTCTCAAACAAGTGCCAATGAATTTGTTCATAATGTACATGGCAGGAAATTCCATATCTATTTTCCCTATTATGATGGTAGGGATGCTAATTGTTCGACCAGTGAAGGCTTTATTTACTACCCAGAGCACATTCAAGATGGTTGAAGGCACTCAAGCAACAGGGCAGAAGTTTGTGTATTTTATTGGCAACATAGTTAACATTTTGCTTGCTCTTTACAAATGCCAAAGTATGGGACTATTGCCCACACATTCAAGTGACTGGTTAGCTTTTGAAGAACCTCAAACAAGAGTTGAGCATATTGGAGGGGGTCTGTCACTTATATGAATAGGAAGAATAATTCAAACACTTTTGTATGTATTGCTAACTTTTTTTAGTTTATCATTGTATAGAACTACCACTTAAAATATTTACAATAAAGTAATTTAATAACTTATGCTGTTTTAACTTTTTCCTAGCTGTTCCTTCTAATCATTTATCTCCCTTCTTCTTGCTGTTGTCGTTGAATTCAGCTAGTTTTGTTTGCACATAAGCTTGTGCTTTTGCAAATAATACAGATGGTTCTTCGACTTTCTCGATCTGTATCAAAGGAATAATTTTAAAAACTTAGCCATCTAAGAATATTAAAGGAAACTTAGTTATTTTGATCAAAGAAATCATTTATATTCCTGGTTCAAGCAATATAAATTACATATGTAGCTGCTAGAAAGTACTATCAGATATTACTAATCAAATACTACAAGAAATCTTAGTAAAGCAAATCAATAAATGGTGAAATAATGTAGATCTAGATGGCCTAGCTTAGCCTTATGTAGGGGGCAATTATTTCTGGGTTAAATATTTTTTTTAATGTAATGTGCCAATTGTATGCATGCTCATAAAAAGGTGAGGTTTAGATGTACAACTGTTGTTCTTCTTGATTTTTCACCACATTTTTTACATATCATTGTACAGTCGAACAAGCTAATTGGTATATAGACAGCTTTTTAAGCATGATGGTTAAGTTATTGCGCAAATAGTAAAAGTGATTGATGTTGGCAGTGTAATAGAGGTGATTTTTTTTAACTGTATACCAATTAGCTTGTTTGACTGTACATAAATACCAAACAAAATAAAAAAATAAATGCTAACCAGGATTTTTTTGTAGTACTGCTTGCCTTGTCACATTCCGAAGTTATGTTACAAAACCCCGTCAGGGTACCCTGCATCAAGTACAAATAGCTGTACTATTTCTGTGTGTACAATTTAACATAATACTTATTATTTATTTACTTTAGCTACACAATGTAGACAGAAATGTGACAGAGCAAAAGAGGCCATACAGTATTGTAGAATGCCATTTATTTGAACCAGGAATAATGTTATGTTAGTGCCTTCGTAGTTGGGGACAGTGAAAGGGGGTTAATTATGTTATAAATAAAAAAACCAATCATGTAGGCCTCCTTTGCAGGACAGGTTTAATGAATGATTAACAAAGCATTATGATAACTTCAAATATCAATCATATCCATCAGTTCTTTTTACCTTATAGTTTTGAGCTACATAGACCCCCGTGTAAACACCTGCACCAAATATTACCTAAAAGCAATTTCAACAAAGTTAGTAATACATAATATAGACTCTTAATGTTATGTGTACTTGTTTGCAAGTTGTATACTCTTACACCAGTTTTGATCAAAGAGAGGAGACAACCCATGGCTATTGGATAAGCATTCCTGGTGGAGCAGATTCTTTTTATGACCTGGAGGTACTCTCATTTCAAGAAACATTTGGTTTTTCTCAGTGTCATAGCATTATTTTATAGTAAGTTAGTAATACATTTTATATAAAAATAAACTGTCAATATGACATTCCAATTCCAAAAGTTTCGTGTATTTTTTTAGGCTTGTCTCTATGGGTTAATATTTTGTAGAGAAGCCAGAGATATTGAAGCAAGTAGGCTTAACTTCTTGTTTATGGTTGGATAAAATAAATTTAATTCAAATAATGTAATACTGTCACTTAATTATTTTAGTCACTTCAGACCCAAACTACTTTATTTACCTAAAAAAATCTTCATAAGCATTGATCATAAAATGTATTTTACTAATAGGTGAAAATGGCAGGATGCTTTGGATGGTTTTCTCTTGCAGTAGTGAGAGGAAGCACATCATTAAGAGAAGACAAAGTAATGTAGCAAGGATTATTCCCAGGATTCACATGTATGTTTAATCTCGACATGAATGATGTAACCGAGACTTTGTAACAACATAATGATTTAAAAGAGTGTCCATGGAGTTTCTTGCCCATTCTTCTCCATAGAGATCTACGCTTTCGAATGGGCAACTACAGTACTTTCACAAGTTATTATGCCCTGTGACTGGGACTGTAGCTTAGTTTATTTTTTGTGTTTTGACATTCAAAAGTGCCTGTAATGGTTTAATTGAAATAAATGCTTTGAGTTGAGTTTGAGTTTGATTGTCTTGGTAATTATAAGGTAAATACAGTCAAAATCTGTTATAACAACATCGAAGGGATCACTCATATTTAGTCTTAAAAACCAATAGTAGTAACAACCAGTGAGGTTTTCGAGGTACAAAGTATTGGTACCTATGATTTTGGTCAATATAGCCGATATATTGTTCCAAATGATGTTGTCGTAAACGGTTTTAACTGTAAATATGATACGCAATAAAAGAGCAGATGCAGTAGGTATAAAGCACTGCAACATCTATGAGGAGATTGATTAGGGAAATCTTTTTTGTAAGGGCGAAAGGAATATGTAAGGATCATAGTAGGTGGCATTCTGTGGTAACTGCCTACCCCCATGGGAAAAGGGTGTGAGTTTACTGATGTAAAATTACCTACATTGTTTATATAAAGGCAAGCATGATACAATTTATTTCTTGTGATGGATTAAAGAGATTATTCTGCTATCAAATTTAATGTTATTTTATTTCACATTATATTTGTAGTGATTATTCATTATTTTTGATACCTATGTCTATACATAAAAAAATAATCACATTATTAGGTATTATTTGTTTCGTACGATGAAGTCTCTCTACCATGATCTTCTTTGTGATTGATTATTTGCAGAATCATTGTCACATCATCCTATATTTATTTTTAAACAACGTTTGTAAGTCGCATAATGATGTTTGAAATTTTACTATTTTATATACTTACCACTGCTTTGATCATTTTTACAATCATTAATTATATTTTAATCTTTAGTTATTATCAGATTGATGACTATTTTTGGCGAGTTCAATTCAGTATAACCACTTTTTTCTTAAAACACAGGTAAAGAAAGGATTTTCATGAAAAACTTTGCGCAGACATTTTGACACTGACTATTGACTTTATGTGAATGTCACTTGACATTTGCATTACAGCTGATTGTCGTAGAGGGGCAATGATTCGAGTAATCGACTAAAAGTGTCGATAGCGTGTAATCAATTTTCATAAAGCATTCATTTATCCTATGGGGTTGACAGCTGGGCCCTTTGCCAAAGCCATTGGCCATATGACCATGCACGTTACACAAAACTAGTTCAAATGAATATAAATATGTCGGATCCGGTCATTAGTACGGCCATTTAATGATTCGAAAGCGCGCCATTTGTGACATCACGCGACCTACTTACAAGTCTACCCACACATAAGGCGCGCTTCTACAGAGTCGTGATGTTTCGAGCTCGCAGCGAGGAAGATATAGTGTCGTCAAGACGTCCCAGAACTGTTCCCGATTTATTGTGCCCAGTGTTATTGTGTTAAGTTGTGATTTTTCAAGTACTTAATTCGTTAGTTTTAATAAACGCAGTTTATCGCACCCACTTTAATTTCTTTGCATGAAATCCATCTTCTGCCCACATAATACACGAGTTTAACGGAATAAATCCTGACATTCTGACAGATATATAAAGTTGGGCGGCAGGCTAGAATAATATAGTAATTGGGGGGGCAGATCAGAATATACGTAAGGCTTGTATGTAAATTGTAAAGAGTGGCTCGAGCTCGAGCCACCCCTAGCATGGCGTATTTTCCGTACATATAATAAAAAACCACTGCTTGGTTTTAATTATTTTTACAACATAGTCCCGATAACAATACCTAGTAATTATCTGATCAAATGACAACGACCTGACCTGGCCCCGCTCGCATCCTCCTGGCTCCCTTCTGTGCCGCCCCCTGAAAAACATCGCCCGGGAACATGGTCACCTCTTTTTTTTTTTTTTTTGAGTGGGAAATCATCAAGTGACCTCTCCCGCTCTGGGTGGAGCGGGAGGGCGTGTCAGACTCTTACTGACTAAAACCCACCCGTGTTCCTTCACTTGCCTGTGCCAAGGTGCCAAGGGTCACGGTAACTCTTTCGAACAAATCCGCAACCCTGGCAGGCATCGGTCCTAATGGACCCCGTCAGTTTGTGCTGACATCTCTGAGGCGCGCGTGGAATACAACGCGCCATGGTCACCCCTGCCCGCTCCCCACGCCACGCCACTGCATTTAAGCATTATTTTCCAGTCCAGACGTCACTTGCCGATATATGATAATAGATGTAAGTACTTTAGTGGCGATCGTGAGCAGCAACATCACCCTTTGCCTTAAATACTTACAAGGTGACAGGACTACCCGCGCTAGTCTCGTGGCAGAGAAGGTGGTCGCACTTGCCGAGGCTGAACATGATGGGTGTAGCATCTAGCATCACTGGTGCTAAATTTTAATCTCCCAGGTCACGCATTGGGTTTTTCCATTAGGAATGTGTTAGTAGCTAAACGTGTACAAATCCACAATAATGATTAGGATTGGAAATATGCTTAACTCTCTCTTTACTTATGTTAGGTATAGCTCTGCTTACCTTTTCTAGGAATATAAGCGACATGTTCAGTCATGTACTTATGCGATCTTTGGCAGTGCACTCATAGTCTTTTTTTAAATAAAACAATGTTGTATACGTACACACTTAATTATTATTATGACGTCATCTTAAAAATAACACTTCTATTTACAAGAAAACAAAATAAAAGTTAACTACAGCATTCTGACGATTTTAAAATTATTTTATTTATAGTTTTAATAAATACTAAGATAATACCTACTTTATTACACTTAGGGCAGGTAACCAGCTACTACACAATGACAATATTTTTTTTTAATCACTACAAATAATTATAATATCACTGGCAGAGTCCAGTAATAAATGGGATTGGGAAAAAAACTGTTACTTAACATTCCTTTGTCCTTCTTTTTGCCAGAAACTGGTATCCCTCCAAGTGCACATCTTCCTATGACTATGCTATTTTCTATTAAAAACGCAAATGTTTGTGGGAACGGATGGATGTATGGATGTTTGTAGGACACGCAAAAACTACTGAACACATTTTGATTGAAACTTTCCAGTAGGTATGCAATTTATATCCGAATAACACATGGGCTACAAGTTACATAGATATTGTGTGAAAATTGAAGGTACGTGAATAAGACTATTTTATTTCGAATATTAATTTTTAGTAGTGCTATAGGTAACCTACCTTCCTAATAAGTAGATGGTCGGGAGTAGTGACTGGTCAAAAATAATGTGTAGCTTTCAATCTTTTTTTTTATTTGTGAGAATCATTCGAGAAATAAATTCAGTTTTTATCTTTTTTTGTGAGTAGTTGGTCTGTCTCTGTTTTACATCTACCTACGTTCTGTAATTTCTGTTATTGCTATTATTTTACTACCCACCATTTATCATAATTCGAAATGACTACATAATAATATTATGTATGATACAAAGGTTTTATTTTTATAAATATAATGACTTATAACTAGCTTGAGGCAAGGAACATGAATAGTAACTATGAACTATTTCTAAACGTGATGGTCTGTGATCAGCGGATTTATTTGAACATAATAAATACCTTTCTACTTAGTCACCACTCTCAGAGAATGCCTATTTACCAATCGCGTCATATCTCCGTATGATTCTTATATAATGTTTTTCTGTAAAATTAATATAATTGTGTAGAAACATAAAAACAAGAGCATAGCTTAAAAATAAAACATAAATTAATCCTACTTACTTCCTAAACCGTCATTGTTATATAATGTCTTATCATAATATCATTACACACAATTTTAACAACCATGAGTACGACTATTATCACATAAGTGTACTGTTACAAGTATTTGTTTTCGTATAAATCACTGCTATTTGGGTGTATCAAAATGTTAAGTAATGCATTCCTCACTGTCTGTGTCACATCACTCACATCACTTCACTGCGGTGTCCCCAGATTCTTTGATCCTCACCTTAGGCACAAAAATTATCCAATAAACGCATGTTTAGCCTTACTAGCATATACGCCTTATAAGTATTCATAACCGAGCATTGTTTTAATTTGACTAATTCATTATTGTTCTGCATTTCTGAAAAGATATTGAATTGAGTCTTCATGTAGAGCTATCATTAACATAATGATGCCGCCCGAGAGTATTCCTAATATTGCGAGTAGTAAATTAATACTTTTGCCATTGTTGTTTGCATTTATTTCAGGCACTAAATCTGCAAGTGCGATATACAAGAAAGTTCCGGCTGTTGCGGCATAGATCCACTGGGATGCAGATTCATGGTCTTCAGCGAGCCAAATTCCACCTGCCATGCCCATAAAACTGAGCACCGACGAGAGTAGATTGTAATAAAGAGCGCGTCTGATGCTCATTCCGGATCGCAGCAGCACAGCGAAGTCCCCGAGCTCGTGAGGGAGCTCGTGACAAAACACGGCCAATGCCGTTGCGAAACCAGTTACCGGATCTCCACTAAAGGCCGCTCCAATTGCCAGCCCATCTGTTAAATTGTGTAGTCCGTCTCCTACAATCACCATGAGCGCTGTCGACGTCATCGGCCGGTCGACCGGCGGCGGCGGTGAGCCCGGCATCATTGCACCGAGTTCTATAGGCTCGATTTGTTTGGCTGAATCTGTCTTCATTTCAGTTAATCCCGAATCGTGAGAGTGAGCGTGACCGCCATTTATTAATTGCATAATTGCTTCTACACTGTAGAAAAGTAAAATGGTGAGGAAGGTGACGCTACATTTTAACACAACTTCGGTTTCTTCTTGAGGCGCAGAAGGCGGGCCGTGTGACTTGAGTGCATGTGGCAGGAGGTGCAGCAGTGCGTCTCCGCACAATGTGCCGACTGCTACCGCCACCAGGAAATGTAGCACGTGGCTGAAGATCGCCGACTTTAGCAATGGGACGATAGCTACTCCGAGTAGACCCGTCGCACTGATCACTAAAATACTTAAGGTAGCGTATATCCAAACTGGAAGAAATAAAAATGACATTATTTTAAATTGTTGAAATTATTTATCATACTTCTAGGTTTCTACTTAGCTCAGAGCTCTATTCAAAATATACGAGTAATATGTAGCTAAACACTTACTCCAAAACCTGTCTAATTTTGGTGTTGGTGCTTCTGTTTTGTAACAAGAGCGCTGGTCTAACTGATACACCAGAGCGGGACACATCTCCAGGAATGTTTTGGGCCTTATTGATATGACCCCCGGCGCCTCGTTCTCCATTCCATATACTTCCAATATTTCCCTTGGAGATAGGCATGATTTCTGCAAGATGGGTGTAGCTGAAACTGTCATTTTTATTTTAAATAAAATCGGAATCTTTTATCTTATTTTGTAATAATAATTACAATAATTACATAAGTTAATCAATTTATTTTCATGGAATAATTACATATATTGAACTTTAAACGTACTACTAAATAACTGAGATATAAACGTGCAACTGAATAACAATTTTCAACAATGCGATTCATTCATGGATTTATGTGACAGATCCTTGGCCGGGGTCAGACGACTGCGCAAGAGCAGCCGGCCACTCGGTAATAGGATAATCGCGATTATAAAGGACAATAAAATTCTCCGTCCATTGGCGTCATGATCTTCATGTATTATAAGAGCTAATGCGTGCAGTAGGTATTTTTTACAAAGGCTAGTTTCCAGTCTCTTTTTGTAAGTCTTCAAAAGGTATTACTTGGAATAACACAATAGGTGGTACGTGATTTGAAATGAATAGATCGATAGTAAATGAAAAATGTTCTGAATTATTGGATTACTATGAAAAAAATGTCTATGATAATATACAAGTTACTTCCTGCAATATAAGGGCTACGGCTGACATCGTTAGGTACTGCTGTCGCAATAAATGAGAAAGCAGCGGAACTCAGCATCGCTTTCTACCAAACACTGGTACAAGTCACACCGGATTTCCAAACTGTTCATTTGTTGTTATACTCTAACGATATTATTCAAAACAGCCATGAGGTACCTTATCATCTATACTGTTTCTTAATGCATGCACATTATAAACATAGAATTTAAGTCTTTCACATCCACGTGTAAAAATCTTGCAAATGGCATATAGCCTCATTTTACAAATAACAAAATGTCCTATTCTGTAGCACGAAGGTATTCCCAAAGTTTGTATATAAAAAAAAGATAAATTTGAAATAAGAATGGAATAAAAAGGCAATTTACAGAGATTGGTCACAGCTCAGAAAAGTAGAATAGTAGAATGTGACGTACTTTGACTACCTGTAATATTAATAAAAAATCGGGGCAGTCGCTCGGTCAGGTAATAATAACTTTTTGCCAGTACACGATCGATGAAGTAGGAGGTAAATGGTTAATTTTTATGCAAAATTGGTCTTTTTGTAGAATCATGGCGGCTCATGTTTAATATAAAATAACTAAGGTACCTACCTATATTTCGTGAAACTGAATGTTTTTCTCATGTTTCATGATTTGAATGCGTTTAAATAATAGATGTAACCAACATAGGTGAATAAAGGTAGTATTTATCAATGGAATTGCTGTACTACAAATCGGCTATATTGCGTACGCCAGCGCATAGCACCACAAATGCAGTCACAATCAACGAGAAAACGCAACACTGTTTTTTTTTTTATTTAGTCCTTTTTCCAAAAGCCATACTATATGTATAACTTTCCTTTGTCGTGTTGCTTGTTCTTTTCGTTAATGAACAGCGTATCCAATTCTAGTCTGTGCCTAACTTCTAAGGAATTTGTTGCCGATAAGGTGGTTTCATGTCTTAAATTTCAGTGGGTAACCGTCGGATTATAGTAAAGTAAAATTTAAATACCTTGTAATAAAAGTAACGGTTGGTACCTACAAAGTCCATTACAAGTTTTTGCATCAGTATCTATCTAAATTATCAGAGAATTCCGACAGTTCATGTTCATTTCAAGGATCTATTAAAATTAGCAACATTAGGTATTACAAAGAACATTGATTAGACCGTGTTTCCTTATTTCCTTCAGGTTTAATAGCTTTCAAGGTTTATTCGTTAGTCACATTTACTTGGTTGAGTGAACGCACCATTTCTTTGTCATACAGCATTTGTTTACGGATTATAAACCAGAAGATTACATGTTTAGGGAGAGCATACATTGGTCAGTAATAAAACCTCCAAGATCTATATGATGTCATCAACACCAAAAGGTGTTGATGCCTTATTTTCTGCTCAATGCGCATGTTGAATTATTCCACGCGGTTGTTATCTAATCTTCTGTTCTTGCTTATTAATTTATATAACTACACAAATAAATGCCGACTGTGTATGTTATTTATCTATTTATCAAGAATTTACTGCCGCGGAATTGTCTTCAACACAATGTAAGTAAATAAATAGGTAGACTCATTCATATCATTATGCATCTCGCATCGTAAACATTCAGTCTATTGAATATGAGACAAATCAACAGAACGTACTTATCAATTCTTGGTAGATGATATATATAGCTCTAGGTACGCAATAAAGGGTGGGTTAGGGGAGCATCACATCAAAGATTTATAACAACAGCTTAGCTAGAGATTGATATTTTAGTGAAAGAAATAATTATAAAAGCTGGTCTATTTTTAGTAAACTTATAATAAGATATGATGTGACCAATAACACAATCTTACAAGTGACAAAATAAAGAGATACAGAAGGAGAGTAAAGGTCTTCGCACATTACACAGACTCACAGTAATCAATTCAATGGAATTGATTTTTGAACAAGGCCTTAAACCCTTAAGGCCTTGTTCCAACGCGTGGAAAACTTATTTTAAGTAAATGTTGAAAATTCTACGTAAGAAAACACAATATAAAGCTCACATTTCAATCCTTTACCGTTAGACAAGTCAGAATGGAGTCGGCGTCGAGTTTGTGTGATGTGCGAAGACCTTAATGATGATAATGAAGAATACTCACTGGCAGATGGAGACCTGCGGTGCCTGTGCTGAGTGTCGTGCAGCTGTCGGAAGGTCCCGTTGATGCGGTGGATGGCGAGGTCGTGAGGCGACGTGAACACCCGCCCCCCGAGCCCTAGGCTATCCAGCAGGTGCTCGAATCCCTGCAAAGATTACATTGTTAGTTATTAGTCAAAAATACGGTTCCTGTCAGTCAGACAGCGTTGTGTTGTGTTGTCGTCGCCGTTAGACGCAGTTTCTAATCGATATCAATCTATCATGTTCATAACGGGATTGTTAGAGAAATTATTTATTTTACAAAAATAATAAAGGAAATACACGAGAACAGCATGAGTTTATATTCCTACGTACGTATGTTTGAAATACATATTTTAATTGCACAAACTTAGGTAAAATATTAATTAAACTTCTGAAATGATGTAAAGTGACGCCTACGCAGTGCTACGCTGCGGCTACGCGGCGCTACACACTGCTACGCCACGACTACAAGACCCTACGCGGTGGTAAGCTACGTATTTGTGGCGCCTACGTCGCTGCTACGCTACTTCGCTACGACACTCTCGAGTCGCACGATATTAGTATTAACTATGCGCAGTCATTCTAGGTCAATGTAATGAATACGTATTCGTAACAAATTTTAAGTTTCGGATAGTTTGCCGTATGTCAGCCACGACTTTACTACCATTCTTTGCATAACTTGCTCAAAGTTAGGGGTCGTCTGGTCCACTATGGAACAGAAGGTATCGTATATTCGGGTAAACTGTACGTTGTTGATGAATCAAAATATGTTATTTAGGAAAACTTTGCCATTTGTAATCTAAAGAGACATAATAAATTATACGCTTAAAACGTGGTTAGATTGCGTACTTATCTAAAAAAATATAATACGCATCAGCTGATTTCCTAGTTTCAAAAAATGGGTTTGTTCACGTTCAATCGTCATACCTAATCAGTTGACAAAGATTTATAATAACTGATTCGAATGTATTTGTTAGGTGGTCCATTTGTTCGATACCAAAATTGATATATTATAATTATATGCTATGCTATTAAATGAGCAATATTTTAAACTTATTTGTAATCGCGTTCTCGAAAACGGCTCTAACGATTTCGATGGCAGTTGCAATACAGGGGTTAACGGGGGGTGAAAATCAATCTAGTTAGGTCTCATAGCTGGGAAAATTTCTTTTTCTCTATTTTCACCCAAGCACAGCTCGGTCAACCAGGTGTTTTTCGCTTAACACTGGATTGTTATTTGAAACAATGCGAGCGAGGTGTGGTGTGATGTACATTATAGTAAGAACATTACGTCAGAAGTCACCAAGTCAAGTTGAAGGACGGTTTGGCTTGAACAAGTACCAATATCAGTGATAACTGCAACATTTATCTTTGAAGGTAGAGGGTATCAGTCAGAATTCGCTACGGTCACTGTATTTCGATAGCTGTGAGAGAGATTATGTTGTAAAGATATTAACACGATATATTTGATAAAAAAAAACCTTTTAGCAAGAATTTTTAACATAAGGAACGTATCTGTTTGAGTACAAATAATTGAATATGCAATATTTATTTTAACAATAGTTATTTTGTATACATACATAAACTCGCGCCTTTTTCCTTTGGGGGTAGGCAGAAACCACAAAACGGCACCTGCTACATCTGGTCATATACTTGCTATTTTGTATACTTACTTTAAAATATGTTTGGTTTGTTTATTTATATTTTTTTGTACTTATAGTCGTTGGTAAAAAAAGTGAACCGAGGAGGATACCTAATCAAGAACCTGGAACTTGAATGTCACCAATCGATCATACTGTGAACCCATTGTAAGTTGAGCTGAGAAATTTCCGCATTACTCAATTTGAGGTGATTAGAAATATAAATTTAATTGACCAGGTTTAAATGCAGTTACATAGGCTAATTGGGATCGATGGAATCCGGAACGAGGTGGACCCTAATATATTATAGAATAAGCTGAAGTGGCAATGGCCCGAGGTCATAAAAACAGAAGAAGATATTATACCGTTGCGGTAGCTGTGTTATTTAGTGGATATCGCGTATCAGCAAGAGTAAGGTGAGAGTCCCAAAGTCTAGGTGGAACGACAATCGCAAGGATACGACAGCTGGATGAGGGTTGCCGAGAATCGTGCCATTGGACAGGCCTATGTCCACAAGGGGACTACTGTAGGCTAATAATGATGATGACATTAGATTGAAACAACATGAATGAGTAGTTTAAAATATTCTTTTTATTTAAGAAAACATTTCACATCGGGTGACACAATGGGCGGTCTTATCGCTAAAAGCAATATTTTTCAAGACAACCTTTGGATGCATTTGAAAAAGTGGGCTAGGTAGGTACTAATGACTACTCCGGTTGATGTACGCTGCGCTTTCAGTTATTGTTCTTGATTCATAATAATATCAATTCCTTTCGATCGATTCGATCGATTCCTTTTGTTTAAAAATACTTTGCAGAGTTCAAGTTGTAGGGACATGCAATGTAGGCACCATAGATAACGAAAGAAGTTTTTTTTTATATTTCTATGTATTTATATACCTACGATTCCAAATCAAAATATTTTATTGCACATATAATATAAAGGTTAAAGAAGATTATAATATTTATACAATTCTAATTACTAATAGTTGCTTGCCTATTGTTGTGATAACTTGAGATGTGTTTTGACATAAGAACAACATAATGATCGATAAAATATGGCACGTCCTCAAAAAAACCGTCGTAACACAAAAAAATCAGTTTTGAGATATTATACTTTAAAGTTTTTTTGTGTCCGGCCGATGATATCCGTAAAAAACATTCGCGTGTGTCATTCTGTGATTTAATTATTTTCGCAGAACCTACACTTTTGGAGTTTTTTTTTCAATTATAGATCAAGGAGAATTGACATTGAGATGGGTGTTATCTAAAAACCTAAAATTTTTGTGTTATGACAGTTTTTTAGAGGACGTGCGATATTTAGACAGCTGTCCTCAATGGTAATCGTGCAATACTATGAGAATCTGTGCCCAAGACCCAAGGTTACCGCATAGATAGTTAATCTTAATAGTAATCAAAATATAGATATTTTTCATATTTTGAAAATTGTAACACGTGGACGTATGTACAGTGTTGTTACCTAGAACGTTTCAGAATATTAAATATTTATATGTGTTAAGTTTGCTCACTATTTTTCAAGCTGGGACCAACATTCACTTTCACAAAATTTCATTGAAATTGGTTGGTTGTTTTCGAAGATCAGATATTAAAGACTAACTGTTACCCGCGGCCTTCGGCCGCGTGAAATTATTATTGTAAAAATATGACTTCCCTATTTGAATCGGATTTTATTAACAATTCGAAGGGTTTTTCAGTTTTTTGCACGGAACCTTGATCCTTTTCCTAAAACAAAAGTAGCCTAAGTTATAAATTCAGCTATCAGTCAGTAAAAGTCCCGTCAAAATTGGTCCCGCCGTTTCGGAGATTACCCGGAACAAACAGCAGACGGACAAAAAATAAAAATATTGTTTCTTTCTTTCTTACGTATATCATTTCATAATTCATTCAGTATAAAGCTGTTATTTTGATATTACAAACAGACACTTCAATTTTATTTATTTTTATAGATAGAAATGCTAAATACCGTTACATTCTCATGTATTCAATTTTCACAAACTATTACGTATACTTTTATTGACATGTACCCAATTCACCAGTAACGTAACGGTGCATGAAAATACATTTATAATAATAATAAATAGGTAAGTAACTTTTAGTTTTATTTTTCTGAACGTGGCCTACGTTTTTGCACAAACTATCGCAGTAGTACTGTAGTTTACAATACATGTCCACCGCACGCCAGACAAGGTGTAAACGGACCCTTCAAGAAGCCGTCAAACATTCTCTAAGTATTTACATCAAACTAAGTAACACTGCGCAAAAAATTATATGCTGGGACTTTTTTAATTTTTTAATGACTTTGTTTTTGTTCTTTTTGGTGTCAAAAATCATGGTAGCGCTCAATATAACGCACTCAACACATTGTGCTGATGCATGCATTGAATAATACACTGGTCCTAGCACGAGCGCGTGGTGCAAACGTAACGTAAATACGTCGATTCTTTAATCGAAAATACAATTATCCTATAGCATTTCAGTTTAATTGTTTAAAACAAGGGTGAGACTGGAAGCCGACCCCAACATAGTTAGGACAGGCTAGGCAATTAGGCAGATGATGATGTTGAAGGTGTTAAAGGTCAATTGTTTGACCTGAAATTTCGAAAGGTTCCTTATTTTCGATGGATATCAAAACAGCCTTGCATTGTAATACTGATGATCAACTACTAAGAAGTGTCGTATGGCACTAATTTGTTTCTTCCGGAAAGTCATTACGATGTCAGCCTTGATAATACAGGTGTACTTATTGTTAAAGTGGTTAAATATAAATGATTGATTTGACCATCTCCTGTAGTTCTATTAAAAAATTGATACAAGTCAAATAAGTGCGAAAATACTTTAATATTGAAATGAAAAACTAAGGATAAAGACGAATGAGGTTCTTAATTTTACTGAGAGTTTAATCGAGCTGCTACTCCACCGCAAATTTTAATTTATTAATTTAAAATGTATTACATAGCTTGAAATATTTGCCTTCTTACAAAATTATATCGTAGTTATTTATCTTGGCGTTTGCTCTTGACACGTGTGATGTAATAAAATTTTCACGTGTCCTTTGTAACAAAACAAAACTGTTTCCGCACATCTCTGCCCTATCTTAATAAAATAGTAAACTAACAATATCTATGTTAATTACCCGTACTATAGTTATATATAATGTTTAATTTCCTTATTGTATGAGACGAACTAATTGGAGCTTGAACTAACTACGAGGAGCTCGTGGCTAAATAATAACAGTCCCTCGGGTCGATCGTCAGGTTAAGCCGCGCTTGCCTGGGTTGATCCGTGGATGGGTGACCACCCATTACATACCGAGTTGCATCCGTGCCTCGGAAAGCACGTTAAGCCGTTAGTCCCGGCTGTCATTTGTAGATCTTTCACAGTCATTACAGGTAGTCAGTGCCCCGAAAGTCTGACAACCAGTCTTACCAAGGGGTATCGTATTACCCAGTACGAACTGGGTTGTGGAGGTCAGATAGGCAGTCGCTCCATGTAAAATACTGATATACAGCTGCATCCGGTTAGACTAGAAGCTGACCCCAACATAGTTGGGAAAAGGCTAGGCAGATAATGAGGAGACGAACTAATTAAAGGATTAGTTATACTAATCATATCCTTCTGTAATGTTCGCTTATCACAAAATACCTAGTCATTCAAAGTATACAGGTGCACATTATGTGAAAACGAATCAAGAACGAAAAGAAATATGTGGTAACAAGGTACGTCACCCGCAAAGTAAGACACGTGAACGCACGGATGCGGACGATTCCACCGGACGACACAGTCAGTTCAGGAAAAAAGGCCGAAACCGGAAGAACTGTTACAACAACCCTGATTTATTTACAAATAATTGTCATTTTTTAGTAGCACATTGATTTTGTAATTAGAAACAATATAAACCTCGTGTAGCGACCATTTGTTACTCATAATCATAAACTACTGAACATTTCAATCCCGATATTTCGTTTAATGATAATTTTAAGTACGTACACGTATTATTTATTAGTGGATCGTTCGACTGTTCCGTTTACCTGCAGATATTAACAAACTCGTGTAAGTAATCTAATCGGTTTTCAATGAGTGATCCACCTCAGAATACATTCTGTTCTTTAGTACTGATTCAAAACATCTGGTGGCAGCCGTGGTATGTGTTTATCATTTCCGTAAGAGAACAATACCCCAGACAAGTAATTTTTGCAGTCTAATGGGTTTGACGCTAGTTAGAAATAAAAGCCATGTATGCTATTATTATGTACGCTTGTGTACGGTATGCAATCTGCATCTGGCATTACATTGCTGAAAACTAAATTATACGTGTATGTAAAGGTAAGTTCCACGTCTCGTAACAACCATAACGAAACGCCCTGAGTTCAGACCAGGGTTGTTGCGAATATCAGCATCAGCATCAGCATCCGCGGATTATCAGCATCAGCAACAATTGATGCTGACATTCAAGTTGTGACGTGATCGTTGAAGGCGGGACTTAGCGCGAGACACGTGAAGTTTTAACCAATCATAGGCAGTTATACAAAAACAGTTGTCACTTGTTCCCTCATTGTTAATAAAAAATAATATCTATGCCCTTTCTATCTAACTATATAAATGGCTGACTGACTTACTGACTGATCGATCTACGCACAGCTGAAACCGCTGGGTCTAGAAGCATGAAATTTTGCAAAACGATGTAAGTCTGTACTAAGAAGGGATTTTTGGAAATTCATCCCCTAAGGGGTTAAAATAGGGGTTGAAAGTTTGTACAATACTTCGTCCACGCGAACGAAGTCGCGGGCAGCAGCTAGTCATTATTATAACTTCTCTTTATTCAAAATCTATTCTAATTTATTAATATCAGAATCAGCATCCGCATCCGCTGATACAGTAAAAACCTGCATCAGCAACAACCCTAGTTCAGACTACCTAAATACCCAACACTAACTTGAACGTGAATACTTAGATGTAATTTATGGCATTCGAAAACGCGCGTGAGAGTTTAATCAGCAATAAAAAAACAATTACTTATTTGCTGATTACACAATTCATTTAATTAGCAAACAAAATATAGTAACCAGTCATAGCGTAACGAAAGAGGCAAATTAGATTAATAAATGACTTCTTCGATAGATTTTACTTGATAATTTTCTTGTAATGAATAGTTTGCACTCAGTATACTATGTACTTACTTAAGCAGCGGAATAATCCTTCATTATTCTTTATATTATAGGCACATAGTCTTAAAATACGATAAAATTTGGTCAAAATTTAAAGCTGTTGTCTAATTTGTCTAGTCATTCAGTCCCCGTAGACAATCTGCGATTTCCTTTTCCGCAATTATAATACAAGTTTGTAAATTGTTAAATGCCAGTTCAATAATTCAAGCAACAGTTATTCAATTATTTGTGTCTGCTAAGAAAGTATAGTCGCTAATAGAAATTACGATAAACCTTTGACTGTTATTGTAGCATTCAAACAAACTATTCAATGAAAGAACAAAAGGTGATCGATGTTTTGAGACCATAGTGTTATTATCAGATACCAAACGTCGAAAATTTTATGCTATAAAAATACATACCTAGTTATAAGATATGCTAGCTTTGAAATTGAGTTCAAATTAGCAGTTATCAATAGATGTTGGATTTAACTAAATATTGATAAGCAGGTGATAAGAAAACTGGCGTAACGTTTTACAAATACTGAAGTTATATTAAGTTCGATGAACTTGGGTTTATAAAATAGGAAAATGTAGTTTTTATTGAAAACATGCTGAAATTTTGTACCTTTATTTTAGTCAAGAAGTGTGTCATTTTCATTTATGAAAACACCTGCCTATATAATTGCAAAATGTCAAAGAGACCGAGTAAACATTGCGATACCGTTTAGACATTCAATTTAAATAACCATTGAACATAAAACATTTACAAAATGAAATTTGATGGCTACTTCTATTAAAAATTTCTACTTCTATTAAAAAATTGCACCCACCTCAAATGTAATGACGCCTTTATCTCCATATTTATCGAATATTTTGTCAATGAAGTATTGCTCGGCAGGCAGGGTGTCGTTGAGGTCGTTGCCTGCTGCCGCTCCTGCTGCGGCGAGGGTGGCCGCCCCGGGGCCGGGGCCGCTGCTGCCGCTGTCGGCGGTGCACAGCGCCAGCACCAGCACTACGACGGCGCTCGTTGTCAACATGGTCGCGACTGATGTCCGCACTCGCGGCTCGCACGGTGGCACGCTGCGTGCGCCGGCGGCGGTCCCGCGTCTCCACACCACACTATCTAACGATCAGCTTCTACAGCGCTCCGTTGAACGTGATAATGTGACGCGTCGCGTGGCGCTCGCGCATCGGTCGCTCTTTTGTTTATTTGTTTGGAAATTTCAATAATTAAATCGCGAATGAATCAAGCGTTAGACGTAGTTGTGGAAGCGTGTTTGTCACTTGAGGTGAGGTGTGCGTCTGCGACTCTGCGCGGTGACTTTCACCCGTCGCTCTCTGGAGGCTCCGAGGCCGGTTGAACACCGTTACTGATAATAAGGTGTATTTACGGAGTGACCAGCTTCGAAACAACCTGACATAGATGTCTATCTAATTTGCAACTGCTAGGGTGCGACTTTACGCTCGAGGGTCTAGGTATAGACACTGGGCAAGGACTGTGGATCGAAGTGATACTGACGAAAAAAAAGTGTGGTAAACGAATTTATACCAAGACCAACATCGAGTTATTTACTAATCATATCTAATATTATATGTATTTTTGGCCCGTCAGATTCTAGTTCCTGCGTAGTTCATTCATAAGTTAGATGCATAACGATTTTCTGCTATGTCCGTTAGAATTAAATTTTTTGGTAAGTTATGGTGTTCAGTAGGAATTTTAATAAATAAAAATCCTCTTCCTTCTTGCGTTAGTGCGAAGCGAAGTCTTTTGTTTTGGCAGGGAGATACTCGTAGAAGATTTTTGGTCTCGTGTAGCGCTTGTCAGTCCGAACACGTCGGTGCGTTACGTATTGCGATTACTATTCACGTCTAGGCACATGTATTGTGTTCCTAGATTCCTACAAAGGCAGAGCGCATTCACAAAGAAACACTACGTCAGGCCATTGACTATTATATTATGTAGTAGGTATTTAGTGAAATAAGAGAATCTAAGGTATTTATTGTACAACATTGCGGGTCAAGCGTTCAAAGAGACTGTTGTGGCTACTGCTCACGATAGACAAACAACGTCGGAGTTGTTTCCGTAAACTACGAGAAAGAGTTGATAGCAAGAAAATCAACAATAATAAGTACATAAGTTAATTAAGTAGTTAGTACGAACCTTGAGGTTGTGTTTACACAGGTGTAGGTAGGTACTTACAGAGTTGATTAGAAAGTGCGCCACAGATCAGTGAACAAGACCATTTTTTTATCCCTGGCAAACAGTAATCATAGATTGTCTAGCAAAAACGTAGGTAGTTTTATTATTATTTTGTAACCACTAGGATAATAATGTAGAGCGCTTCATTTCGTTATGGTTATCTATGTAATTAACGAGTGCTTGTGAAGCGAAAAATAAGTACTAACGAGAAAAAAATATTCATTGATTTGAAATGTGTATTTTGTAATCACTAGGATAATAATTTCTGAGCGCTTCATTTCTTTATTGTTATCTAATTACGAGGGTTTGTAAAGCTAAATATAATCCTAATAATGAGAAAAAAATATTCATTGTTTGCAAATGTGTATTGTGCCTACATAACGCATAAGAAATGTGCTAATCTGTTTCAATTCGTGACGCTAGTAGTTATTTGACATGGTCCAAAGAACAGTGGAAAGTCATTTACTAATTTGGAGTGTATTATTAGCTATGGGCATTATTGGATTGGAAACAAGACTGGTGCCTAACCCAGTGTTATATATAGGAATAAAGGCGTCGTGCGTCCCAGTGTGATCTCCGCCGTTACCCTTTATTTTTAGCATCCGTCTTACACCCGCATCTATTAACAAGTCAAAGTGTTTACTTAATAAATGTCATTTTTTAAGATACGATTTTTATTATGTAGGTTAGTAATTGCTTGAAGTTTGAACTGTAATAAGCTAGAATTCTTAGCTTTGCTTTCTTTGACGGTTCTTACATCGTTTAAATTATTGTCAAAAAATTTGCAAGTAATTACTTAAGCTCAAATAATTACTATAGATACGGGTGTCTGTCTAGTTATTGACGATGTAAAACGGTTGATTTATGGGATCAAAATAATTTAGGTTTAAGTGAAACCAAAGGAAAATAAGAGTTACTCATTGGTCGATTCTTGGTCAGTTCCGATCATCGTTGTAATAAGAGGTAAACTTTTATAATCGTCAACATTCTGGAAAAATTGCTCTGACTGATAGAACTCCTTATAACATATGTACCTGAGTATACAGAAAGTTTTTCTGTATAATTATGATAAATATTATATATTAGGGGGCGTCTATTACGTGAGGTAGTTTGGCGATATTTCGATCCCTTGTCCCTTTGTGAGATGTCGTGAGATTTGAATGGCCCCCTAATCTCACGTGTGATTTATCTAATCTGTGCTTGATTGCATTGGATATTGTAATTATTATAATTATAATGATAAGTATTATAAGTGAATATTTATTATTAAATATTAGGTATCTACTCGTATTGTGTAGGATTTAGCCATATTTTAACTAGTAGCTAGTAGCAGACAAACCTGTAAAGGCCATTCAAACTATGGAGTTTGAATGGCCTTTACAGATTTGTCTTGACAACACTATTTGCGTTGACTGCCTCGTTGGTCTAGCACAAGGTCCTGGGTTTGATTCCCAGGTCGGGCAAAAGTTTATTGGGTATTTCCATCAGGAATTTCTCAGTAGCAGCCACGGAGTCTGGATTAGTGCCCGGCAATATGCTCGCCCCCTATTACATGGGACTTAAACATAACTGGCGAAATGTGGGTGTACAATTTTATTTAAGTAGTACACCTCTGCCTAGCCCTTCGGGGGTTACAGACGTAATGTTATGTTATGTTGTTTGCTTTGCTTGTGTTAAACCGTAGTTAAATCCACATTTTGACCTCAGGCATTTTGAATTTTGTAGTAAAAGTATTTGAATAACAAAAACATATTTATCGAAGTAGGTACTGTTTGCTGTAAGTCCCTAAACTTAACTCTGGGTCAATCTCGCCGTTATACATAAGCTGTCTTGCAATTTGTGTGTATATCTTTTAATTTTATGTGCAATAAAGAACAAGAATATATTTCTATTGACGAACTGTATCACATAAACACAATGGCCTCAATTTTATCACCGGTATCAATTATACGGGATTAGATAAATACTATAATGTAGTCGTAAACATATCCTAACAGTAAATAAATCAATGTCAATGTTAACTCTATCTACGGAGGCAGGTAGTTGTGACATCGTTTATGTAATATGCCTTTTAGGTAACTTCGCGAATAAAACGTGGGTTTGTTTTATGATATCTTTTACTTTATAAAGTGCACGATCCATTCAGGTAGGCAGGGTAGGGTAGCCATTCTGGAGGTACATACAAATTTCCAATGGGCACTTTTTTGCTTGACAGCTGGGTCATGTAAAATAAAAGCCTCCAGAATGGCTGAATATATTAAGATCAGTCTTGAATTTAGTACCTAAAGTGCTTTACCTAAGCTATAAACTAAGTCACTAATCTCGTGTGTTTTAAATCAGAATCAAGGTCCAGATAAAGCTAGCTAAAATGGGGAAATATATACGGGGTGGAAAGGACACGGGAAAATTTCCATAGGTCATTTAAAAAAAAAAACAGCTGTTCTATACATTTTGACCGTGTAGGTATTGCACTTTTGTAGGAAACAGCTGATTTTTTATTTTATTTTAAGCGACGGAAAATTTCTATTTGGGGGGGTTCAGAATGATGTACTGAGTATGTGGTTTCCGTTTTCGCGTCGGTGTCCCTTCCACCCCGCATGTTGCTCGATACATTTATATCCGTATGCTGCTCACTTTTCATGATTTTGATATTGATGAGCACCAAGGCCTGTTTTTCAGGTCCCACATCATTTAAATTACACTTTGTTTATGAGTGTCTCACGTGCATAATAACATCGTCATTTTGGCTCATGATTTCACCACGTGAAGAGATTATGGTTATAGGAATGCTATAAGCCATTACTGATACTGACTACCTAAGTATTTAATTTCACACTAACTTTGTATTGTGCATTATTTCTTCGAAACTCAAGTTATTTTCCATCGTGTGTGCGTATGTTGACGCTCACTATCAACATTCGGAAGGTTGAATCGTCTGTCCTACGTCTAGTGGTAGCTTTACACAACATATCTACAAGGTATAACCACCACTACCTACACTATGGTGCCTGAAACTGAAGTCAACACTGATTCTGCAGTATGTAGGTAAGTTTTTGGAATAATACGTTATCTTCCAATCATTAATTCTCGTTAACGATGTTGTAAATAAACAACATGATAAAATAGGTGTGTCAACATGTTGACGAAAAGAAAGCACTCGAAATAGACCAAAACCTCACTACCTACTTACATTATTTTATCGATGTAGTAAGAGATTGCCAAATCAGGAATTATTTACTTATTAGTGTTGATAACAATATTGCTTACCTGTCTTTACGCCTAATTTCCTTCACTAGCACTGGCTTGGAATTTCTGATGCCCTCTATTTGTATTTTAGGTGGACTTTACAATTTAATATCGATGCACGATCTAATACTTTAGATTAGAGCATAGGTTCCCTAACGGGGGCGGTACCGCCCCCTAGTGGCGCTGGAGCTTTTCACGGGGGCGGTTGCGGGTTCGAAGGCAAATGGGGGCGTTATGAAATACCTCTATTTTCATGAAAAAATAATTTACCTAGCCGTCGACAATGTTTATCTTAAAACTTTTTTGTAAGTGCAGGGGGCGTTGGTTTTTTTTTCTTGTAAAGGGGCGGAAGTCCATATAAGGTTGGGAACATAGGTTCCCAACCTTATATGGACTTCCGCCCCTTTATTTTGAATTGGATTGAATTTATGAAATTCAATCCAATTCAATTACAACACAACATGATATTCCGATATTCGATCGATACAAACAAATGCGATACAATGCTAGGATCGGATCGAAACAAAAGTATGGTAGGTACATCCGAAGACGGTCGTCCACTTTTCACCATAATGTTCTGAAAAATAAGGTTGAACGGTGTACGACCGTCAGTGAGCGCGATAGTACCTAACATTCATAAATTGCAACATTAGACAATTGAAAAGAATACAGGAGGAGACAGAAGGAGTACAAAAGTATTCCTGGAAAGTTGTCTAGATTCTTATTAAAGGGATTAATAAATACGATACGATACTTGCGATACTTTACAAAAATAAATAAATACTGGTATTCAGCTGCATTTGGTAAGACTGGAAGCCGACCCCAATATAGTTGGGAAAAAGGCTGAACAGATGATGACTTGCGATACTTTAGATCAAGTATTCGATCCAAAGCATATTATTTATAAAACAATACAATTGCGATAGATGATGATGTTGTGTTTTTTTTCTTCCGTAACTGGCGAAATGTGGGTTGTACTATGTATTAGGTACATTTCTGCATAACCATTAAGGAATTACAGGCGTGATATTATGTGTAAATGCGATAGAAATGTAAGTATCGTGCAACCCTACTCTACATGTATTTAACCACCAACCAACTGAAACAGCTTGGTACTTCAATGTACATAGGTATGCACACACCTACTGCAGTATGATACGGTATGTAGGGTGTTGAGATGAGTTTTTTAAACATAGTTTCATATATACTGCAGTTTGCGATGGCTTGCTGCTACAGGTTACCTACGGGAAGAACGTTGTTTCCGAAGTCACTGCTCTCCGCAAACAGACTAGGTACTACTCGACTACCTCGATAAACCATAAAGGTATTAGAACAAGGATAATGATTTTGTTTTATTTTTTGCTTATTTTCACCTTTGGGTTTGTCAGTCCAGTTCACCTCTGTATCAATCTTATAATTGTTGATTCGTACGATATTTATGTCTTTGAAATTGCCGTTTTGTATACAAAGTGAGTTTTTATTAAAAAAAAAAATCTTTTAATCAGTGGTCATTTTTCAATGCCCTTATTGAAAAAGTCAGGTGGAGGCAACAAACTCTTCAAAGGCAATTTGTACTGCCTCTCGGGTATTAAATTTTTTATCTGTCTAGCAGTTGTCCAAATTCTGGAAAAGTACGAGTGAGTATGGTGGATGATGCTGAGCTTCCAACCCTAGCTCTTGTAGCTTGGGAGACCGTCTGTGGTGCAGTGTGAGGTCTAGCCTTGTCGTGGAGGAGCAGCGGGGGCGAGCGATTAACTAAAGCTGACCGGAAATTTGCGAGCTTCTCCAGCATGGTATCCAGTTTTTTACAGTAAACATCGTAATGCTCGTGCCATTTCATAAAACTGTGATGAATTACACCGGACACCGGCACTAGACCACTAAACAGTGACCATCACTTTTCTAGGGGTAAGTTTTTGTTTGGGGCATTGCCTAGGTGCTGAACCAGGGTCTAACCAACATGATGAGCGCTTAAGATTGTCAAAAAGAATTCATTTTTCATCGTAAGAGACAACGCGCAACCTTTTGTTCCTGTGTAAGGCAAACCTCAAAACGTTCGTCGCGCTGACGATCGTTCACTTCTTGTGGCACCCATTTTTCAAGCTTTTTTACCTTGCCAATTTCACGCAATTGGACTAATATTGTTTTGATGTTGATTAACGTTGAAAGATGCTGCCAACTCACCTTTAATTCGTCGTTGTAGACTTTAGTTTTGGGGTGAACCTATTATTATAAGTATTAGTTGGTACTCAGGTATATGCTAGCACTAAGGCTTATAATGTTATTTAGATATTTATATTTGTTCAAAACAATTGATGGTCGCAGTTGCAGATAGTCATACATAAGGACATACAAAGTTTATAAAGTAAGGACGAAGGTATGTTCTTCAGAAAAAGTACCCACGTAGGTACTTGATTTACTCCACTTAATTTTTAATGACACAATCGCAGTCCTCGTATTTGCTTTTAAAAACTACTCCGATATCTGTTTACCAGCAGTGCTTATTGCTTACTCAAACGATGTGTGAACTTAGATACTGCTGTTTGTAGCAGTATTTACTGACTGCGCCCAAAGCAAACATTCCCATCCACCGGGACAGATAGCCAGAATCAACACGATACTCTAATCGATATATCAACATCAATTAGAGATAGATTTTCTCATAACATGCGAACATTTAATGACTGGCATGAAGCGATAAATAGACGCGTAGAAATGTACAGGCATTTTCTATTTAAAGGAAATAATTATATGGAATTGTTAAACAGAAAATAATAGCTATTCATGACATATGAAAGGCGTATAGCTTTGCAAATGACTTAAACTAATGGGAGGTGATTTTACTTCCGGAGTTTAAGTCACCAGTTTGCAACTCATTCTTCTACTGCTTCTTAGTATGGAGTAATGTGTCGTCAAGGTTTTTGAATTCAACATTAAAATATGTCGGTACCCCCCCTTTATTTGCAGGTGAACCTGTGTCAGAACGTGAGGCACCTGTTTGTCCACGTGTTAGATTTAAACGTAGCGACATTAAAAATAGTGTGATAAAAGCTGGCCCTTCGTTTAACCATAACAACCTATTTCCGGGCGCCGACTCTTGGGCAGGCGGGGGAGATAAGCAATTTGAACGTAACTTTTCAGCAGCCGTGATGGTAAAAAGGCAGTTCTATATGTTTTGCAGTGCCAATGGAGGAGGCCTTCGCCCTTAAATAGGCACCCAATAATTGAAATTAACAAATTATAAAAATTTACTTTCTTTTATTTTATAAACTATGAAATGAATCTATTTATTTAAAAATGTATTCTGTCTATAATGAATTATTGTTAAAATGCATGTTTCAATTTTTATGAATGAATTTACTAGTTTTTAGAACCAAATGAACATTTTAATTAAGATATTATGTAATTAATTTTAAATGTATTTTTGTTGGGAAATAAAAATCTGTTTTGCAACGTAGATAAAGTTACGAAATAAAATAATGTCAGGAGAATCTCTCACTATGCAATTCCTCAACAACTTGACTGTAAAGTTAATTTCGATCAAGTTTTGTGCAAAATCCGTTACCCTTACTACAATGGCTACAAAACTTTTGAGAAAATAAAAGATAACAGTGGGTGCGGTTACCGTTACCGCGCCGTTACAGTTGATCCAACAAAACAATCCAATTTATTGCGGATCTATTCTACCTTAGGTACATTCAAAGACAGCCGGAACTCATATTAACGAGTTCATTAAATAAACACTATCTAAATCATTGACTTCAGAGAGTATCAATATCATTGTTGTTCAGGAATTCATAGCAGTTCAGTCAGCGATGTTCAGTGCGATACGAATCCGTTCTCTCTTCAAGCAAATTGCTCTCTCTGATTTTTGACATGGGATAGCTTGGTGGAAAGTCTTTTCCTAATGGCTGCGCGTTGTGCATCAGCGAGTTTTTTATGATACCATAATACTTGTTTAGTTACGGCTACTAGTATATACATAGACTTGAGACCTAAGAAATGAGAAAAATGAAATCTACAAATATCCAACCTCCTGTCATATTTATCGAACCCACATATTTTACGAATTGGAGGAAACATAATAAGGTAAACCTTGCACAAAAAGTACCGGAAAAACTCCTGAAACGCTGTTTATTATAATTGAGTACAAACCCGTGTATTGAACTAGTGGACGTTTTGTAGGCTTCCGTAACGGTTACGAAACTTTAATTTGGCCAATTTTCACGGTAAGCATACAATGGCGACGGCGGCGCGAGTACTTCATAACATTGGGTAGAAAAGTACGTGATTTCAGAGTCAAGCACGTCAGTATTCATGCTTCGCCGAGCATTGCTTTGTTATTAAAAAGACTCACTAGTTTAAACGGGAACTAGTTATTTTTTGATCAAATAATTGAAATACTAGGACTCCTGGTTTTTTTCTTTGGTGTGATAAAATTTAAAAATCATTGATAGGATGTAAAGTAACGTAGTGACACAGTACCTATTATAAATTAACAATGATAGGAAATTGCCAAGGTGGGAAGCGACAACCAGGGACATCGCGTTGGACACGCTGTTTATTGATAGACAAATACGAGTATGTCGTGTGTTTATCTCATGCTATTCGCATTTAGGTATCTAGTAGGCTCTAGTTTATCTGTGATTTATTAAAATCATGAAAATGAACAAATTTTTCTACGGGACTGCACATCATCATCTGCCTAGCCTTTTCCCATCTCTATTTGGGGTCGGCTTCCAGTCTTATCCGGTAAGACTGGAAGCTGCAGCTGAATACCAGTATTTTACATGGAGCGACTGCCTATCTGACATCCACAACCCAGTTAGTACTGGGTAATACGGTACCCCTTTCACCTGGAATCAATTTTTTTTTAAATTATATTGCATAGATAATCCTACAGTAAAAGTTGCTTATAATCACTCTCTTATAGCATTGCCCGCGTTTAACCAATAAAATAAAATAATTAAGTTTACAAAGTTCTGTAGTAGATATATTAATAGTCCTACGATAGTTTTTATAATTAACTGGATATATGTAAATAGAGTATGACATACTTACGGGGTTTAAGGGACACCGACGCGAAAACGGAAACCATAGAAATTTTTCGTCGGTTATCAAAAAAAAATCTGCTGTTTCCTACAAAAGTGCATTACCTACACAGTCAAAATGTATGGAACAGCTGTTTTTTTTAAATAACCGACGAAAAATTTCTATGTGGGGGGGTTCAGAATGATGTACTGAGTATGTTGTTTCCGTTTTCACGTCGGTGTCCCTTCCACCCCGTATAGGCCTTTTTTTTTCGGATGGGAAATCATCAAATGACTTCTCCCGCTCTGGGCTGAGCGGGAGAGAGTGTCAGACTTTTACTGACTAAAACCCACCCATGTTCCTTCATCGCCCTTTGTGTTCCGGGGCAGCGGTATCTCTTTCGAAGAACCCGCAGCACCCGGCACCCCGTATAGGCCTAAAGTTAACGAAAAAATTAAATTACATAGTAAAGTAATGTAGCAACTTACTCGATCTAGATTTATTGAAAAATGTGTTTCAGGCCATCTCTCTACTGCGGAAGTTTTTAAAGAGGACAATTACTACGAAGTTTATATAATAAACATACATTTTCTATAGCTACCTTATTGTAAACAAGGCTAATAGGATATATATCCTATGAGCCTTGTTTATGCTTTATCTATCTATTCTATCTATCTATATCTATCTTCTTCTATACATATAATAAAACATTTAGAAAAGAAATAGTAGGGGTGTTAAAGGATAACAAACAGAACCCATTTCTACTATTTTTAGAATTTTTGTCTGTTTGTCTGCAGTCTGTGAGTCATCGGCTATGTTTGTTTGTTTAAGTATCACATTAAAATTACAAAACCAATCTGGTTAGTTGTAATGCACAAGTATTGTGCGTAACTTAGAGAAGGTATTAGTTTTTATTTCATTGCAATCCGTGCTCTCTATCAAAAGATATATAAATTTATTGTGTTCAAGAAGAACTTATCGCCTTTACGTAAGATACATGCGACGACATCTATTGAATCAAACTGGTACTAATGAATAAAGATGAAGTGCTCACAAGATAACTTCAAATCGACTAAACGGGTTTTTTCAAAAAGTTATGAGAGCAAAAGGTACTTTAGATGGCGCTGCTTTGAAAATCTTCATAGCCTATATTGTTTGCTCGATAGATGGCGTTGTTCATTTGACGCCAATTTCTGAATCGCAGTGTTAAGATTTTTCGTGAAAGAACGACCCTCGCCGGGTAAACTGAACATATTATGTCGTTTGTTAGGTGTCTTTTGTTTCGCGTTGTAAAAGTATTTGGTTTAAATATTGGTATATATATTGGTCTAAAATTGTGGTCTAAAGAAGTTAAATAGTTGTTGTAAAAGTATTTGGTTTCATATCTATACTAATGTTATAAAGCTGAAGAGTTGGTTTGTTTGTTTGGTTGAACGCGCTAATCTCAGTAAGTACTGGTTCGAATTGATTGATTTTTGCATTTGCAGGTTAAAAGGAGAAGCAAAGATACGAAGCCGCTAAACAGCCCAGTATTCAAAATAGAAAATAAAAATATTTTACATTTGGAACACAATGAAAATATTGATTTCTCAATAGTAAATATTTAATTTCCATATTTGTTTATGTATTTTAGCATTATGTTTTTACAGGTATATATATTATACTTTTATGTGTACCTACCTACTTAAAAATGGTGCTGAAAACCCCAAACGGCGCAAATACCATAACTTAATTGGTAATTGTGTGTTTGAGCCGTTTGGGTTGAATTGCCATCTAACGTGGCAATGCTGCTTGCCTTCTGGGCACTTTTTTTTGACAGCGATGTGGACGAATTTTTTGACGCCCCGTAACGGTACAAGTTTTTATTGTTATTTTGGATCTAATATTAGTTTGTAAATAATGTACATATTTACCTACCTACTTATATTATACTATGCATGTTATTCTCTTCCTGTTCTCACTCTCACACAATTCAATTCGCAATTCTCTCGGTGCCTACAATTCTTTTATCATTTTTCCTTCCGCAGGCTTGCTGGTAGTAATTTCTTTTGAAATAAGCTGTGCCTTTGTATTCTAAGTTATGTTGTTTCCTTATGTTCTCTCTTGCGTGTACATAAATAAATAAATATTAATTTGTTTATAAAAGGAAATAATTTTTAAATAATAATGTTCATTTATGATATTCATAATGCTGGCTTCAGTAGGTAGACGATTTTATAAAACATAACAGGCATGTGTGTACCTGGTAGTACACTCACATTTCGCCAGTTATGTTTTAGTCCCATAGGGGCGAACGTATTGCCATTAACAGGGCACAAATCCAGACTCCGTGCTACTACTGAGAAATTTCTGGAAAAACCCAATAACACTATACCCGACCGGGGTATCGAACCCTCAGGAAATCATGCTCAGCAGTTGCGACAACTAGACAAACAAGGTAATGTGTGAATGGTATAAAGAAAATCGAAACAATCCGAGACACTGAAAATGTACGAACTCGTTACGCTTTTTTAACCGACTTCAAAAAAGGAGGAGGTTCTGAATTCGGTTGTTTTTTTTTGTGTTTGTTACTTCATATCTTCGTCATTTATGAACCGATTTGAAATTTCATCAAAATCGGATCAGTAGTTTGGTTTAAATCAAAATAGCTGGGAAATGTCATCCAAGTAAAAGAAATTGCGAAATTGATACTTGACAAGGATTTGTGTGTGATACGATAACTAAAAAGGGCAAATTAAAAACTTTTTTACAAAAAAATATTTTTTTACAAAAGACTTCCAAAAAAACACAAAAAAAAATGGAAAATAACTTTACTTTCGGAAGTCGGTGACTACTGTTTGTTGACGGTTATTTTTTGCAAAAAAGTTTTTATCCCTTGTTCTCTTAATTCTTGCTTAATAAACTCTTCTGAATGTATGTAAAAGAAGTAATTTCTGTTACTCTGAATGGACTTATGTAAACTTAACGTATCCGAGGTGGGGCGCAAGTCGCTAGTTTTTGCACGCAGGCGCTGAAGCGACTAGCGTCGGACCTAAACTCAGGACCCCTACCCTACGAGTGAGCATGGGGTTCTGGTTTCGGGGTCTTCCCTTTCATTATCATCATTGGCCTACAGCAGTTCACTGCAGGACGTAGGCCTCTTCAATCGCACTCCACTTATGTGCATTCTCGGCAACTCTCATCCACTTGCTACCAGCCACCTTGTAGAGATCGTTGCTCCACCTAGCCTTTGGGCGTCCCACCTTACGCTTGCCGTTTCGTAGTCTACACTCAAGACCACCTTGAGTGGAGACCACCTGTAAAACCGATGATCGTTGGGGTACCCTAACGGTAATCAGTTTTACGGGTTATATGGCCGGCCAATAGCCACTTCAGCTTATTTATTCCGTGAGCGATGTTGACAACTTTGGTTCTCTGTCGGATCATCTCGTTCCGGATTTGATCCCTCAGAGAGACTTCAAGCATAGCCCGTTCCATAGCTCGCTGAGCAACCTTCAATTTATAGACCAGCCGTGGCGAGAGTATCCACGTTTTGGCCCCATAAGTGATAACAGGCAGGCTCAGACACGGCGCTAAAAATATAAATAAGGAACAGGGTTTAAACTACGGCCGGAAGGGGGCGGCTTTGTCTAACTGCCTAACGAGAGCTCCATATTTTATGATCCCTGAGGTTTTTGAATATAAATTTATCCGACACTTGTTAAAGTCAATAAAGTATCTGACTGCAAAACAACCGCTGATTTCAATTAGTTACTGCTAATGGTTACATATTAAAACATTGGAATCAGCTGCATAAACATGAATGAATTACAAACATGTAAGTAGGTGGCAGAATTTTGTAAATCAAAAGCGCCTGTGACTTTGATGCGACTTCGCTACGTAACTGTGAATTGAAGCTACCACCTTTCTAGTGATATTGTAAGATCTTATTATTAAGCTCTTGTAGGCTTCAATCTAGGCTAAACCCTCTATTGTTATTTAGGAACACCGTGACGCAAATTCTGACCCATTGGCGATGATTATACATAAGCGGCGGTAAGAGCCGGAGTGGCCCGGATGGGTAGTAAGCAGGTAAGTACCCACAGCCCTCAGTAGGACTCAAGAGAGAAGTCATGTGAACCTTAACTGAGTCGCATGTAACGTGAAACCAAATAATGTTATTTATGGGTACTATACCGGCTGTTTTATTGAGAATCGGGAGCATGACGTAGGTAGTGGGTGATAACATCTGAATAAACACACGTACTAACAATAATTGTATTGTATTACCAATTAGAAATTATTTTGTCATATACCTAACATATAGATACTTAACCTATAACTGCATAGGAATCATCAACTTATCTTATTTATAACAGATCTGTACTTAATATTATGCCAACCCACTTATGCCACGTAAATCGGCATAAAAAGTAAAATAAAAATAGCAAAAATAATTAATCAGATCACACTAAATACATAAAGTTATTTCGAAAAGATCATAAATCCTTGGAATCTTCTGGAAGGCATAGGAATATTTTGGAGCAGGCGAGATTGAAGGAGTTGCACGCTGTGAGCAGCCATTGTGGTTTGTTGTTCCATACGATGAAGACGAAGTATACTGGGACCCCGAGGGCGATGAAGGCGACCCCAATGCCGACCTCCATGGGGTGTGTGAAGCAGGAGCAGATGACAACAAAGGTACAGATGATGAGGAAGGAGACTGGCAGAATGATGTTGACGCGGATGGGCCGCTGGAGGTGCGGCCTTGTGTACCGCATCCACAGCAGGCCGGCGACGGACGCCAGCGTAAACAGCGCCTCCACGGCCGTCACGTAAACTATCAGGGACTCCACGTTGTTCGACAGCAGCAGCATCAGCGTTGCTATGCACTGAAATAATAAAATCATTTATTTTATAAACGGTTTCTGTAACAATTCGATAGGTGGTGTTGGCAGGTGTAAGATTATAGGCAAGATTATAGGAAAGGCATTTGTTAGATTAGCGTGGCATCACAGCGGGCCAGTACAGAATACAAGCGACGCAATATTTTATCGTAGCATCATACTGAGGTAGGAACATTTATGGCCTCCGTATGGTTTCGTACCTCAAAAGATAAAACTGGAACCCTTATAGGATCAATTCGTTGTCCGTCTGTCTGTATGTAGGTATGTCAAGACCCTTTTTCTCAGAAACACGTGGATGGATCAAGTTGAGCCGAATTTATATTGTGGCGTAATAGTGTGACCTGTGTGCATTCATTAAACGCCAATTTGGTTTGTTTCGACGAATTGTTGTCGACGAAATGCATATTTCAATTTTCTTTTTGAAAATGTCCTATTTTCTTCAATTAAATATTTCTAAATTACCGTAGGTATATAATACTTACTCCTAATAATAAGACAAAGATTTCTTTTGCAATTGGCAACTGATACTTTTTCACAATTATCTGGACAAAAAAAGGTTCAAGAAAACCACATTCATTTGTGTTGTAACTTCCCCGTGGGAATCATATTATGCGGACGAAGCCACGAGCATTAAGCTTGTTCCCTAAAGTTAAAAAGTAAAAGAAACTAAGATTGAAGGCATTCATTGGTCATTGGTTCTAGGATGGAGGATAAGGTCATCTTTTCATTGACTCTTTATATAATCGCATTTTAACGTGTTCACTTTTTCATACCTAGTTTCTAGAAACGCAGATATTAATTTCGCTTTGATTAACTTTCTATTATGACCGTGTCAAATTCCATCATGAAATAGCCATCTCATGATCATATTTACTGCGAAATATCTAATTAAAAAGAACTATTAAAACGCGATAAAATTAATAGAACATTATGATGACTTTTTCAGCTAATCTTAAAAATGTCCCTTTCAAAGTACCTTAATTATATTAGCGGTTACACACTTTTCTAATGCACTCTGAGGGAGCAAAGATTCGTTGGAAACAAATTAAAACTGCACCAAAATTGATGAAATTTTTGCAATCGACATTATTTTCTTACCTTGCCTTGATGTTAAGGTGAACTACAAATGTTAATTAAAACAGAATAGATTTTGGTTTATCTAACAACATAAGAAGAAGTTATTTAATTTATCCGGATTTATCACGTTCATATCTCTGTCATTTTCTTGACTTGAAGCTTATTTTTAGTGGCCGAAATTCCGACGCAGCCAACGTTCAAATATTAGTATTTGAGTACAACCGTTACTTAGTTTGGAACAAAATTGGCCATCCACTCCTACACAGTAACTGGTAATTGAATCGTGTTGTTAGATCCTAACTAGATTTACTTGTCCACGTAATCATTGATGGTTTAACAAGAGCACCATTAACAATATTAAGTAGGTAGTGATCTATACTCACAAGGAATAGTAATGAAGGTACTGGAGTCAGCCTCTTAACATCAATCAGAGATATCGCAAGTGGTAAGTGTCCATTCCTGGCTCCAACAAAGAACAGCCTGGATGAGGCATAGATGGCCCCGTTTAGGGACCCAAAGGTGCATAGAGCGACGAATAGAGGCATGATCCAGGACATCATGCCGAGGATCTTGACGCTGAAGGTGACGGCGACGGCCTGGGAGGAATGGATCTCATCGTTGGTGAGGACTGCGAAGTACGCCACATTGGTCAGCGCATACACTAATGTCACCACTGGCATGGATATGCAGATAGCGCGCGGCAAGTTCCTGGAAAAAGAAACACGCATTGTTTTAGCAGGTTAAGTAAACAATTTGTTTGCATCGCGGCATCAATCAGGTATACTATGTTGAATTGTATGTATGTTAGGCTCCAACCACGGTAATGTCTATCACATACTACTGGAAGGAGAACTGAAGTGAGCAGTAGTAGGATACAACCTACCTACGTTTGGTTTTTTTGTTCATATTTTTAGTACCAATTTACAAATTACAACTAAGTACTTACTACATAATGCATCATCAGTTAATAAGAAAAAGTCATGCTACAAGGCCTAGCTATAGCATCAACATGTAACTAACAACCTACTAAAGAAGAGAGCTAACCCTATGGTCGATGACCCGCTGGCCCAGTGTGGCAATGGGAACTAGGCCTCATTCCTCTTTCAGTATAAATTATATATAAATTATCTTAATAACGTATGATAAGGATAACCTATTAAATATCTTAATAACGTGTACCTATGAAGCTAATTTTATAATAAAAACAAATGTGCGAGAATTCCCATGACTCATAAAAGTTTACATTAACGAGGTTTATGATTTTGATTATAATATTATTGTGTTTACAGTACGGATAAACAAATGACCCACAACTAATGAGATGGGCGGAGTAATGCGTACCCATTAGTGTCGCTTCACGTTTATGTACCTAGTAACGCAGCTGAAATAATTATCTATGAGAACTTACGATGATAATGAGCTTTGATAATGATTTTATTTGTTGCTAACACAAACATTACCCTGGTATTTATTTAACTCTATAATCAACTACCATATCATTTTGTTAGCAAGGTCTGGGTCACATCCGTAGATCTAATTGTCTTTACATTCAAAATAACATTCAGACGATCCTGTACGATCGTAAAGAATTTATATATCGAAATAACAAACTATTTATCAATCAACGACTCACTTGTACGGTTCTTTCAATTCCTCCGTGACGAAGTTTAAGTAGTTCCATCCGGAGTAAGAGAATAGCCCCGTATAAAAGGCAATAGCCAGCTCTCCGGGCTTTGTGATCGTGCCCTGCATCATGTTCTCTAAATTCTCCGTGTGCCCGGAGAATAAGTAAAACAAGCTGGCGAAGAATGTCACCAGCAGGGCGAGGATCTTTGCCGCTGTGAACGAATCTTGAACTCGCGTCACCCACTTTACGTTGTAGCAGTTTATAACTGTCAGGAAACCTGGAATGAAACAATTGAACAAAAATGAGATTATCTATTATTTATGTCTCTACGAAACGTATTTGTTTTGATGAGCAGTTATTACGGCAGCGTGTGGGTATACGAGTATTGTTTTGGGGTTCACAAGGCAGAACGAGATGGTTATGAACTAATCGGAATACTTGTCCTTGATACGGATTAGAATAGTTTCCATGGGCGAATTATTATTATTTGCTTTTAAAATTAAATAGAATTGGAGTTGAGAACTCATCATATGGTTGGGCTTAAAAAGTAGATGTCTCTTGTTTGTTTTACCGCAAATGATCTGGCGTTATCTATGAGCTAAATCTAAAACACATAAACGACTTTATCCAATCATCCCATGGCAATTACGCACTTACTAAAGCAGGTCAAAACTCTTACGGAAGTCGTCGTTAACGCAAAATCACGTCGAGTTATTAAGTGCCCTTACTGTACGTTGAGCGTGATAATTCAGCACAAGAGCGTGTGTCAGTAGGATGCGGGAGGAAGCTCTCATTATCTTGTCAGGCGCAATCAGCACGCCAACCGCGCTACAGTACACCTATGTACCTACTGGGGATAAAGATGCGGACACAGTAGCCCTATTGGAGTGACAGCCAGAGGCCTCAAGCACAATACAACGGTCGCCGAAGATATATGCGCTACGTGTCTTAGTCATAGTGAAGCAATATCGCGTTATTGAGTTGATGTACGATTTTCTGACTGACAAGAGCAGGCGTAACGTAACTTAAATTGGCGTTGATTTGATTTTGACTTGACATAATCTTACGATAATTTTAACTGTTTTTCTTGTGATTACAGAAAAATACTGTAAGGTTTAATTCTTCCCTTCCCATGGTGATGTAGAAGGTGCGAGCAAAAGTTTCAGCGGATTTCTATTTAATCACGACTACCTACCTATTAATTTTGTTGGAACCATATTCAGTGCCTAAATTTGGTCTTATGTGGTGAGCTTCAAAATTGCATGAAGTTACTGAGTCTCAGACTCATTATCCACTTAACATTGAAATAAGGCATGCAGTGATGAAAGGTAATTTAAATCACTCAAGATGAAGTCAATGATCCAGACATGTCAGATGAATGTGAAGCATTATGGCTTCGCCAATAATCTTTGTATACAACCCACGGCCACGACTCACAATTGCGTTGCTAACCTGATTCTTACAATAACAAGCGCCCCTAATTCTTGAAACCCAAATTTGGGACGCAAAATAAATCGTTGGAACATTTCATGGAATCAAACCGGTTCGCAGCATGGGGTGGTGATAATGCGTCCTCTGACGGCGAAAATTTTTTTCTTATTGCTGAGCAAAACACCAGACATATCATACAAGACTTGTGCGAACTTCGTGAGTGAATTCTTAAACCATCGAACAAGTTTCTTGGAAGCTGAACATCGATACAGGTTTAATGTTGAGATTTCTGCGTATGGTTGAGATGGGATTCAAGTAAGTTTAGACCTTTTCCATAATCACCCAATGCCACTTCCATTTGGGATTCATAAACAATGTATCTTATTGCTGTTCATTAGATTATAAACATTCCAAAGCAAAATGATGAATTTTAAATTCTCTAAAGAGCCTCAGCACATAAAATGCACGTTCAAGTACCTACATGGTACTTTGATTCAAGCATTTATTAAGATATTTTTCTCGTTACATTTGTCGACGGATCGACTCATAAAATTATAACTGTTTGTGAGTTATTTGTTACTATCGGATTCAATAAAGCAACATTAGTTAGAAGCGTAGATACAATACCCTCTGACGAGGCTATGTTAAACAAACATTCATAAGATCTGTTCAAACAGAAAAATCGGCCGCAATGGCGACCTAGTAACAAACCGGGATAAGTACTCGTTGACGCCATCATTTCCATAATCGGCTCATAGTTACACTCGACGCGCACAGACTTGTCATGAAAGGGGCAAAAAGTGTTTATCCAAACATGTGCTTGGATCATTCTCGGGTAGGTCGTTCACCGGACCGGAGAATGTGTTCTATTTATGCGTTTCTTGTCTATTCTATCTATCACCACGAAGAGATTAGAATTTATTTCTAGTGTTTCAGATACCTAATATATAATCGTACAATCTGTTTTGCGTGATGATGTAGCAATTTCAGGAATGCATGCATTTGGGACGACTTAACCAACTCTGTCTGATTTGGAAGACATTACTTTTTATTAACATTTTTTTACTACTCTGTCCCACACGTGTGCCGTGCCGTGTGTAAGTAGCTATTATTAAGTATGTCAGATATTTTAAACATTGATTTAATGTTATTAGGAAAGTTAAAATCACTGCGACCACAGATAGACAGTCACAGGTAGAAAATCAGCTTTATAATAGTGATAGTAGCAGAGTGTCAAATACGATCACGTGCGTAAATATTTTGGCATCGAACCCTACTTTGCTTGCAACCCATCACCAATTTGATGAACAGCATTGGATACTAACATGTAATCGAAGCAGCTATGAGGCTCACAGCAGTGTCAGGAGGTGTGCAGGCTGGCCACAGAGGCTTGAGAATGTTCTGAGCGAAGGTGAGCGCTGTGATGGCGTTCCCAGTGGGTACCAGGATGAACAGCGCCACCCACAAGTACAGGAATGATGGTAGAGGTCCAAACGCTTCTCCTATGTATGCGTAGTCGCCACCAGACTTTGGAATCATTGTACCTGAAAGAGAAACACTATTTTACATTGTATTGAGAGGGCACTGAAATTAAACAAATGGTAACTAATCGAGATTCGGGAACTTCATCAAATTGGCCAACAAAAAATAAACGCTTCATATGTCTCATTCAGCTAAGAAATTATATAAATTGAAAAGATGTTATTCCAAAATAAATATGATTATTAGGGGATATTAAAACCTACAAGCCTTTGTTAAAGAACTATAATATGCATTAAAAGATCGAATGATTTAATAAAAATGTGTGAAAGGATTGTTTGAAGTAAAAGTTGAATCGAAATAAGTCTTTAATATTATTAACGTGTATTTTTCAAAGTTTTACTCATGACTGTTAACTGTAAGGGTTAACTAGATCAAAATCTTGTTGGTCTTCTTTCTACAAAACGTCATTCGTTTAACTTTCGAGTCGCTATTTATGCTTAAGATGGTCATCGAACCAAGCGTTGGCGTTGGCGCTAACCACTTGTGTTTTCTCATTTTGGAGTAGTTGATGGCTGATGTAACATCTTCACACAGTTACAAGTTTGAAGGAACAATATAATTAATATTCATCGTGCTTCACGTGTTTCAATTCAAGTACAGGTTTTGAGAGATGCTTTCGAACTCGGAACAGTTTTTTGTCCGTAACGAATTAGAGCTGATGTAACATTGTTGAACGATTTCAATAATAAATTAATATCGGCTGATAAAAATATCGACAGTGCTTTTCCTTCTTTTGTTAAAATAATACGAGTAGTGAATAGTAATAAAATAATGAATGAAATTAATTTTATGGTTTGTAAAAAGTTTAACCACTCAAGTGACACTAATCTGAACTTAAGGTCAGGCTATTGTAAGTATATATTTAATTATTTACTTGCAAGCACCTAATGTACTTAAGTAAAATGGAATATTGGCCGATTTACTCAAACCTATTGTCTTTTAATGAGCTATGAACATATTCATTCCGGGTTTGAATACAGAAGTTGCGTAATAAAATAATATATTCCAAAACAGTATGCCATAATGTCTAGTTTTCATTTTGAATGGGCAGAACCGGTCATATCCGAATCGAACTAGTTCAATGTGTCAAGGATATTTATTACTTACATATTTTCTTTAAACTACTTAATTTATGATTAAAATTTGAAAATGAAGCTGATTGTTACGTAACCTAGATTCTATCTATTGTATGCCGTGTAACTTATTATGAAAACATTTTGGGTACACAGAAGTACCTACATAATATGTAGGTACTTCTGTGTACATCCCATTTTACCCCCCAAATTATAATATGTATTGGGCGACCCATTCGTTGTAAAAAGGCACGGTCTACTAACTCCAACATTGGGGTCAGCGGTGATTACTCATAACTGCCAGAACACAGCTGTCTGTACATACCTACTTGCAAATGACCTCGCTAACAAGGGGTTGTAAATTTTGCGACTGTCGAGACTTTTATGAGCCTTTTGCAGTTCCAGTATGGTTGAACACGAAAGAGTTTGGCAGTATTACAGCTACATTAAATATTAAGCTCTATTGATCTCTTTTGAACCCCTGTAGTGTAATGTGGGCCTGTAATGTTACGTGAAAGATCAAATCAGTTTGCCCAATTTCAACTTCGTGATACTGGAACCTACCTCCTGGATCCTACTTGCGACAGAAATTCAGTTAGCAATTTGACCACAACAATTGAATGGACGCTGCGTTCAAACGTCAACTCCTGATGGGAAGAAAAAGAGGGACAGAAGATGCAGTTTGTTCAAGCTCCATTTTTCCGTTCTTAATTTTTCAATAGACTTTTATCATCAAAGTAGGCAGTGAAAATCAATTCGCCGTATATTACTATAACTTTGGCCCGGGTACTTTTGCCTCGCATACTACATACTTATTGGAATACAATTTTATGTAGGAATGACAAAATTAAATATAGTGTTGCTTATCTTTAACGGGCAATAAAACTATCCTCGTCGTATCATATCGGGAATTTATGACTAAGTTGGCCTGTAATATAAAATTAGGTGAACTAGCTATTTTCCGCGGCTTCGCCCGCTTGTATGTCCGAAAATTCATACTTCCGAGACTAAAAGAGCCCTTCGTCTTATTTCAACGAAATCCGATCAGCAGTCAAGGCGTGAAAAGGTTACCTTCTGAAGGTTACTCTTTTAATGAGGGGTTCACTGACAGAGTTACTTTTGTATTTGACTATAAGTATGGATAGGATACCTATACCTATAATATTTATATAATATGATATTAGTATGGATAGAATGAGCAATGGTGAAATATTTTTCAGACGGTGGGCTGTCCTTTGATGTTTAGGTACATATAAGAGTATTTTATCTTTACACAACGTAAGTCCATACGGGGTGAGGTAACAAGATACAAATAGGTAGGTACATACCTACCCATAATTATGCTTGTCTAAATTATAAATACCTAGTAGACTACAATGATCCGTGACCCCAATATTATAGATGTAGATTTTTAAATGTCGAATTAAGATTTTGAAATCCTACACATAGTCGCAGTACCTAATTTATAATTTAAAATCAAAAATCTAAGCGTCTGAGGTATATTGTGAGACGGAACAAATAATGAATAGATACTTAATGCCAAATGCAGACTTTATAATAGCTTCTGCAAATAGAGGACGTAACCCAGTCGATTTCTCGATACATAAGCTCCGCATTGCGCTTTATGTCAACAGTTGAGGTATTAGTGCTAAAGTAGGTTACGATTCTGCTTATTGTGCTTAAACTTAATTAGAAGATGGAATCCCGGTTTTTTTATAACACTGGATAAGTATGGGCCTATTTTTTTACATCATGTAAAGGTACCAGAAATTGTATTTTCCGACAGATGGGTATATTCATATACAGTGCAGAGCAGTGTAGTACACATGTCGGTTGCCACATTGATGGAATACCTATGTGTCAATAACATAAGCTATGCAGATGATATAATGCTGCTCAGTCCATCGATAGGTGGGTTGAAGAAGTTGCTTTGAACCTGTGAGGCCTATGCGGAGGAGCACAGCTTGATATATAACTCAAAAAAAGTGAGCTTCTTGTCGTGTCTTGTTTTTAAAGCCCCTGAGCAGCAGTCACGCTGTGTTACGCCCATAGGTCCCAACGGCGGGCGTAGCATTAAACGTTGTGAATAGTTTTAAGCATATCGTTCACATTATCACTAGCGACCTAAGAGTCGACGGACACATTGATTGGGACCGCAGGGCGTTGTCTGTGAGGAGCAATATGCATGTCCGCAGGTTCGCTCGTTGTACTACAGACGTCAAAGTAACCCTCTTTAAGGCGTTCTGTCAATCTTTTACTCGAGCGGCCTTTGGGTGTCATACACGCGACGAGCCTACAATGTAGTGCGTGTCCAATTTAATAACGCCTTCAGGATGCTGTTGGGACTGCCATAGCGCTGTAGTGCATCGGGAATGTTCGCGGAGGCTCGCACAGATGGCTTCCACGCTATCACGCGAAAGAATGCGGCCTCCTTACTACAGCACCTGCATGGTAGTGACAATAGCATTTTGAAGATGATTGCTGCCAGACCGGACTGCCCCTTCCAGAATCACTGGGTTGGGACAGTCATAGGTCTGAATAAATAATAAATCTGTAAACACTAACAATACTATCCTAATTACTTAAGCACCATTCTTACTAACATTAAAATACTAACAAAACCATGGACTGTGTAGTCTGAAAATAAAGTTTAATTTATTTATTTATATTACTGCTAAGATAAGCAGGAACATCTATAGCAATCTGTATTCTTTCAGTTACTTAATAGAAATTAAATATAATTATGTATCTGCGTGATTTCTAGAAGTAACGCAACCAATCCACGCAACTTAACGTAACCAACGACAAAAGGCTAACTTCAATTATTATTCGATTCTGCGTGCATTTAAATTAAACAGTAGTCAGATTACCATATGCCGCTAACTTGTAAGCACCACGTGGTTTAATTAAAGGACAACAATATGAAATCGGGTAGGTAATAAGGTAACCCATCTTATTTTAAATTGTTTATCAATGAAACTTGCTGCAAAAGAAGCCTCTACGAGTGGCGATAAGTAGGCGTTTAGTGCTCCCTACCAACCTTGCTGATGGGATAATCTTATGCTTATGATCACGGTGCGGGGACATGATGTGTGTATTCTTGTCAACCTCGACGCCTCGCCGGCGCCGATACCAGAGGAAAAGAGGAGATGGATAGACCATAATTTGATTGTGTTGCTTGATGATGATGGAAGGTGCCAGTAGGTACCTACATACCTATTTAGGGGCCATCAATAAATTACGTCACACGAATTTCATGATTATTTGACCCATCCCCCCCGTCCTTGTCACAGATGGTCACATTTGTGAGACTCCCCCTCCCTAGTGTGACGTCACATAATTTGCAATTTTGCATGTTCATACAGATGCAGTTGGAAATATTATCAAGTTTTTCGTTAATAGTTCAAATTTAGTTTTTTAATACTTATATTTGTTTAATGTGACGTCACAAAATTCAGGACCCACCTACCCTTTGTCACACAATGTCACACTTCGTCGACCCCCTCCCTATCCCTTAACGTGTGACGTAATTTATGGATGGCCCCTTAGTTGTAAATAGAAATGCCATTCACGCAAAGAATTGAAATTTTCGTGTCTTCTTCTCTTTTCTCATTAGCTTTTGGATTTAACTGTTCTATATAAGTTGATGTATTAATTACTTTGCAGTAAGCAATTAGACACGGATTACTACCTAGGTATATAGGCCTAGTTTTCCTGTATCGAGATCAAGGGAACAGGAAGTGTAAGAGATCTAGGTGAGTAACGGGTTCATTACACCTCAATAACAAAATTAAACTTCCGTCATTAATTAACGTGAAATGACGGCAGAACCCATATTGTTGCTTCATGATAAAATCCTCTTACCTAACTCTGCATAGCAGAGAGCTCCGATCATCGACAGGAAGCCGGACAGTACCCACACGATCAACGCCATGCCCTTGGACCCAGCGTACTTGAGGGCCAGGCTTGGGGACACGAATATTCCTGAGCCTACTATCACACCGACTATGATAGCCACTCCATTTATCAGACCTAACTCCTTCTTCAAACGAACTCCTCCTGTGGATTCTTTATCACCGGTATCTTTAGTTTCTGGACCCATTTCCATCGCTTTCGGCGGCAGAACATCGATATCACTCACTTTCGCCATGATCAACGTTTATAAATAACAAATTCTTTGTAGACACACGCGATTTGAATGCGTAACACTAATAAAATTAAACACTTTTACACATTGTCAAAGGCAAGATGTAGCACAGTCGAAATTCTGAAGAACAGTCATACAAACATTGCATCACACTGCGGTGTGAGCTGCGGCGGGAAACACCACGTGCGGCGATGAACACCATCGAACTACCATGGACTGATAAAATAATACTCCTGCGGTTTACAGGCCCACAGTAGCTGATAACACGATAGAACCCAACTATAAATATTAGCGTTAAACAGCTTCACATTGTTGTATGTAGGTTAAAATATTCAACACATTTAGGACACCTGTTTTTAAATAAAATTATTGTGTTTTTGGTATCGTTGTCTTTAAAAAATATCGGGTTTTATATAATTTATAAAATATTTTTTTATTTCGTATTTTCCCCCGGTCGCGATCGTATCCATATGCTACGAGGAGTAGACGTCCGACGTTACGTCCGCTTGCCTTACTATTCACTAAGCTACTTTGCAAGTTAACCACGAGCTCAGTCGTCTGCGTCCGCGAGGATGACTCAGACACGAAACGGCATGGGTAGAACAACACGTCGAATTAAATTCAACTCTAACATAAAAGCAATTGAGCATACTTTTAGTGTGGTGGCAGGCACGAGAATTCACTGCCAAGTTCGTACAACTCGTTTTTTTTATCTCGTTCTCACCATCACCACCAATATGTGCACCACCACGTGTGCATTTGGCACAGTTACTTTATTTTTTATGACAATAACTTCTAAAACAAGCAAGTGTGATAAATTGCCTCCACGTTTAGTGATGGGCACATTGACCGTCTATAAGAGGATTAGGTTCTTCACGTAAGCAGGATATGAGCAATTCATTTATAGCTCGTTCGCTGCAAAGAGGTCAATGACAGTGTAGTGATACCAGATATCAATCAGTATGGTGAAAGTTACTGTTTCCCATCCAGCTACTAGGTAGTAATCCTGTAGATTTCCATCGGGGGCGGTACCGCCCCCTAGTGGGCGCTGGAGTTTTTCAAGGGGGCGGTAGCGGGTCCAAAGGCAAATGGGGGGCGTCATGAAATACCTCTATTTTCATGAAAAAACAATTTATCTAGCCGTCTAAAATGTACATTTTATCTAGCCGTCTAAAATGTACATTTTATCTAGCCGTCTAAAATGTACTTGTTATAACTATTTTGTAAAACGGGGCGAAATTAAAGGGGGTAATTTAAAGGTTGGGAACCTATGCTGTAGGTCGATTGCTATAAAAAGGTAATGCTACCTATAGTACCTAATTACCTATTGTGGTGACAACAGAAGTTGTTTTAAGGTACGGTTTACTAATGAAATCTTTTTTTTTTAACATTGTCTTAAGCCGTAACTTTTGCCAATTCCAGCAAAGGTTTGTTTAGCAGAACGCACACAGCTGGCACTCATTAGTAGGTAGGAGAAATATTGGTGAAAAGGCAGGTACCTACCTATTTTTTTTCCTGAAAATAATTATCGTAGTTGAATATTCAGTCATAAGCGGGTCTTGCCGGAAGAGGAGGTGCTCTCGGGCTTTGATTTTCGAGGGTAACGTTAATTACTTAATAGTAATGGATTATCTACAGTTCATGTTAAATGTGACTTAAATGGTTGCATTTGAGCTTTGTATCTCGAGCTAAGATTCTAATCACTAAACTGTTTACGCAGGATGTGCAGGGTCATACAACATGATGAACTACGATATCGCCTGATAGTGTCGGTCACATGGAAAGTTTGTGATCGTAAAATTCTCTACCAAAAAGGTAGCAATACCGTTTTCCCTGCGAGGCATCGTTCTCCAGTTTCCGATATTTTAAAATTATTTTTCATCATATGCTTTTGTTTTTAAAAATGTAAAATTATCCATAAGTAAGAAAAAGAAATACCTACCTAAAGGGAATAAATAACCTAGATTAACAAGGAGGCACACAGCATCTGCAGTCCTTACTCGATTCTAGGACTTCGCCGGCCTAGCTCTGATTAATTACTGTGTACTTAGCTTTAGCACAATGTTTTCAACATGATCTACTTTAACAACAAATGACTATTGTTCAAGACTGCTTCGTTAGTCTAGTGGTCGGAAGCGGAACTGAGGTCCTGGATTCGATTCCAAGGTTGTTGTTGGGCAAAGTGTTATTGGGTTTTTCCATCAGGAATTTCTTAGTAGTAGCCACGGAGTCTGGATTTGTGCCCGATTGATGGCAATAGGCTTTCCCCCTATTACATGGGACTTAAATCATAACTGGTGAAATGTGGGTGTACTATAAGGTACACCTCTGCCTAACCTTCGGGGATTACAGGCGTGATGTTGTGTTATTATTAAAGTCAAATATTCGTCAAAATACAGGGAATTGCTGCATTTTCAATTGGCCCTAGTTCTGGTCTCCGGCGACTTTGGTGCTTGTCGCAATTGAATGAATTGCAGAACTTATTGTGAGCTCTGATTTGAGATTTATTTCAATCCTGTTGGACGTACGCCCATTTTGACCAAGACTAATAAATCCCCACTTCCACGGGATTCTAGTTCTTAGTAATTTGACAAGACTAACAGTCCGGATGCTACAGTATTGTACAGACTCCGGAAGTGCAAGTTTCACTCACTCTTTGAACTCACTAGTTCACTGTGGTCGGGATATCCCTTCATACTTATCAAAGCCAATTCACAACCGTATCGGTTTTTATATTGTTTCGGTATTCGTGAATTGCACCTGCAAAAGTAGGTCGCTTTAAAATAACGGGTCAGGATTTAGGGTAAATACATAATGAAATTGTTTACATTTGACTTTCCTGTATTTCGTAAAGAAATAGATGAAACAATGTTATAATATCATAACAATAAATAAAGAAAATAATGGGATATAGTTATTTAGAATCAATAAAAGAGGTTTTAGTCATTGTCCTTGTTTACTTCGTATTTAAATATCCTTGCGGTTCCATCATCGGAGGTGGTTAATATTAGGCTTTCTTTTGGGTTGTAACATAGGTCTAGGACTTCGGAGCGGTTCCCTGTGAGCATCTGACTTTTCTCTCCCGTCCTGCCTTCGTATACTCGTATGGATCCGTCGAGGCAGCCGGTGACCAGGTGGTTCTTGACCCACACCATCTTGGTGACGCCTCCTACCACGTCGTCTGATTTGGCACACTGATGACGTACCATTTGTCTGGGAATATCCCATATGCATACTGCTCCTGTTAGTGTTCCTGTAACATTCATTTCATGTTATGAATAAAGAGTTGAGTAATAAAATTAGTTGTGAGGTTGGAAAATGGAAACTATTAAGATACGAACAGTATCTACAGACACTTGTCTTTTAAGGAATCGCCAGGGAGGCCCGCGAAATTCAAATTCTCTTCCGTTTTTTGCAATTAGGGGGTCAGTGTCAGGTTGCATGTTGAACAAAATATGATTTGCGGCCGTAATACGCATTTATATACAGAATTAAAATCATCAGCACAACCCTCTAAGTTCATTTAATCCCATTGAATGACTTTTTCGTGAAACAGTCTAGTTTTATTGATTTATTATAAAATTAGGCTTTTTTGTAACATTGTCTATATTATTTGTATATAAATAGGTAATCTATTTTTGGAGGGTCATTAACATACACTGTTGGTTACATACATATAACAACATACTCAGTTACCATATTTTAAATTTATTCATACTATTAGTTTAGTCTACTTGCAGACGTAAAATACGTTAATAATATAATTTTGTAGCTGTTGCCCGCGACTTAGTTCGCGTGGAAATTTTGATGTGTATGTGAGAAAAACAAAAGATATAAAAGATAGCCTATGTTATGCCCCAGGATATAATCTATCTGCTTGCCAAATTCATTACGAGCTGATCAACAGTTTAGTCATGGTAAGGTAACAAACAAACAAAAAGTAACTAGGTAGTTACTTTTGCATTTATAATATTAGTATGGTACATACATACCAGTGGCAAGAAATCCTAGCTGTGGGTCTTGTCCAAAGGCAACTGTTTCTAAGTCAGTCTCTGTTTCCATCTGGCCAACAATCTTGCCATTGGTTGTGGTGGTCAATACCACTTTACCTGCAAAAAATCGAAAGTATTTATTACATTCACATATAAAAAAATGAAATAGGTAGTTATTTATCTAGTGATTGGGAGTGGGAGCAGTGCTGGATAAGGATAGCGCAGGGACCATAGCAAATGTGAACAGAGAGCCCTTGAATTGCATTAAAATTTAGGATGTAGATAAAACTGTTTTTTTTTTTAAAAAAAGGCGTTCGTGATTTCTTGTAGGAAATCAATATTTCTATATAGTAGAACATTTCCCATAACGATCTGGTCCCATTATGTTCCTAACTTCCTAAACTTATTTATAATAAGTTTTAATGTTGAAAAGAATGTTCTCTGCTGGAGGTTTTGATCATCAAACTCAAGTCTTTGCTGGCAATATCCACCACAGCCACATCTGTCAGTCTCTTTGAACCCGAGTGAAGCAAAGCCCAAATAGCTAATGATTTAATAAATATATGAAATAGCATCCTGACTTGTGTTACTTAAGCTGTTATTGATTTTACTAGGAGAATGTAGGAGCGAGCGAGGTGAGATAGAAAATTGAGATTCCTCAATCATGGCCCACATATTTGTTAAGTTTTCCTTGTAGGGCGAGCAAAATAAGCTCAAAAAATTGGACCTAACTGGATCACGATAAGGCAGATCTTCATTAAAAACCGAGCAAAGCGAGCTCGAAAAATTCGAGCTTTCAGGACTGACATAATAATAACAGATATTGTGATATCAATCACAGATAGTAAGAGCCAGAGATGCCAGTTGAACAATTGAAGAATCCTGACTTGAATAGGCTAAGCTGGTTCATTTTCTTGTATCAATAATTTGGGGTTGCGGATAAGATTTTGTGATTATTTTCTCCATACATTGGGGTACCATTTAATAGTGCTGATCCAATGGTAGCTACACTCCCAAAGTAGTCATCTAGGTAAGAGACCAGCTTAAGAGAATTGAGAGTTCTTTTCAAAAACTTTTTCTGGTCACTTGATGATAAGCAAGGGAATTGATGATATTTTCATTTTTTAACTAAATTCATTCAAATATAAAACTACAATCTACAAAACATAATTTAATGCCTTAAAACCACAAAGGGTTAAGCAGAGGTTTTGTCCTATGATACAGTTGTTACACCACACACTTGCGCACAGGGCGAGCCTATTGCCATCAAACAGAAACAAATTCAGACTGTGGGTAAAACTATAGTGAAATAAGAACATATGTCTTACCATCAGTAGAAATAGATGCCATAAGATTTCCATCAGGGTGAGTGTCAATAGCTGTCACTCTCAACTCATGAACTGATGCAGGAACCTGGTGCAGGACTGAAGATGTCTTTAGGTCCCATATCTTCACTGCTCCATCCTCATATCCAGCCGCCAAGCGAACTCCATCATGGAACAACTGAAATCATAATTATTTTTATCAATGCTTGTTAATGATAAAGATTACCTTGCTATCTTTGTAATGTGGTATAAAAGTGACTTTACTATTTTACTCTCAATGTAACATGACTTTCAAAATGCAGGAATAAACAATGTGAATATGAATCATTGAAATGTGCTGTTAAGCAGAAGGGTGACTGTTAGTTACTGAAGAGTGGATATGTTTTTTTATTAATACTGCATGACTTAATTTACAGCTAAAATTCACACTAAATCAATTCTTACCTTTCCACATTCTACTTTAATATTATGGCCTTGCAACACTTTGGTCTCTCCTGAGGGCACTTTGAATATATAAATATCTCCAGCTGTTGTTCCAAATATAAGTACTCTGGCTGCAAAGTGCCACAAGCCCCATGTCAAGTCATCAGCTTCATACTCAAAGGCAACTGTCCATGGTACTTGCTGGTTCTCTTCTGTGTTGCATTTCCAAACTTTGATTAACCCAGACATATCTGCTGTGGCCAGGTATGCTCCATCAAAACTGAAGCCAACAAAGATGACCGAATCCTTGTGTCCAACACAGTCCATGATCAACTGCCCATCGCTAACAGACCATACATAGGCCTTGTCGTCTTCTCCACCGGTGACCGCCAGCTTGCCATTGGGGTGAAGATCACAACAAAACACTGAGCCGACATGCTTACTGAACACAAAAGTTGCATGATCATCTGGCGGTTCCATGTCCATGTCCTCTTCATCCACACCTAACATCTCTTCCAAATCTTCTAACTGAACCTCTTCCACCTCATCGTAGTAGAACATGCCGTCTTCTTCATCCATACCTGTTATTTCGTCACCGTTTACAGACGATGGCGGCGTGTCTTCTTGTTGGCCACGCATTATCTAGAACTAAGACACAATTATTCATACAATACTTAAAACAATATACGAAATAATGGCGCAATATAAAAGATTAATAACTCTTATTATACTAACCTCTATAATTTATGTTCAAAACTTTAAACTTGTTTTTGTTTAGTATTTTATTTGTTCCTGTCGTTTATTTGAAAGTTCTTTAGTGCACACGAATTTTAAATATCATTAATTTACTAGTTATTCGTATCTTGATAACACGTTGCACGAGTTGTCTTGTTCTTGTCTTGGGTCTTGAACACAGAGTACATTAAACTATATTGAAAACAATTTGACAATGACAGTGACAGACTTGACATGACACAATGGCAATTCTATTCTGTCAAGTGTCAATGTAGAAAGAGATGCTACATGGTTCAATTAGTGTACTGTGTTGATGATCGATTAAAGTTGTGTTCAAACTTTATGGCAGCTCGGAAGTTAGCTATGGGTGGTGATCAGTTGCGCATTATACAGTTAAGACGTCCTCTGCGCCCCGCTAATACAGTACACCACTGTTCACGTCTTACATTCGAATACATAGAGGAATAAGCTATAGAGTTGACATTGCTGGACTTACCCCTCTGCCAAAGAACATTGGCGCTATTTCTCACTAATAATGGTCTTTTCTGTTGTAAAAAAAAGTATTGCCACTTCAAATCTGCAAATGAACTTATAATAAAATAATATTAGCCATTTATGTCCCACTGCAGGGTAAAGGCCTCATTCCCTCTTTCCAATTATCCCTATCCAGCGCTGTTTTCCAATCCTTGTGAAAAGAATCGAGTTCGTCTCGCCATCTCCTTCTGGGCCTGCCGAGTCGATAGAGTTCTTATACGATCAGTTAGTTTAACTCTAAGGATACTGCGCTCCATTACTCGCTGACAGACCCCGAGTGCGGACTATAAACGCTTGGTTAGTGACCATGTCTGTGCACCATAGGTGAGGGTAGGAAGAATGCACAATATGTCCATGAGTTTTCTCTTTAGTAAGAGAGGGAGAGTTCCTTTCATTATTTGCTTCATCGACCAATTGCTCTTACAGGCATTCTCGGTGCATCGAGCAACTTCTTTATCTTGTTCTGCCTCGGTGTTCATGTTCAACACAGGCCTTATCCAGTAGGTGGTAGAATTCCTCACCGTCCTCATTGCTGTGTGAGGATATTGGAAGGTTTACCTTGGATTACTGTTAGTATTTTGTTTTTTAGTGATGGAAAATTTTAGTAATGCAATTCTGTCTGAATAGGCTACAAATTCGACTATGTTGTCCTTCCATCATTTTGAAACAAGGAAGCCAACGTCATGAATATCTTGTGTTTGTTTCTCCGTTTTGGTAGAATATGTTAGTTTGCCTTTCGAATGTGTTTTCTCCTTCTTGTCGTACTTCTGCCAGACCGACAATATCCCATTTGATGTACTCTAGTGCATTCTCTAACTCTCCTAGAGTCGTTCTTCAGTTCGAACATTGATAGTTAAAATATTAAAATAATCAGTGTTGACTTGCTTTGGTGGTGTGGCAGTGGACCGTCACCCGGAGATTATGATCCCCAGCCCCAGGGTGCACCTGCGTACTGCCAATAGTCGTGCACTGACTGGAGCTGCCGGGCACTGGGGGATTGGCTTTAATTGTGTCGTTCATTTTGGGAAGGGGTTAAGACAAAATTAACCCACCACGCTTGTCTAATGTGGGTTAGTGGGTGCGCAGTAGACCGCCTAACTGGGTCTTTGGGCGCCGCCGGTGACGTGCATGACGTTCATCCGCCACCAACCTGAGTCGACATCCTGTACTGATGACAACTGTTCCATCCAGACCTCTGGGAAATACTTTTCCGAGCTCAAAGATGGTTTAGTGTGGTGTGGAGTTATTAGTCAGAATACTCTCACGGGTATAGGTTGATGTAGGATAATAGTTTTCAACCACCAACACCATCCCTTAGTCGGCTCTTACGACACCCAAGGGAGGAAAGGGGTAGTCTATTCTAGGCCGGAGTCACACAGCAATGAATGAACTAGTTTTACACAAAGGTGGAAGTGACCCTGACGCTAAAACGGTTACCACTTATTCACTACATCATTCTGAACCACCCCAAATAGAAATGTTGCATCGGTAATTAAAAAAATGTTTTTTTTTTTAATAACTGACGAAAAAATTATATGTGGGGGGAATCCCCTGTATAACGTGTATGCTCAAATGGCCAAAGTACATTGGCAGATGGGTAAGCCCAGCTATGCCAAATATGCTCTGCTCAGCTTATTTCTCTATATAGGTAACAGATATACCCCTTATGGGGCAGTGTGTGCTAGGAATTAATGCACGCAGTGATTGGAATTTCTGGAGACTGGTGATTTTCACATCCTTGTATTTTGGCATATTTTTGCTGATCGATGACGAGCGTGGCGGTACCTAAATCTTGTCTTTGCCAGTGTTAGGTTGTTGAAAAAGGTCCACTTGATTTTGGACAAACAAAGTTATAGTATTTATAAGACAGTGAGGCCAAACGATATTGTTTTCATAATGCCTTCTCCGTAATATAGGGTGGAAGGGACAGCGTACCGAAAACGGAAACCAAATAGATTTCTTTTGTCGATTATTAAAAAAAAACAGCTGTTTCCTACAAAAGTGCAATACCTTTTTTTTTTTTTTTTTTTTTTTTTTCGGATGGGAAATCATCAAATGACTTCTCCCGCTCTGGGCTGAGCGGGAGGGAGTGTCAGACTTTTACTGACTAAAACCCATCCATGTTCCTTCATCGCCCTTTGTGTTCCGGGGCCGCTGTATCTCTTTCGAACAACCCGCAGCACCCGGCAGAAAGTGCAATACCTAAACGGTCAAAATGTATGGAACAGCTGATTTTTTTTGTTGGTAACCGTAACCAACGAAACATTTTTAAGTTGTGTTTTTGACCTGTGACAGTTACAATTTGACAATCGAATATTTAGACATTCGTGTAATGTAAAATTTGAGGTTAGGTACTGTGAGATAAATAATCAGTTTTGTTCAAGTTGTTTTTAAAATAGAGACTAGATTCTACTCAAAATCATAAGCAATACTTGAAAATGGCTTCACTTAAAAAAGGTACGTAATTATTTGCTGCTACTTAACTTCATGCAATTTCTATACCGTTCAAAATATCCAATTTATGATCTTTTTTTTTTATTTTACAGTTTTGTTACCAACGCAGACGTCGTTGCTGATATCTAAACGATTTCGTGGGAAGATAAATATTCAAAGACCAAGGAAACCGCACTTCGAGAGACAGCTTCTGATTGACTTTTCTAAACCAGTCTATGGGCCTCCAAAATACACGTTACCTGATGCTGCTCTTTGCGATAGAGGAGTGAAAAAGTACGCAAAGCAGATCGATAATCCCTTTGAAAGAATATTAGCGAATGAGTGCCTTAACTGGTTCAATACATCAAAGATGGTTATATTTCTACATGTCAATTCAATAAGTATGGAAGATAAAACCCCAGTTTTTGCTGCATTAGCCAAAAACAATATGCATTTAAGGTGTTATGGCAAAAAGATAGTCAGCATGGCCACCACTGGCACACGCTATGAAGCTGTCAATCACTTGTTCACTTCACATCAAAACATTATATTTGGACAACCTGAAAATGTTGCCAAGATGTTCAAGATAATGAAGAAAGCACCTCAATTAGTTATAATGGGTTGGTAATTGCTTTAATTTTTTTGTTAGAGAAAAGATAACTATTTAAGATTATGTGATTGTAAAATAATTTTAATGGAATAATGTATTAAACTTTAGTTATTATATTTATTTATTAAATGTTCAGAAAGCTTACATTCTAGCATTATCTATTTAAAAGCTTTCACAGCATACATTTCCAGCTAAAAGGTATAATTTTCTATTGTCAATTAAGTAGTTAATCAAAAAAAAATTTCTTCTATTTTCAGCTGGAATCTTACAAGACAGATTGATGTCAAAGAATGAGTTAGTTGAGTACAGTCAAATGCAGAATATTGATGTGGCCAGGAGTCAACTATGTGCAGTACTCGAGAGTGCAGGCTCTTGTCTTGTGAGACAACTGAACCAAGGGCCACAAACTCTTGTTGCCCACCTTGAAAAGCATGTGGAACTTCAGAACACCCCCAGCAATGAACCTCAAGACAGCGCCAAGAAAGAACCTAAGAGTTCAGAATAATTTTGTTAATGTGTAGATTTATTTGTTAGTATAAGAGTTAGAAGATTTTATGGTAGTTTTCTTTAGTAGTTGATATTAGTTTAAAACTTAATTTATGATCTTCTGTTATCCTCCACATGAGAGGTGAGTGCAAGCGCGTTTTCGTGCCGCTAGGGGGCCACAAGAGGGGTTTGTGCGGCCTCACTGTCGTGACGCTCGGCAGTCACACAAAGCCTGTGTGCGGCCGCACTGTCGTGATGCTCGGCAGTCACACAATGGCTGTGAGTGGCCGCACTGTGGTTACGCTTGGCTGACACACGAGGGGTAGGTGCGGCCGCACTGTCGTTACGCTCTGGAGTCATACGTCAGGTGTGTAGTTACACTGTAGTGACAGACGACAGTTACACGCCGGGTGTGTAGTTAAGTCGTGGCGCTCGGCTGTCATACGCCGTGTGTGTAGTTACACAGTCGTGACGCTCGGCTGTCACACGCCGGGTGTGTAGTTACACAGTCGTGGCGATTGGCCATCACACGCCAGGTGTGTAGTAACACAGTCGTAGCGCTCGGCTGTCACGCCGGGTTTGTAGTTACACAGTCGTGGCGCTCGGCTTTCACACGCCGGGTGTGTAGTTAAGTCTAGGCGCTCGACTGTCACACGCCGGGTGTTTAGTTAAGTCTAGGCGCTCGACTGTCACACGCCGGGTGTGTAGTTATACAGTCGTGACGCCCGGGAGTTATACGCCGGGTTTGTAGTTACACAGTCGTGGCGCTCGGCTTTCACACGCCGAGTGTGTAGTTAAGTCGAAGCGCTCGGCTGTCACACGCCGGGTGTGTAGTTAAGTCTAGGCGCTCGACTGTCACACGCCGGGTGTGTAGTTATACAGTCGTGACGCCCGGGAGTTATACGCCGGGTTTGTAGTTACACAGTCGTGGCGCTCGGCTTTCACACGCCGGGTGTGTAGTTAAGTCGTAGCGATCGGCTGTCACACACCGGGTGTGTAGTTACACAGTCGTGACGCTTGGCTGTCATACGCCGAGTGTATAGTTACACAGTCGAGACTCTCGACCGTCACAAGCCGGGAGTGTAGTTACACAGTCGTGACGCTCGGCAGTCACACGAGGGGTGTGTGCGGCCGCACTGTCGTGACTCTCGGCAGTCATACGAGGGGTGACCGGGTGAGTGCTACCGCACTGTTGTAACGGTCGGCAGCCACAAATTTAGGGAACGATTTTGGGGACTTCCTCAACCAGTTTAAAATAAGACAAATTAATATTTAACAAAATGTATTTGATTTCAATCTGAAACACAATCTTTGGTTGGAGTTACAACTTATAACTACTTAGTCCAATAGAGATCAAAAGTCAATGACTATACAAGCAGAATTGCTTCCACGCAAAACTTACTTTTAGTTAATAATAATACTTGAGCAACACTGATTTCGTTGGCATTCCGTAATAGTCAATTTTATTTACGTAGCTGGCTAAACTTAACTAAAAATACAAACAATAATCATATTGGCAGTTACCCTATTACAAAGAGTATTCTCCAGTTAAAACTATTAATAAACAAATATTAAATTTTCTTAAATCTATAGATCATGGTGCTGCGATGCGGCTGGTGGCAGATGCTAGAGCTGTCAGAGCTACTGCAGCTTCCACCTCGTCTCGATCATGACGTGACAATGTATTCATCGTAATTCGTTGGATCTTAGGGTCTGGCTTTCTTCGTTTCCCATCAGCCCACCACGAGTAGTTACACTCGCTCGGTTGGAATCGGGCTGCGCTCTCCAGCCACTTGCTGAGTAACATCGGACTTGTGATCGCTTTCGTTTCCTCTGATCCATGCTCATTTGCATCCGATTTGTAGGAGTTGTTGTTGAAGTTCACACACTTTTCTTTCATAATTGAAGACGTGTTGGAATCGTCGTGGTGGTATTCAGTGATCGTTTCGGGACTGCCTGTTAGGTCGCCATCATTGTCTAAGTTGTCATCTGGGTTGGTGGGGTCGGACTCGCTCCATATGCTGTCATCAGAGCAGATGCTGAACTGTTCCACATTGCCCTGAGCGCGATCATTGTATGTGCGTATCAGGTGTCCCCATGTTTGTTGATTTCTATCTACGTTAACATTTTTCAACTTTCTTCGCCAGTTGGCAAACCAGTTACAAATCTGTAAATAGACAATTTCAATTTTTACCATTGTTAGCTAAGACAAAGGCTAAGTCATACTTGATAGACAATTACTAATATTCGAGACCTACATAGGACTTAGTTACTATGTAGTTGAACCTAATTTGCTTAGTATCAGCAAATAAGTTGTCGCTCTATTAATTTGTGCATTTTGCACAAATGAAGTCTCGGTAAAATCTGTACAATAGTCAATCTAGTTTTTCATTTAACTTTAAACGGTGAACAGTAGTCAACAAAGCAGGGACAAAAATAGTGCCTATTTATGTACAAATAGCAATTTCTGGCATCGATCCAATTAGGTTGCTGTTAGGCACAAACATGATACCTATGTATAAAAATCAGAAAACAATGAACTTTAAAATAACGTGTTCAATGACTTACTTGTATGTATGTGAGGCCCGTTTCGCGAGACAAATTTTTTTTTTCTTCTCTGTTGGGGTACGGGTTATCTCTTCGTCGCACTAGCCAGTCTTTGAGATAGCGCTTTATTTCTGGTGTGAATAGCCTCTTTTGTGGACGCTGGCCTGCGACTAAACTCCTTCTGGAAATGTACAAAAAACTTAGGTGCAAATACGTTACTGGCAAATTAAAACATGAACTAAACTTCAATGTTCGTAAATAGTTACATTTTTGAATAAAGGGCATTGAGGCATTGTAGATGATACGCAAGTGACGCACAAAGAAAATTATAAGTACTGAATACTGAAAGTAATGACTCATGCATGTCAATGTTTGTAGCCACTAACCGTGTGTATCGTCTGTTTCTGACAGGTCTCGAGGGTTTGCCGAGATCTTCTTTCATCGTTGTATCAGTCATGATGTCTTCTTTGCCTTCTTCAGATGTATGGATGAGTGTCATCGGATCTTGTATCACTTGATTTACACTTAAATGATTGTCCAGATGAGTGTATAGCTGAAGAGCGACACGTAATGTGTGGACAGCACGTGCAAGGGCACCACGGCTTGCGACACGACTCGTGTCTCGCAACACTGCCGCTGCGGGGGATGCTCGGTGATCTATTAAAAAAATAAGGACATGATGACATAAATAGATTGTCTTTCGAAGAGTATACTCTTTAATTACGTGAAAGTTAGATAGGTAACAGTATGTTGTAGTAGCTGCATTGATGTAACCGAAACATGACGGTCACATTCCTTAGTTCAGTTTTAGATGTTATTTATCCGCGATACCCTCCTGAACTGCTCATTGGATATTTTACACCGATTTATTTCAATTTGATAACTCTACTTTAATTGGACGTATTATTTTAATGTTTCGTATTCAGTAATTACCACAATGAACAAAAAACATGTTAACTATTACGTGTGCTCGAGGGTCAATGTTCTTGTTTTTGAATGGCCGAATAAAATTTAGTGTTAATTAGATCGTTTTATGAGCGAGAATGAACGCACTGATTCATTCAAGTGGTTTGTGTGCGACACGTTTTTATTTAATTCGTAAGTTTTGTCACAATGCGAAAATTCTGGTACGTACCTGTGTGCGGGAAAGCTCGGGGATTGTGGGAAAATGGCGTCGGATAAGCGCGCGACGGCAGCGCCGCGGCGCGGGCGCATCGCTGCTGCAAATACGTGTTATTTCAGGATGTCTCCCGCGATGTCTTCAAAAACATGATTACATTGATCAACATATATTTATACTAGCGGTATGTACATAAATCTTTTGCTTTTAGTAGATCAACATTATATTGTGATATTATTTTTCGTGTCAGTTTTGGATGTAGAGTAACATCAATCATTATATTTTCTAACCACAACGAGCGAACACAAAATGTTATATTAAGTACATAACCTATGAAAGACGCGTTTTTACAGGCTATTCAGGAAGACATTACCTACTTTATTAGTGTACTATTGTTATAAAATGTTTGACCAGTAGTAGAGTCGTCAGTTATTGTCACGACTGTTTATTGTAGCGGTATGTTAGAAGAATCACGAAATCACGACTGTAGTAGATGTTTTAGTAGTATGAATCACGTGCCAGTCTCCGTCAGTGCTGTGTTTGGGAATAGGTCCCACCTTTCTTCACCCGTTGTAGGGACCGAACATACGATTTCAAGTTCAGATAAACTTTGATTACCTCAATGACCTGCTAGCCACGGGCGTCGCCAGGGGGGGGGGCAGGAGGGGGGGGTCAGCTGCCCCCTAGAGGCTGCCTGATCCCACAGAATTAATAAGTCAGTAATAAATTGTAGCGTACAGTAAAACCACACTCACACAATTATAATTATATTTTTAAGGCTCAATATGAACGTCTGCGTAATCTTATTACCTCAATATACTAATACATTTTCTCTGAACGGTGGCCCGTACTTTAACCCTGCGAAAAAAACTTTTATCACAGAGGCTCCTTTTTCTGCCTGTGGAATGTCACTCGTATTGGATTTTCGCATGATCGACCGATATTAACAGAGGCTAAAATAAATTAGGAGCCCTTTGCCCCAAGGCCTTAAGAGGTTGCAAAAAAATGGAGCATGTGGATATTTTGATGCTCGCTTAGCTCGCTCTATCAGCCTACTTTTTCTTGAATCTTATCTTAGTCTATAAGTCGCCCATGTAACTCCTGTATGAAGGGTCAGAAAAATTTTAACCTGTCCAAGATAGTGTTTTAATATTTTTGAGCTCGCTTCGCTCGATCTTGCAGCCTAAGTCCTTTTGATCTTGACTTGATCTGTAAGTCGCCGAAGTAACTCCTGTACGACGGATCGAAACATTTCTAACCTGTCCAAGGCAGGGTGTTAAACATTTCGAGCCTGCTTCGCTCGCCCTTGGAGCCTTACAAATTTTTTCTTAAGATTGTCTCCCTAAGTTAATGGACTAACATCAATTTCTGAATAAACGACTAAAGAAAAGCTAACTTTTCTGGAGTGGAAAGTTGAAATTTTGTTTTAGTTCCGAGACTTTTCTAATAACTCGACAAAATTAGTAAAAATCTAACCAATTCGAGGTGATAATATTTTTGAGGTGGCTATTGCATTTTAGATTCTTAGAAAAACTTCAGCTGAATCCGTAGTAATTTACCCCTTAAAAATCAGTTTTTTTTCATTCTGCTGCCCCCCCCCCCTAGCTCAAAAGCTGGCGACGCCCTTGCTGCTAGCCAGGACACTTCAATTGCAAGCGGAGAGATGTACTTGATTACAGGAATACATAGCAAAAACAGCAAAATTGCCAACCTATTATTTATCTTGGACGGGTTAAAATTGTTCTGACCCTTCATACAGGAGTTGAGTTACATGGGCGACTTATAGACTAAGATAAGATTCAAGAAAAAGTAGGCTGATAGAGCGAGGTAAGCGAGCATCAAAATATCCACATGCTCCATTTTTTGCAATCAAGGGGTGGTCCTTGGAATGTCGCGAGCTCCAAGCTAAAACCCAGCTCTCAAACATCGTCAGGTACTGTTTCCTGTTAGTTATTACTTATTATTGTAAAGGCGCCTAGGAACATGATGCAACTTTTTCAGTATGTCATCATACTGTTGTCGATCGTAACCAACAGCGACGCGGATGTAATAATTGAAAACTGTTAAATCAATGTTATCTATTTATTTTATTTATCGGTACAATTTAACATATTATTCAGTGATTTGTTTCGTTTCTGTCAAAGTTTAAAAGAACCCTGAATGTGCCGGCTGCAACAAGTTCAACTTTGGCCATTGGTTTCGCTGTCTCTCTCTGGTTTGTGTAGGACACAATGGTGTTGTCTCTTTCGGTGACGACACGGTCCCGGTCCCGGCGCGCATGGTGTTCCGTCGGTGTAGCGCTCCACACATGCGCTGCGGCGACTGCTCGGAGTGGTCGGCTGAATCGCGTCCTTAGTACGCTGCGCCTGACGTCAGCACCGCATCGTCTATTCCAGTTTCGCAGATCATAAAAATGGTAACAGAAAGTGATTCAGTCGTGTGAGATATTCCGTGGCGGCCAGTCACTCCATGGTCGTGTGATAGCAGCACAACGTGGATAGCGCGCGTTTTCGACCCACGTGCGTCGCGTTTACCGGTGTACTCGATTGATTTTTTGCGGAATGGGTGAAGAATCTCAGGCCAGCAATGGCAAAGTGGTTTTAAAACGTAAAATAACATTGTTTAATGGAGTTGGGATTATTATTGGGACTATCATTGGTTCCGGAATATTTATATCTCCCACAGGAGTATTCTTATACACTGGGTAAGCAGAGTGTTCAAGTTTCCCGCCTTTTGGACTATGTTTTCAGCCACTTGTTCGCGTGTGCCAATAAATTCTTCAGTTTTTATCGGTTAAATTCGCACTTATCGCTGAATTCGAGACGCAAGATTTGTTTGTTGCATAAACAATTTTCAGGCTGCTAAATTAAAATGTGGAAACCAGAGATTTATTTTCAAAACACTTGCTTTCAATGAAAAGCACTGTTTTCAGTGTTGCGTTATCATTAAATTATATTCATGGATTTATGAATTTAACTGTTAAGCAAATATAGCACGACTCTATTCTAAAAATTGCTTCCTTTTTTTATGTACCTATCTTTTCTAAGACATAGTTTTACTATATATGAACCTGTGTTTTATCACTTATTTGTTACTTAAATTTTTAACCGACTTCGAAAAAAGGAGGAGGTTCTCAATTCGGTTGTTTTTTTTTTGTGTTTTTGTTACGTCATGTCTTCGTCATTTATGAACCGATTTGAAAAATTCTTCTTTTATCCTTAAGGGTATACTTCCCGATTGGTCCCATAATTTCATCAAAATCGGTTCTGTAGTTTCGTTTTTAAATCAAAATAGCTAGAAAAAATATGTCAGAAGAAATTGCGAAATTGATACTTGAGTGTGTCATACGATATCTTAAAACGTTTTTTGCAAAAAAAAATAACCGACTTCCATCACTTTGACTATGGTTTGTTTCATTGACGTTTTTGGCACCGACTTCCGAAAGTAATGTTATTTTCCACTTTTCTTAGTGTTTTTGTTTGGAATTCGGTAATTTTTTTTTTTGCAAAAACGTTTGTTTTTTACCCTTTTTAGTTATCGCATCACACACAAATCCTTGTCATGTATCAATTTCGCAATTTCTTTTACTTGGATGACATATTTTTTCCAGCTACTTTGATTTAAAAAACCAAACTGTTGAACCGATTTTGATGAAATTTCTATGGGACCAATCGGGAAGTAGATCCATTCAGATAAAAGAAGAATTTTTCAAATCGGTTCATAAATGACGAAGATATGAGGTAACAAACACAAAAAAAATACAACCGAATTGAGAACCTCGTCCTTTTTTTGAAGTCGGTTAAAAAGGGTAAAATAAAAACTTTTTATGAAAAAAATAACCGACTTCCAAAAAAAAAAACACAAAAAAAGGAAAATAACTTTACCTTTCGGATGTCGGTGGCAAAAAAGTAAATGAAACAGACAATAGTCATCGACTTCCGAAATGTAAAGTTATTTTCCATTTTTTTTTGTGTTTTTTTTGGAAGTGGAAGTCGGTTATTTTTTTTAGTATACAAAGATACTTATTTATAATCTGTTTCCTACATAATAACATATTTTTCTTTCATATTATTTCAAGTCAGTTCAAAGCATGGTACTTGTACATGAATACGAAGTTTATAAATAATTCGGTTTACAAAACCGTTGCATTACCAAATTATTGCAATTCAAAATAATGCGTGCATTAATTACTTATGTTATTACTTATTACATAAGAACATTACCAGTTTCATTTTAAACTCTTGTAGGTATGATCAGTAGGCCACATGGTTGCAAACTTTCATTTATGGCATTGTACACAACGTACCTGTGGCTATTACAGTACAGTCAGCATGCCAACGTAACGAGTTTCAAAAGTTATTCGAACTATCAAAGAAAATTTGGGAATCTTTTAACATACCATTACGCCTGTAATTCCGAAAGGGTAAGGCAGAGGTATACCTGATAGTACACCCACATTTGGCTGATTATTTTAAAGTCCAATGTGATAGTGGGTGAGGGGCCGTCCTTTAATCACGTGAGGTTTTTTAAGCCACTTTTATAGCCCGTCCTCCCCCTTGGTGGTACTTCGTGAGGTTCGGTTTAAAGAATTTATTCTCATAAGAACAATACATAGGTTCACTTACAATAATATACAAAGTAATTTTTAAGTCTAAATAAATACATTAAATTACAGGTTAATGGCTACCCCTCCTCCCCCCTCAACATGTATTTTTTATCATTGAAAAGACATTTCCAGAAACTGTTTTAACAAAAAAATATAGGATATTTTGCAAAAAACACGTGATTGTCACATTATACCCTCCCCAAAAATCACGATTAATTACGGTGGGGATCGTGATTAATCGTGATTTTTTTCTAACCCCCTCCCCCTGTTAAAACCTCACGTGATTAAAGGAAGACCCTTGAGCTATATTTTTTTGTAAGTAATAACATAATGAGAAAGTACCTAGTTAAAGTGTCAAATTAGGTAAGCGACTACAGAATAATGTAACAGTTATGAACTTATGAGTTAGTTTTATTATTTTATGATAGTATCAGACATGTCATGCTATCTGTACTTGTTGTACTGTAGCCGATGCAGGTGATGGTCGGTCTAACAAGAATAGTGAACGGGCCCCTCACAACTTAGTTACACGGCCAAGTCGGGCCAAGGCTGCATAGGCATTTATTACGTGGCCTTAGTGCTTAGTTACACTTCAATGATCTAGGCTATAGAATTTCGTAACCATGGATTTCGAGAAACTCAATAGGAATCTAATGTCATGAAACAGTTCAAGAATCTAAAGGTTGCTGCGCGATGCGTTAACATAATGCATTTCACAATATTCAGGTGCTTGTAACGTTCATAAAAATATACATAATCACATCATGCCTGTGTAATCCCCGAAGGGTTAGGCAGAGATGTACCTTATAGTAGGTACACCCACATTTCGCCAGTTATGTTTAAGTCCCATGTAATAGGGGCGAACTTATTGCCATCAACCGGGCACAAATCCAGACTCCGTGGCTGCTACTGACAAATTCCTGATGGTAAAACCACAATAACATTTTGCCCGACCCGGGAATCGAACCAGGACCTCATGCTCAGCAGTTGCGCTTGCGCTCACTAGAACAACGAGCAGACATTACAATAAAAAAAACCGGTCAAGTGCGAGTTGGACTCGCGCACCGAGGGTTCCGTACAAACCTGTGGGTATATAACTTTTTTTTTATATGACGAAACTAAAAATTTACGGTTTTCGTAATTTTTCCTATATCTGTACTATAAGACGTGACTTCGTACAAAATTTCAAGATTCTAAGTTCACGGGAAGTACCCTGTAGGTTTTGATAACCGTGCGAGTTTCGAAAATTTGCGGAAATTTGCGGCCTAAGTGGCTGTATCTTTTGATTGCGTTGACTTAGAAGGTTGATTTTTCTACAGCTTCCAGGGACAGTAGAACTAAGTATCATATAGAAATTTCAGTTTGATACCTCCACGCGTTCCTGAGAAAAACGGTCTTGACAGACGGACGGACGGACGGACGGACGGACGGACGGACGGACGGACGGACAACAAAGTGATCTTATTAGGGTTCCGTTTTTTCCTTTTGAGGTACGGAACCCTAATTAACATAATTATATATATATATATATAGTTAGCTACTACTGATAACTATGCAGATATATTTCCCTAGGACTCAACATAAGTTAGATTTTAAAATCGGTAAAACATTGACTTTACAAATTACTGATTTAATGAGCACCCTTTGTGTCTTCTGGTATCTTGACCTATTTCCTAACGAGTTAAAAAAGAACGGTTTTTTCTCACTAATTGACTTGTAAATTAGCGTGATCTACAATCTGTATTCGGGTAAACGACTCTTCACTGAACATTCTAATATATCGTACTAGCGACCCGCCCCGGCTTCGCACGGGTACAATGTTGATACTAATGTTTTCTCTACTATAATATGCATGTATTATACATATAAACCTTCCTCTTGAATCACTCCATTAAAAAAAAACCGCATCAAAATCCGTTGCGCAGTTTTAAAGATCCAAGCATACAAGGTACAGACAGACAGCGGGAAGCGACTTTGTTTTATACTATGTAGTGATGAATTGTTGTGATCTTTTAAAAAGGGATTAACGGAAATTCGATACCATATCGATTTTATAGGGGCATTAAAGTATCGAGTTTCGTCCACCTATTGTATTCTAATTTGGTTAAAATCCCCGCGGCCGTGGGTGGGCTGGTAATTTTTTTTTAAACATGAATCACCGGAAGAGGCGTTTTACAAATTTTAATCTGTGCTACAAAACAAACTATTGTCTATGTTCCTATTTGTATTGGATGACAGCGGCAAATCCTAGTTATACGATAACTACAGGTATTAAATTGATGAATGATCTTACCTTGGACCAACTTGTGGACTTGCTAATCTATTACTAACATTCTGTTATTCCAGTAAAAGATTTAAATTACAGAACGATCACAGCTGGCAATAAATCAACGAATAAAAATAATAAGGCAAATAAACAAAATGTAACATAATTACACTATAATATAAAAAACAACAAACAATTAAAAAACAAACAACAATTAAAAAACAAACAACAATTAAAAAATAAACAACAATTAAAAAACAAACAACAATTTAAAAATACTGCAGTCACGTTTAGGGTTTTATCACGATAGTCTTTCAAGGTACATACGATTGACACGCTTACCTAGATTCATTCATAACTTGAAAACTGGTAAACCTCTACAAAGGTAATATATTATTATAGCAGGTTGTAGGTATATTTAACTAGAAATTATTGTATGCCTTTTAGATACTTTAAGGATAATATCAATATTTTGGCACAGTTGTCTTAGAGATACGGGCGCAGCTCTATCTGATACTTTTGTATTCGTGAAAAAGACAGAATTTTAGCTCCATCTGCTGAACAGAAGCTATTGACAATGCATCTAAGTTAAATAGTAGAAAACACAATTGTAAAACAGAATGGGTAGACTTTTAGTGATGTCTACTGCGACTCTATGGTTACGATTTTGGAGCTCTCTATAAAAATGCATTGAACTGTGTATCTAGTCATAATAAATAAATAATTTGCCATCCATGCATGGTCGGTTAGGAAATAATAAATGAACCAATACATACAATTACTTATTACATATCTGTCAAATAAAAATGATGAAGTATTACATCTTATAGGTATTATTATTATTGGCTCACATTACGAAACTAAATTGATGATAAGCCGTATTCTTTACATATTGCTTATTCTCAATGATGAAGTACTAAGGTAGGTAAACATACATAAGTTCTAAAGTAATTAAGTACCATTTACCGGAACCACAAACTATTGGCAAAACCAACAATCACGTTTCAAGTTCTTTAGCATTTTATTTATCCATTCGTAAAAGGCATAGTAAGTATATACGTAGATATAGTCCTACACATATTCTCAAATTCTTTCTAATATTAATTAAGGAATCGCCTCAGCTCCAAATAGTATCCTATATATAGACTCGACTCATTATTCGTGGGTGTAGTAATGCTGTTAATACGACAAAGAGGAATTTTAGGATGTTATCTGTAAGAAACTTTCTGTACCTATTGAAATACCTAGAAGACCATCTGCACGAGTCGAGTATACCTACTACTAATGACTTCGTTCTGCAGTCAACCAGTCTCACCAAGCGGTATCATATTACCCTGTAAGTGAGTTGCGGAGATCAGACAGGCGGTTGCTCCATGTAAAATACTGGTATTCAGCTGCAACGCCTGCAACCGGTTAGACTGGCAGCCGACCTCAAAATAGTTGGGAAACGGCTAGGCAGATGATGATGTCTTTGTTCTGCATAACAAAACTAGCCGCTACGCATTTTTCATGTTATGTGATGAAGTAATAAAGATAAAAATGTTATACCTCTGCTAGTATATCTACATATTTTTCAAGGCAAAGTCGTCAATCAGTCTGAGAAAAAATTATTAATAAAATTCTACATTGATGCAGACAGTATTGATTTGCATTTCAAGTCGCACCTACAGTGCCAATTGTTTATTTTGCCATGAACTTACCAAATCTTTTTGTCGCAGGTCAGTAGGTGCATCATTAATAATATGGCTTGCGAGTGGTCTGCTGTCCACACTGGGGGCCCTGTGTTACGCCGAGCTGGGGACCTCCATTACGAGGTCTGGAGGTGACTACGCCTACATCTACACGGCCTTCGGGCCCCTGCCGGCCTTCCTGCGCATGTGGATCGCGCTGCTCATCATCAGACCGACCACGCAAGCGATAGTAGCCCTTACCTTCGGGCACTACGTTGTGAAGCCTTTCTTCCCGGAGTGTGATCCACCAGAACTGGCTGTGAAGCTTCTTGCTGCTGTCTGCTTGTGTGAGTCAATCTATACTAAACTAATAAAGCTTAAGTGTCTGTCTGAAAAATTGGATTTGCATTTGATAACTTAATTCTTGAGGAAGGTCCATCCCTAGAAGCCGAGCAAAAAGGAAAACGGCACGGGCAGGGTTAACCGCGGGGCACTGCAAGTTCTATAGAGAATTTTTTTCTTTGGTATTCTTACACTGTTTTGAATTCCTGGGGGGTTACCATGATCTGTTAGTGCACCAATGTTTTAGGACTATTCCGAGAGTGGGAAAGTGACAGCGCTAGACAGGTCTAGCGCCATCTCTTACCCACTCTCGGGATAGTACTAAAACATTCCTGCACTAACAGATCATGGTAACCCACCTGTTTATGTATAAAAGTCACGTACTAACATCCATTAAATTGATGGAAATCTTGATGACCCTTGATTTTTACATTTAACTCTGCACGAGTCAATGTCAGTCTTGATAAACATACCTAATAAGAACTGATTTCCCTCTACAATGTTGTATAAGTGACGCGAGTAAATTAAATAATGGCAAATCAAAATGAAATCGACAGCTCGAATTGGGTTGAATTGATGATAAACGATTTGGTTTTTTTGTGGGAGATTTTAAATTAGCAGCGTTTAATGTTGACCACACTCAATATTATTAATATACTGCAATTAAAGTAAATTACAATAGTTATTGGGGCACTTGTTCTGAAATACATAACACTAAATTATAAAAAGTTAATGAATATGGCATCGCTTAAATTGCATAAACTTAATCTTTATGCGTCAACCAAAAGGCAGGACTTGAAAAGCATTGCATTTTACTCAGCGTGTGATTTAACACGAGCGTGCAAGTTGCAATGCGAGCGATATAAAATTTAGATTATAGCAACTGGTTGTAAAAGGTTCTCAAGTGTAATAAAGCGTTATTAAAAACAGTTTAAAATATAAACTTCGCGCAGTTTAATACTTAAGGAAAATCGAACATTTTCATTTAGAAATCCAGTCACCTATAAGATCAACAGACTAAACCTAAACCAAATTAAATATGTAATTCCATAACTCTAAATATAGACCATTGCTAAATACAAGGTCTTTGACACCACATTGCCATGTGAATCCTTAAAACCTAATAAGGAACGGAATTTTTCTAATCAATACTCAATACTTTGTTGTTTTGGTTCCTTAGCAACTTCATGGGCATACTGATTACTGTCCGTTGGGAACACTTTCGATCTTCGTTCACGGCTCGGGTGACAGCATTGTTTGTACAAACAATCATCGACTTCTTTCCTATGGTGAAAGCCAATTGGCCCGTAGTTTTGATTTACGTAAAGACGCAGAGTAGCAACTACTTCATTCAAGTCATCGTCGACGAATTTTAAGTTTCTTCAAAATTATTGATGACATTGCAGTTACCTCCATAATTCATATCTACGGTCTCTTCTACATTTGTTTGCACAGTATCACAGACCCTCCTTAATTGATATTTGTTCATGGAATGAGGGTCTTTCGAGGCACGCGCAGGTATCCTTGACGGAGTTCTGAGTTAAGAAAGATAAAAAAATGGATATTAATCCCCGGATCTGAGGTAGAGTTCGTTCATTCAACAACAGAAAACTTATGTAGTTACTACTACAAATAACTTAAATTATTTCACCTATAGCTCAACTTAGGTAAACAAAACATACAATTTTGTCTTGTCCACGACAAGCCACCATACTCTGATTACAACAATAGGTGGCCGGCGCGTCGATTTATTACGATACGAGAGAATGTGTGTCAACGTAACTTTCCGATGCTGCCACAATTTACGGAGCTGATGCATATATTAGTGACTGTTCATTACTCATACATGAGTATAGATTCTACTACTAATTTTTTTTCTTTTGTTTTCGATAATACATTTTAGTGATATGCAAGGACGCTATTATTATAGTACCTTGTCATTCTGGGATTTACCGATCAATTTCTGAAGGAGTAAATAAATGGGTGCTAGAATACGTTCTCCTACCTCATTATCCTCAACTTTACCATATATTTATTTTAAAATTAATGCTGCAGTATTTTCGGCATAACGGAGGATCATGCTAAGCCATCTGAGGTAGTATGGGCTCTTAAAGAAGAAAGTCTCATACAAGTGCAAAGTGCAAAGAATGGTCACAAGCAATAGTTATCAAAAAACAAAACCGTCGGCTAATGTTCTGAACTTCTAAAGCCAAGAGTAATGGCTTCATTTAGGATGTATCTTAACTTATGGAGTCATGCAAAAGCGAAGATCTGGTTCCAAGCGGACACGTTACTAAGTAAAACAATGGCAGACAGACAGACCGGCCCCCTAGCACAGGGTACCTGATCATTGAGAAACTGTTCGGCAGTACCCCTCTACTTATTTATAGACTTGACCCTACCCAGGAATATTATCTGAGATGGACCGGTTGATATTAAAATTCTATTGCTTTGAATTTATAATGTTGGTAAAATCCTATTTCGCTAAGTTACAAATAAAAAAAATTAAACAGAACTTGTTTGAAATCAGCTATCAGATAAGTTTGCTGGGACTAATTAGGAGGCGGTTAAACCTGCCATGAGGCTCGCTTTTGTACCAAGTTCAGTTCTAAATAACCGTCTTACAGAGCGCGAAGTTAGTTTAGCTAGCCCCGTCCACATTTATAACCGGTAGCTCAAAACAGGAAACGAGAACTTGTCTTTAAAATACAAGTCCAGAAACTCAGTTCAAGTTTATATCTGTTAGTCCGAAACCTGCCTAGCAACATCTTCAATTCATCGTCCGTTATCGTCTGACATACAAGTCATTTCCTAATGCGAAATTAATTATTTACCCTTTCAACCCTTGGTCATGGTAATCAAGATAACGACGTATCTATTTATCTATTTATACATGCATTTCTAATGGGGCTTAGACGCTGACAATCTACATAACTAAGTAATAGATTCCTGGTACAAGCGATGCTGATAATTTATTAGTTGCATTCTTGCCTACTAACGTACAGCATGAATAAACTATCAGTTTATTAATGACTAGCGACCCGCCCCGGCTTCGCACGGGTGCAATGTAGATACAAATATTTTCTCAATTATAATATGCATGTATTATACATATAAACCTTCCCCTTGATCACTCTATCTATTAAAAAAAAAACCGCATCAAACTACGCAACGGATTCGTTGCGTAGTTTTAAAGATCTAAGCATACATAGGGACAGACAGACAGCGGTAAGCGAGTTTGTTTTTATACTACGTAGTGAAGCTGTAGGTATGCATGTAATGCATCACCTCAGGTATGTGGTGGCGTTTACCAGTTTTCCTCAATTCATCTTCCTCAAAACAAGTAAAAAATAATAAATTAAGAATAATAATACAATTTATTATGTCTTGAACTAGTTTACTTATGTAAACACTGTTGTGATGACTAACACAGTAACAATTCCTCGAAAACTTAGATTACTCTGGGATTACGAGGAATTGTACGGCATTATACGCAGGGGCAGGGAGTGGGACTCAAATGATTGAAGGTATACATATAAATAATAAATATCGCTGGACATTACACACAGCGCCATCTAGTGCCACACTAAGCAACGAGGGTTGTGTCGTGGACACCAGATAGTTGATATACTACATAGATACTTTTTGTTTGTAAATACGTACTTATTATACATATAAACATCCATGACTCGGAAACAAATGTCCATGCTCATCACACACGCACTTGCTCCTACCGGGATTCGAACCCGCAACCCTATGAACGTAAGGCAGCCTCACTACCGCTGCGCCATTCGGGTCGTCGAATAAATGGTACTATTATTATTCTTAATTTAATTGTTTTCGTTACAATCAATCAATACCACTTATTCAACGCAATTTCCTCAACAAATAAAAGCCCAGAGGAAGTCCTTTGTCTTACCCAATGAAATTATCACTGAATTGAAAAGTTTTCCTACAAGGAAAATCAAATACCATACAGAATTTCATTTCGACTTTCAAGAAATACAAATCAGACATTCATCAGTTTACTTTGGAGCCAAGAAAGATAAATAGATATCGACAGCCATAGGAAGCCTTTAATTCGTTGATTGCATTGCGTCTTGGGGCGGAACTCTCGGCGGAAACGCCACTTAACCCAATTGCTGTTGATAGATGAACGGCTCTGAAAAACCTCCATCTTGCTAGTCAATGCTGGCGTAAATTAGTTTACCTATAGCATAAGTATATCTGTTTATGTCTTGTGATGTTTGCCTTTGGTAAATGACATGAAATACGAGAAAGATTCTTAGCTTAACCTTCAACCTTCCCACAGCTGGGACGGGGCTCTTCTCGGTGAGCAGGAGTGGGCTGTACATCGGGCTTTGTGCTGATAAGAGTTATTTTTGGGCCGCTAAAGGATTTAAATGTTGCTTCTAAAATCTAGGATTACGCGTGATTTTCTGGGTTAATTTCCTGATGTAAACATGTATTCTTGTCGCTTTAATGGCCCATCTCGTATTCACGATAGTAGATGGTGTTTATGCAACCTAGTTTCAACAACGCGTTTAATTCGCAGAGCTTGATCTAATGACATGTTCAGGTTGCGGTTACCGTAACTCGAGCGTTGAAACTGCGACTGACAAATATCTTGTTCTGTATCCTTTACATAATAAAGGGTTTATCACAGATCTCAGATGGTTATGATGTTTGATGGCATAGTTGTTGTAGCTTATCCGCATACTAGCTTTAAAATTCTTATTTTCGAAATTCTACCTTTGAGCGGGCTCAAGGGTAGAATTTCGAAAAATCCTCTCTCAGACCTAGATCGTCCGACCTCAACTTATCGTCAAGGTAAATATCACGTTCTTAAATACACTTGTTTACGCTTTGCTCGCCATTAGTCGATTTCGAGTTTATTTATATAATATTTGTTGTGATGTGATATCACTTAATGTCGATCTCGATCAATAGCTATTTCGAGACTCATTAAGCTTGTTTATTTTATCTAATCGTATACAAAATTATCTGTATTGTGCCATCACATTTCAGACGAAAATGTTCCTGCGAGAATTGATTAAAAGGTCAAGTTCTCATCATTATCAAATGACCTGTGATAGAGGAACTTATATCATAGTAGAGTCATCTACGAGCTAATTTTATGACTTCCAATATACTAGCACTAAGAGTGAACTAATGTCAAATTTGGAGAAGATATTTTACCGGTACAAATGTTTGATTAAAGTGACTGTTCATTGAGAAACCCTACAAGGTGTTGAAGGATTAGAAAGTAAACAGGCACCTACTCATTTACTTATCAACACTCAGTCTGAGTGCTGACTATGCACCTTTTAATTGGTATAGTTTGTTATTTATTGTCTTATGTTCCTTCTAGTAGTAGCTACGCATCGCACCTATGTATGCACTAAGGATTTATTTGAAAATCAATCTCGTGTTAAATCACAAGTCTCCTCCTCCTCATGGACTTCATATTACTCTAGTAACAAAAGATGAAACTAAATAAGTACTGCGTTCTTCTGATGATGGTAAAAGTTATGAGTGAAAGCGGGAACCTGAGACGCTACACTACCATTATAAACCATCATCTACGTCACAAATGTTTGCAGTAACGACATAAGTCCCACCGAAACACGATCCGGAACTGTTCGTCTGGAAGCATGTGATGTACTTTAACGAACCTAATGACTCGCTGAAAGTGGATCACTTAGAACAATTTACATTGCAACGAATATAATCTGCATGTTTTTGCTATTTGTGTCTGTCATCATCTCATGTTTGATGCAGTTGTAAAAAGTTTGAAAAAATGTAGGATGGTACGTAAAATGTTTCCAGAAGCGAGATTATATACATTCTAATTTTTCCATTAATTCAACAGAAGTTTTCAAACAACGTGATCTATATTGTTCGTCTTCATGTCATTGGACTTTTGGGAGCTCAAGACAGCACCGTCGGCATTAGGCACTATGTACAATTGTACAGAATAAAATTAAGTAGACATGTATGTTGATTTTGCATTGACAGGGTGACAGTTGAATATTTTTTTAGCTAGTCTAACCACCGTATACTAAACTAGCTGTTGCCCACGACTTCGTTCCCGTGGAATTTTTTATGTGTATTTGTGGAAAAAAATTAGCCTACGTCCTTCCCCAGGATTTAATCTATCTCCTTGCCAAATTTTATTACGATCCGATCAGCTGTTTAGTCGGGAAACGGTAACAAACAAACAAACAAAGTTAGTTTCGCATTTATAATATTAGTATGGGTATGGATAAACAAGCGATCAGTTAGAATGGGCGTGGTTCGCGTCATTATTTAATTAATGATTTTTGACATTTAGAAAGAAAGAAAGAAAAAGTATTTATTAGTCTCGCACTGGACAAAATAAAGTGGTAACTTGACAATAAAACGAAGATTTAAAAAAAGAAAACTTAAGAACAAATTAGAATAAAACTAACTAAACTGGACTATCTCAGCATGGTGCTGTAACATTAAAAAAGTCACAGCGCTGGTATTCTGATAGGGCCCAAAGTGATGCCACGGTCATTAATAATAATAATAAATAAAGTGTATAAACGAATAAATACATAAGGTATAATAAGTGTGTGAAGCACACTCAGAAAAAGAAAACACCCAACGTCATCGTCATCACAATGTATGACACATTTCCGCTTTATGCTCGGAGTTTTTCGGCCAAAGTTGGATATGCTAGCCACTTGCGAACACATGAAAGAGCAGCACACCAAAGCTCTCGACAATCACCATAGAAAGCCATCGAATGCAGTCATTGTGGCCAAAATCGGCTAGATGGCATCAATTCAATAATTTTTATTCCTTTGTCTTCGCAGGTATCCTGACAGCAGTCAACTGCATCAGCGTGCGATGGACCATGCGGATACAGGATGTATTCACCTCGTCCAAGCTGCTAGCACTGATCGTCATCATCATCTCTGGCATCTACTATATCTGCATTGGTAAGTTATTGATGATTAGCATCTGTTTAACAATAACGCTAGAAGCCGACTCCAACAAAGCTGGAAAAAGGCTAGGCAGGTCATGATGAACAATAATCTTCGGCAATAGACCGGCAACCTTTATTCAAGGTGACTGTGATAGGCTGAGCTGATTGTGCTATGAACTCACAACTCCAAATTTTCAACCTTTTCCCACGTTTCTGTCCTCAGTTACAAGATTTATTCAAATTAAGGTAGTCACGAATGTTTTAAGGCTAACAAAATACAATCAGACTCGTTGGTAACAATATATGGCAACTTGAATGTAAACAGAAATATGGGATGGGCTAATTTATCGATACGGGTAATACTAATGATTGATACGAATGTCTGATAAGGCTGGCTACGTTACGTTTTACGCGTCTTCATAGATACGTAGTTAGCTTCCTTCATAGATAACCGTCTGGTGGGTCAACCGATAGACCAAGGTCGGATAGAATAACCTATTGTATTGTAAATTAGTCAGAATTCTTAATGAGTTGCTATGAGTGACGTAGTTGATGTAGCAAGAAATTCGCAGTATCGCGTTCACTACATGATTATCTTACATTATGTGCTTGAAAATGAGAGTTTCCTGTCTCTGACGCACTCGTCATGATACTAATTATCAATCAAGTGAGATTATGCAACAGTGGCTACGTAAGCCTGTCATTGGCCTTTTGCAGGCTGCAAAAAAATTCTGATATGACTTGAAAATAACAAGTTTATCGATATAAATAAACATTGTTCCTTTAAAATGACTAAATCTATACGGTCATATTTGTGTAACCTACCAAGATGATTGATTATCCTAATAGTTAAATCTATTAAGCACACGCATAAGTATATATCATAATCTTTGTAGGGCAAGCAGACCACGAGGCAGTTGCTACTCAGTGTCTATTTATAGACAACGTTTGTTGTTGACGATTCTTGGAAGCCACCTGCGATACAGGCTGGTGGAATCCGCATAATTTTATGGCGAAACCTGTTGCGGTCAAATAAACCACTAGGAGCAACTCAGTTATTACTTACGTTACGAATGGGACGAGTGTCCTTCTGTGTTATCTGTAGACTGACCTGCTGACCATAGACTGACTGATCACAAATCCGTTTAGTGAATACAGGGGTAAATATTAAAATATTCATTTAACCCTCCTACGGAGTAAATTAATTCCCCCGTTGCCTTCGTTCTGGCAGTTGTCTCTGCACATCAAAATTCAACTTGCCTATAAGTCTTGATAAATATTGAATTTGCATGGATCGTTCACTTCGTTCTGTAGTTTCCTGTCCATTCCCATGAGATAAAGACCTGTTTTATATGTTGAGTATGTATGAGTAAGACATTTACGGACTACACCAGTCTCCGTTGATAGATTGATTAATGATAATGATGGATTTCGTTGTCAGCTTCCGATAGTTCTACTTTAACAGCTAGATTGACTGGCGTGGGCACTGTGGGTAGAGCTGTTTATTCCGCGAAGGAAATGCTCACGTATATTACGACGCGGTAAACAACATCGACATTGCGATTTGGCACAACTGCGTAATATAAGCGACTATAGATTTTTATGGAAGTGTATACGGAAATGAGTCATCACTTCATCAGCGATCAACTCAAAAGGGAAAATAACGTTTAGCACGTAACAATTGTCGTTATAATAAACATTGCATAGTAATCATGTAATGTATACAGGTAAATAATTGACCAAGTATATCGTAACAATTTTTTATTTGATTACTTTATTATCGAACGAAATAGAAAGTGTAGGTAGAAAGTTTTAAGGGCCGTATCTTGATAACAATAATTCCCTTCGTAATAACTTGTCAGTCGTATAGACATACATACTTCATAATGAAGACAGCGGTGGAAGTGGTACATACACCATGGTCTTGGGATGGAAAGTGTCGAAAAGAAAGCCCAAAGCGCCGTCCATAATAACATCGTGAAACATCGTCTACGTAATGTGAAAGCTAAACTTCGTTGAGTTGCTATAATCAAAAACGGGGGAAACACCTGGACAGAGGCCGCACGGAAATGTGAAATGTGGGAAAAGAAAGGGGAGGCCTATTCCCAGCCGTGGGGTATTGCTATATGAAATGATGATCTAGCTAGACGATCATCATTTGTTCGTGATACTGGTTTTGGATAGAGCCTCTATCTGCTACCAACGCTGTAGAAGGAGTCTGAAGCCCTAGTCTGTCACTATGGTCGACAGTGGTCAGTCTTTGCTTACAGCATCGTCGGTAGGGAGACGTAGGTACACATACGGAACAGTCTTTGAAACAATAATAAATAGAGTCCAACTTCAGTTTTAATTAATAATTATTGAAACGAAGACACGGATGTCACCAATCAACTTTAACCTTAATTTTCAGATAAATTATATTTTATTTTAGATAAATTATGTAACTGTACATAATACGTTGTTAAGTTTCTGATGAATTCAGAATTAGAGATAGTGATAAAAATATAAATGTAGAGTCCAAGTTCACGGTCAACTGGGGTCGATACTACGCTATTTATTTATGATAATTTCAAGCATATTTTTGTTAAATTTCATAATAATCACGCAAAGTTAATTAATTAACCTTTGGTTACGATCGACACACGCATGGCAGATATACAATATATTATATAATATACTTACATACTTAGGGACAACTACTTTAGAACGGTGGGTCCAAGCCCCAGTGCCCAAGTGGGCAGGGGCACATGGACTCTCCATACATACGGATATATGTATATGAAGTCAAGTTATAGACCCATAATACCATAATAGTCTTAATTGATACGGATACATGAATCGTCTACAATTCTAGCAAATAAAAATTCATTTCATCCCCTGATCCGTGGAACTCGTCATGCTACTGTTATCCTGTGTGACTCGAATGTATACATACATTGGATTTTCATTTCGACTATACTATCGGCATCAGCGCCCCCCAAAACCACGAAAACGACACCCATGCCGAAAATTCGAAAATTTCCACGTCCGCCATCTTGAATTTTCATATCGACTGGACTATCGGCATCAGTGCCCCCTAAAACCCTCATGGTTCATGGAACGACTCCTTTATGTTAAAAAATTAATAAAAATCGAAGCCGTTATCTCGAATTTTCATTGATGCATTACATTACATTATTCTTCATCATCGGCAAGATTCTTACTAATGTATTACATCGGGTTGTGGCTGTTTGAAAAAGGCTCAGAACGCGTTCTGGCATTTCGTCAATGCCACATCGCGATGTGGTCTTTAAAACAGCCACGACGCGAATTTTGCTTATTGGTCGTTTTGATTTTGCCACATCGCGATGTGGTCGGTGTTTTAGCTCAATGAGCGTTTTCGGCCTTTGAGCCCAACACATATACACAGACAGACTGTACAAAAATGTTTCGCACACAAAATGCGTCCCAGTAAAACGGCGTGATTACTATAAACATTACGCCTGTAATCCCCGAAGGGTTAGACAAACGTGTACCTAATAGTAGACCTACATTTCGCCGTAATAGGGGGCGAGCCTATTGCCATCAACCGGACAATTTGTGCCCGGTTGATGGCCCGGACACCGTGGCTGCTACTGAGAAATTCCATTCCATTTCTTTGAATACCAATGATTGTACATTCAGTAAATAAAAAGAGAACTTACATTTCAAAACAATTCGGAGTAGTAATAATGTGTATAGGGACATACTTATTCTCCGTACATGCAACGTTGTGGAGTAAAAGGCAGTAGAGTTATAGTCCTGCACTTATCAGCACTGTCACTTACTAATTTATAGTCCACACAACTATCAATGGAGGCATTCTTCTATTATTATGATTTATTCTTCGAATAAGCTCTGCTGTTGTGATCATTATGTATGTATATATTATGTATGTACGCAATAAATTAATGATACGGCTGGCAATGATAGGAAAAAATTCTGAAGTCTGTTGCGTATTCCATATTTATGTTATCCTTCCCGCAAGTATGTATAATTATTTTCTTGATGCGTTTTATTAATGTAGACACTGGAGATGAAATATATATATGTATATATGTACATACGTTATTAATCTAAATAATTACCCACTAGGTACTGACAAGGTTCATCGTTACGCATTGAGCTTATCATTATGTATTACATAACATGTAATAAGTGTGTTATTACTACCCAATTGTCTGGTAATCCCATGCCTTATCTAATCTTGCTAAATCTTCTATGGAAATGCTTGCTAAATGCTAATGGAATTTATATGTTAGAATTAAAATCTCTCAATAGCTGCTAATGTGTTTATTATGAATGCATTATTAAATATCTATTAAACTGGCAATCCAGTTTATTATTGAATCTTTACAATATTTATTTTTAAATTTCCAATTAAACACATGTAGATGTTTTATGGTGTTTTCTTGTCAATTATCAGGTCACACTGAAAACTTCGAGGGAGCATTTCATGGGGAGTTCAGCGCTGGCAACATTGCACTCGCGTTTTACTCAGGACTCTTCGCATTCGGAGGATGGAACTACCTCAATTTCGTCACTGAAGAACTACAGGATCCTTACAAGTGAGTGTCGTCAGACCTCTTAACATATTTAGCACCTCCACAGAAATATAGCATAGTTATATGGTAGATAGGTACATGAACAAGGCAAAGTTATTACTAGGTACCTAAAATAGTTGTTGCCCACTAGGAAACCATGAATGAGAAGATATTCCACCGAGTTTAGCAATATCTACAAGTTTTATAGGTAAACTTGAAAGGCAGAAAACTCCGTTTTCGTCGATCTCAGTTCGTAACTAGCATCATTTGGCAGGAAACACGTGCGAAACACACTTTATCAATCTGTCTACGTGATACTGTTACGAGTTCTAGATAAAACTCCTAAATTAGAACTTTCCAAGGACACCGCTAACAAGCACTTTTATTCGAGGTGGTAATCGTATTTCTAGTGCAACACACGACCGAGTTGCATCATTAAAAGTGGAGCAAATAAAAGGATCGTGTCAAGATCGACATTTTGGTATTGTATCAGGCTAGGGTTACACACTGGATATATTCTAAAATCCGTCTCAAGTGGTCCCCTGGAGAGCTCCTCAAATACCCCCATTGTTTGACGTTGCGATTAGGGCTGGTGCGCACGAAGGGGTCCTTGAAATAAGCTGCTGAATTTAGCATTGTTCCAAAGTGTTTTTAAATTGAAATTAGAAATTACAATGGCATAGGAATGAAGGCAAAGGATATCTTTTATTCATTGGGTAGCCAAAGCCAAGTGTTCTCGCTCTTCCTATTGCATGTTTTATTCATTGAACATTTATTTCACACTGTTTGATAGTGAGTAGTGATCACTAGACATTTCGGTCTGTTTGTGGTATTTACTCGAGAGGAAACTTCACTCAGTGACGTTTATTCGAATAGCAACCGAGTATCTTGAATAATGAATTTCAATTCAGTTGTATTGTTTTGTAGGTGCATTGATAATGGTTAGTAATTGCCGACTGTAAATGGAAGTTAATGGCTTGTAAAGCGACCTGCAAGATTTATGTAGGTATGAGAAATTCCTCGGATAAGACGATGATTTTTCTTTGAACGATTTGATTTGTTAATATTTTTGACAACTTATGTTATGTCGTTAAAGCTTTTGGCTCCGTCGTTCTTCGAATAATTAGGATATCCAGTTTCGAAAATCCCGCGTAACTTGGAGCATGTCTAATCGATTATAAAGTCAACGAGCGTGCTTTGTAGTTTACGGATCCCTAGTCAGAATTTTGGAATTCCATGCTCCCCGTGAGAATGGCACAAAATTTTAACATGCCATTGCATGAAATTGGAAATCTTCTTTATCGTGTGGTTAGTGCCTAACCTGATGTCAGAGATTTATGCAGCCCATGGGCCTCTGACTAGGCTTTACATGCTGTCGAGAAATATCTCTCAGACATGCCGATGTAGGTTTCCTTACGATGTTTTCCTTTACCGAAGCATGTGATAATTATACAATACGCACATGAATCCGAAAAATCAGAGGTGCGTGCCTAGGGTTCGAACTTGAGACCTATGACTTGGCAGTCCGACGGTCACACCACACTATACTATCTCTGCTTTTTTTAATTTAATTACATTTTAATTGTAAATAAGGTAATTATAATACGATAATTTCAGTAATAGTTTTATTACAGTTGGCTGGATGCCAAAATCCGTCATTTTACTCGACGGTGCATTTATTTTATCACGTTATCAAAATCAGCGTTGAACTGTTGGTTGACTCATCGGACTTTTTCATCGATATTAATATTTAACGTAAACCTTGTACCGAGTTTGCATTTTTTTAAAGTTAATTATTGATAGAGGTACATGTATTTCGAAGGTCAGCAGCAGAAGATATAAAATACGATTCCACGCATTTTTGTTCGTGCTCCGTTTCTATCAAACACATTTTAATCTCTAATCAGAAGTTTTAAAATCTAATTTAGTAAATTTTAATCTATTTTCTTAAATTAATCAACAGATATTTGTATGCAATATAACGTATCTTTTTCAATGCTAATAAATCATGGGTTTTATAACAGAAACAAGAATAACTAATTTAAACGTTTTCCATCTTAAACGTTTTAAATTGGATAATCTTGTTCCGTATCCGTATCCGCTTATAAAGATGTTGACCAAAATGTATTTCGCCGCATGCACACCATCAGTAACTGACACGATATTTTATTAGCAACTCTAATCTAAAGACTTAATGTTATCCCTTTCATTGATATAAGATTACGTACATAACTCTAAATATAATGCTTAAGCTCTTGCCGTGTTCTAGATAAGTAAAATTCTCAGCATTCTATGCAGTGAGCAATAAGTTTTTATGTGCTATAAGTTCATTCCGTTCTGTTTCAGGAATTTGCCTCGCGCGATATGGATCGCCATGCCCATGGTGACTATTATCTACGTGATGGCAAACTTGGCCTACTTTGCCGTCGTTACCAAGCTTGAAATGATGTCGAATCCCGCAGTTGCCGCGGTAAGCAAGTTCCTCATATTTTTTCATCTGAAAATTCTATCTTCTTATAGCTGTTTTTACGCTACGTTGTCATTCCTCACAATACCTACCTTTGAAATTATTATTATTTCTATCAACTATTTAGTACTTACATGGAATAGAATATCTATACTTAACAGAATACTATTAATATAATGTAGGTACATAACTCGATAAATTAAAATATCGTTGAAGTTTCACGTTACGTCTCATCAGTATTACTAAACCACTAATGACCACAATCACAAAGTCAACTTTTCCTACACGATTTTCCATAGATTTAGCAAATGCATGCTATGGAGCGCAGTATCTTAGGTATTTAATTAACAGATCATGTTCGAAACACTACACTGCGCTCCAAAACGCAAATCACTGACGTGGCTCAAAAGGCTGCCCAACTTAAATGGGACTGGGCAGGACATGGCTGTCGCATGCCGAACGAGCTGTGGGCCCGTAAAGCTCAGGATTGGTGCCCTGAAACAGTGACACGGGGTCGCGGCAGACCACGAAGGAGATGGCGGGACGAACTGGATGTCTTCCTTGAGAATTGGAAAGAAGTAGCCCAGAATCGTGACCGTTGGAAGGAATGGAGGGAGGCCTTTGCCCAGCAGTGGGACAGTATGGGCTAGCTATCATAATAATAATAAGCTAATTCTTAACACATTGTGGGCAAGACAATGACATTGATAAACCAATAAAAGAATAGGCTCCTTAAGAATGTTAATAGGGAGGCCTATTATGGAATAGCCTAGCCTAAGCAACCTTGATGGTATAGCGGTGATACATTTAAAGTAGGTACCTACTATATAAGTAGTTTTTTATTACGAAAGATCTATAGAGCAATGCCTTGCCCAATTTAAATTCTGGGAACGCAAGTCTAAGAAGTGACAAAAATCACTAGGGAAAAACATTCTTGCTTTGAGCAAAGTTATTATGATTTATGTGCTAAAAATACAAAGTGTTTTCTAGATTAAAGAATTGCCAAAAAGTACCCAAATCCTAGTTTACCATGCAGCACAACTGAAGTTATTCAATCTATATCATTACCTACATGATTCAATGTTAACTAACCACCGTAGACCAGGAAAACTGCAAAGACATCGCGGATGATGTAATCAAAGTGCCCGTTTAATAGGTACGTAAGTGGGCCCACTACAAGGTGAAATAACAAGTGAATATCCTATGCTTCTGAGAGGATAATGGGCTAATGATTATGGATTTTATAATACGAGTATAACTTCCGAAATACCTACCTACCTAGGCAACTAATTAAAATACGAACAAACAGTATGGAATGAGGACAATAAAGCAGAACATTTTATGGAAAAGATAAATTTATAGGGTTCAATTTCAAGTACAGAATACATATGCGTTCTAGTCCAATGGAAAATACATTTACCGTCATCATGTAGACAGCTAAATATTATGAGCCTTATCCAAACTACATCTCTGTAGATTTGTGACCACGTTGTCATTATTATCCTGTAGCAATTGCCATCGTTACAGTATATGTTGATATACCTAAGTGGGGAAAGTTTTTTATTGAGGCCGAGGCGAAATACACATACGAGCCGCCAGGCGAGGGTGTTATGGAGCCGAGAACTGCAGTAACTAATGCCCACTTGTACCTAACGACGGTTTTCAATACACTTTCGAAGAAATATAATAATATAGAACGAAAAGTATTTTCGTCATGAACTATTAGGATTAATTGATTTGCGTTTTTTTCCAAGTTCAAAGTTTTGAAGCCGCTCTAAACAGCCTTATATGAGAAACAGAAATACTTTTTAATTTAGAACACAAATAAATGTTAATTTTTTGATAAAAGCAAATTATTTATAAATAATAATGTTGAATTACGATATTCTGTTCATAAATACAATTTAAATTTTCATTAAATATGGAGGCCTTAAAAACATGCGCCTCTTTGCTGTGAAAAAAAAAGCAATCATCTCCGATTTTAAGGAATTGAATAGCTGTTGTTTAATGTTATCTGTGGCAAAATCAGGAAAAATAAAACCCTCGGGTGTGATAAATTAAAAAAATCCACGAGTGTGAAATACCTACATGGCATGTTTGAACCAAATCGTAGTGCGATAAGAGCCAGTTTTCGAGGAAGTGTATTGAAACATTTTTTTTTACTACTATCTGATTGTCTCGGTAATATCCACGGGCAGAGTAGTGGCATTTTTATGCGGAAAGCAACTGAGGTTACAAAACAATACATCATCTTTTGACATTATCAGTAGAAAAGGAATATTCCTACTACAGACTTCACTATTGTAATGTTTAATGTAAGTGTCGCCTATCATCGTCCCGGTAAATTCCATGCACTGATGCACCGCGGCATAGTTGTATCGGTCGCCATCTTGAAATGAATATCCCTCAAGAGACAGTTTGATAGTCAGTGATTGATTTACTAATTTAGCTTTTGCCCGCGACTTCGTATGCGTGGTACTTAGCATCTTCAATCGTTTGTTCATTTCCTGTGGTAAAATGTAGCCTATATTTTAAGTCAGGCATCTAGCAGTAGAGCGGTGAAAACTGCGTTCAAATCCATGCAGTCGTTTTTGCGTGATGCGCGTAAAAGACAAAAAATCTAAAACTGTTGTTTTGGCTTCTGTTGCTCTAATAAAGATCCCCTATATATTTCTTTTTTCAATATCTTCAATGTACAGACAAAATATATGTATAGATATATAAATAGCTGGGCTATTAAAATATTATTATTCAGAATCCAGTCGCAGTTTTATGACTACACTAAAGTATTATTGTGACATTTTATTGTACCTATCAATATAATGCAGCACTCATTTAGTTAATACCAAAAGTACCAGTAAAAATCTTGTATTTTTTTGCAAGACTAGCTTGTGCTCGCAGCTACACCCCGGTCTAAGAAACATAATTCCTACGGCACTCGGTAATTATAGCTGTCCATCAGTGAAAGATTTCTAGAAATCGGATGAATAGTTTCGGGGATTACCCCCTACGTCCAAACTTACACACTTTAGCTCTTTGGAATATTGGAATAGGAGTAACCTAATGATTCCTATTGGTAGTAGGAGGTATTCACGGTTAGACTGACAAAATTAAAGGAGTGGTTTTTATTGCAGATGAATAAAAACCACTCCTTTAATTTTGCAACAAAATGTCAGTAGGTACAATACCCAATATTCATCCATCAATACATCTTGTGTCACTATGAATGCACTTTATTACTGTTGGTACTATAAATAACCGCCTTCATTCGTGTGTTTTTCTTGTAAAAGGTACTGCGCAAGTGTGGAAAAATGTGGTTAGCTCCCGGTGTAGCTGAATCTGTGATACGATTTATAAGTAGTTAGTAAGATTCGTTTCTTCTTCTTATTTGCCAGCCCTAGGTACAGCGGAGTCAATAGTGAGGCTATGTGCTGATGCGTCGGGAATCTTTTGATAGGTACACCTAAAACTTAATCTATATTTGAATGCTAGTATTAAAAAGAGGTACCTATATTTTTTTGTAAGTTTGGATGTAGGGGTAATCTTCATTCCAAAAATTCTTTCACTAATGCTACATTAAATATTCCGAGATTATCCACGAGTGTCATAGGCTATATTTAAAATGTCCCTATGGGATAATCCGACCATAACAGGAGTGAATCCATGATGAAGTCAGTCATTTGTTTACAATAATTCTTCTACTTCGGCAGGTGTTCGGCGACCGTTTGTTCGCCGGATGGAGCTGGATGATCCCCGTGTTCGTAGCACTGTCAACATTCGGCGGGGTTAACGGAGTCTTGTTCACTTCAGCCCGACTGTTCGCGACCGGTGCGCAAGAGGGACACATGCCTGCTTTCTTCTCGCTCTTTCACATTAAGAAACAGACGCCTATACCTTCGCTTATATTCACTGTAAGTAGCTCTTGTCGTTTTGCATATTTATTTTATTAGATATTATCTAATACATAGATAAAACGAGACGAACGAACAATAATAACATATTATGTTATTATTGTTCGTTTGTATTTAATTTCAAGAAAGTAGTAAAGACATTTAAGAGGCATTTAAGAGGTTCGTTTTATCCTTTCAGTGTCTCTTCTCGCTCCTGATGTTGACGACGAGCAATGTGTTTGATCTCATCAACTACTTCTCTCAAACGCTGTGGCTGTCCGTGGGCGCCTCTGTCGTGGGCATGCTGTGGCTGCGGCGCGTCAAGCCGGACATCCCGAGACCCATCAAGGTCAACATCGTCATACCCTACCTGTTCCTCATCGCTATTGGCGGCTTGGTTCTCATCCCAGCCATCACGCGACCCATAGACACCGCCATTGGTGCAGCTATACTCCTCTCTGGCATCCCAGTGTATTACTTGTGTGTCAAATGGGAGAGTAAGCCTGAAATGTACCATTCTTTCTCTGGTTTTATCTTACGGTTTCTACAGAAGATATGCTCATGTATTTACGTAGAATCCTCTGAGAAAATGTCGAATTGAACCATTGTAGAAAGAATTTGGATTTAGATTGCATTTTTCTGGAACGAAATGTCGAAAGTTATGAAGAAAGAAGTCAAACGTTGAATTAACGAAAATATTTAATAAAACTTGATTAGATTTTTGAATGTAAAGGACCAATCTGATACCGAATGTAACTAAACTACACGAATTCAAAATCGTTCATTTCTACATGATACTGTGATATACATACATATATTTCATCTGCAATCGTGTCATAGTATTCGTTTTTGAAAATACAGATTCAATCTTAGCGTGTTGATCCGTGTTCGCCGAATTTCAGTTGCTGCACTAAAAAGAAATGCTACGAATGCAAAAGGAGATAATAATTATATCACGTAGATAGTTAATGGATTTAGTGTTTGTGCAGGACGAAACAGAGATTTTTGTTTATAGTGACAAGAAAACAATAATTTACCAGAATTTCTCGACAATATTAAACCAAGTCAGTATTCATAGACTTCAATATTCGCAAGCCACTGGCATCGCATGCGGTCACCGTAATGCCAAGTGCTACGATGCTTTAACTACCTTTTGTCCTTCGGACTGGTTACAGAAAAAAAAAAAGTTTTTCATGATCCGCCGGTAGCTTCGAACTTATGGCTTACTCAGGCAAATTAGACTAAAACTATTTATTTATCCAGCTAGAGTGCTGTTACCTACGTACTAACTGCATCCGTCATCTAAATAAATACTAGGTAGGCTTACTGTATTTATATATATGTATAAGCGATGTTACCTCCTTAAACCTGCACTCTAACGGTATTTCGTTGATGCTCTCTCAATATCTACTTTATTTAAACATGTAGACCTAAGAGCTTATTTATATTTAATGATGATAAGGAACGGACATTCCTACAAAGCACTGTTTTTTAGACCTAAATTTTAGGCTATATTTGTTAGTTTTGCTACGTTTTTTTTACAACGTTTTTGAGATGTATTCAGAATTTTTGTAGTTACAATGTTATTTATTACAGTTTGTTTACATAAAAATATTGTGACGTATTTATAACCATTATATTGTATTTATAAGGTTATATTTATAAATATTATAGTAATAAGTTTAATAAATGTGACTGTCAGTGTCTTATTATTATATCATATTTTCAAAAAGTGCAAGCAGTTCAACAGTACGCCCGACGTCAAATCAAGCTAGGCAAAACCAAATTTAGCTGATCTCTCATTGTACGGGAAGCTCATACTAAACGAGGTCGGATTATACAGGATATGTAAAGCTAGATGTGTTGCCGTGTGTAACCTAAGAATTTTATGGAATCAAAGAAAATACTAAATACATAAAGTATAGACAATGTATTACGTAGGTATATGACATATTTATTATAAATGTTTCTAAGTAACTACAAAAACTGCTAAAACAAATTAAAAGCATACTTATCAATTTATCGTCTTTTGTTCAAATGCCTAAGACAATTCATTTTCCTGTCCAAAGTGTATAGAAACAAAACAGGTACACTACCTACCTCCGCGGGAGACGCACCGGGCCACCGTAGACGCGGGCCTGTGGACGGTGAGCTAAGGGCTAGCTCGCCGTCCCTCCGTCTTAGGACGACAGGCCGTGTCGACGGCGCGTTCGTGTTCCACGCGCGCCTCAAAGAGATGTCAGCAAAGGGAAGGGGCCCGCAAGGGCCTGCCGGGTGCTGCTGGTTGTTCGAAAGAGATACCGCGGCCCCGGAACACAAAGGGCGATGAAGGAACATGGGTGGGTTTTAGTCAGTAAAAGTCTGACACACCCTCCCGCTCAGCCCAGAGCGGGAGAAGTCATTTGATGATTTCCCATCCGAAAAAAAAAAAAGTACACTACCTACCTACTCATCTGAGATCGGAACAGGTAGAATATATAATATTTACCTAAAGTTCGAGGAAGTAAGTAACATAGAGTTGATAATATGTGTGTTCAAAAACATGACGGTTAAATCCAGGGATTTAAAAAATTGCAAATTACTTATTGCGCTTTGTATACATTTGATTGAAGAAACTTATTATGTTTTTAGAGTTCCGTACTAAAACTGTTAAATTTCGTTTTAATTTCCCTATTTAAAACATAACATTTGAATCTGACACATTTTTAGTACGGAACCCTAAAAATTGGAACATGATTCTACAAAACATTCATTTGTAACTATACCCAAAGTCCAGTTCATGTTTTTATAATCCCGGGTTTCAACTGTCATGTTTGTGATTCTGGGATTTTAGAGGAGGTATGCTCAACTCTATGTTACTTACTTCCTCGAATTTTAGGTAAATATATTCAACCTATTCCGACCTCTGCTACTAATCTGACTGCTTTGTGTCTGCCGGAGACTCCATCCGGGATTCTCCAGGCGCGAGATCTTTTACTTCAATATGTGCGACTTAATGTTCTTTTTCAAAATAACAGCCACGCATCTGTATACTTAATTCAATATGTAGTTAGCAAACAAGTTTTGTAAAAGACACAATACACCGCCCACTACACCGTACCATAACATGACCGTGCTATGACCGTATATATACTTAAGGTACCTAGGTAACCTAGGTCGAAATATTAACCCCTTTCTGCGTAGCCTCATCTCTTTCGGATACCGTTGACTACCGAAAGATTTAAATTCGTTTACCGTAAACGTAAATATTTAAAACGTTCCCGTTCCTATCCGTTAATGTTTTTACATGTTTTTTTTCAGTTGCGTATATTAAGAACTTCATGGTACTTGACAAAAAAACCAACCTACTGGCATTAAATAAAACGCCTGTATAGGTACGTCAAGCTGACAAATTATTCGTAAGCTAATTAACAGCTGACGTTGAAGTACTTGTATAAAAATGTTGAATTTAAAACGTTCAAGTTTTGTAAATGTAGCGAAACAAGCTCGGCAGCTCACCCTTCATGCCCCGCTATTCGGATTAAGGTGGTACCCTGACGAGTTGTATTTGAAACAGTTCGCTGGCTCAGTGATGTACCCCACGCCAGAGACTAACAAGTATTACAGAATAATCCATCATTCAAAATTATTGCCGGTTGAACGCAGGCTTCAAAATATGTGGATTAATTTCGGGCCTCAACATCCTGCTGCTCACGGTGTCTTACGTTTAATTCTGGAATTAGACGGTGAGACAGTAGTCAGAGCTGACCCTCACATAGGTTTCCTGCACAGAGCCACCGAGAAACTGATGGAACACAAGCATTATAATCAGAGTTTACCTTTCATGGATCGTCTCGATTACGTTTCAACGTTGGCAAACGAGCAAGCTTTCTGTATTGCTGTTGAGAAACTTCTCAACATAGAAGTACCACCGAGGGCAAAGGCAATTCGAGTTCTATGCGCAGAATTAAGTCGTCTATCAAATCATTTGCTAAATATCTCAGGTACAATACTTGATGCTGGCGGCATTACACCTTTCTTTTGGATGTGTGAGGAACGAGAAAAACTTTATGAAATGTTCGAGAGAATTTGTGGTGCCAGAATACACTGCTGCTATCTTCGTCCCGGTGGGGTATCCCAGGATATTCCCATTGGTTATCTTGATGACATTTATGAATTATGTAGTAAGATGGAAGTTCGTTTTGATGAAACTGATGATCTTGCAACCGGAAACCGTCTGTTCTATGCTAGGATTGCAGGTCTTGGTATTGTGAATGCGCACGATGCTATGGCTCTTGGTTTCACAGGGCCGATGCTACGCGGCTCGGGAATCAAATGGGATATAAGGATTAACGAACCATATGATGGGTATGACTTATATGACTTTGATGGCGTTATTGGAACATTCGGTGATATGTATGACCGATACCTGGTGCGTTACGAAGAAATGCGGCAAACGTTACGAATTATTAATCAAGTTCTTGACACGATGCCTGAAGGAGAGTTTAAAACAGACGATTCCAAAGTTTGTATGCCTTCAAGGAAGGAAATGAAAACTTCAATGGAATCCTTAATTCATCATTTTAAGTTGTGCAGTGAGGGTTATCCTGTGCCACCTGGATTTACATATACAGCGACGGAAGCACCAAAAGGCGAAATGGGTGTCTACATGGTGTCAGACGGCTCGTCCATTCCGTATCGCGTGCACTTACGTCCGTGTTCATTTAACCACATACTTGGAGTGTCTATTATGGGTCCGCAGTTAATGCTTGCTGATATTACTATGCTTATTGCGTCAATCGACGTAGTTTTTGGAGACGTCGATCGCTAATTTGTTTCGCTTTGTTTTCTTGTTTTGTTTATTGACATATTGCTTAAATTATGATGATTATGTTATATTATTATACTCGTTTTACAATAATTACGGCTGGTGTTTTAACGGTTGCTACACAAGGGTCATAACTAGAGATCGGATATTCGGGCGCATATTTACCTAAAGTACGTTTTTTCCCCGCAAAGGCTGGAAAAGTATGGAAGCAGATTCTTAAAATGCCAATTTTTATCCCGGGATCGCGGAATATCATATTTTTTTGTGTTTATTAAAAGTAGAACTCACAAGTACCTATAACGAATATTTATAATCTATATAAAACCAGGCCAGAAATTTGTTGAACAGAACAAGTTAAAATTACTACAAATATTTGAACTCAAATGTTGCTGCTGAAATATTGATTAGGACAAAATGGTAAATATGACAGGGCATAATTCGTTTGATAATTCAAACGAATTATGCCCTGTCAGACACTAAAATGAAAAAAAAAAAATACTATTCATTGAAATAAACTGGGACTTTTCACGTAATGACGCGCACTCCATCCTAGTCAACCTCAAACTTTAGGTAAATATGCGCCCGAATATCCGATCTCTAGTCATAACACTATTAAGAAATATGCGGTTAGGTAGCACCTGCAAAGCTGCGGTGCGACTGCTGCAAGGCTCTATCTTACTAGACATCGGAGTTGGAATGAAAAATATTCTGTTAATTACTTACCATAATTGCGAGCGAATAACAAATATCCAAATTCGTAAACTCTGAAACACACAGACAATCACATTAATGAAATTAATAGCAAAAAGAAGAGACCTGCTGTTTACCAAGAGACTGTTTAATGTAATGTTTAATCGGTTTCTCTGACCCAAACATCCTTTTCCGTCGTTTCTCTCTTTACCATTTGGATGAGAATTCAGTGGATAATTCCTACGATTACCGACCTTGTTGTACCTACGTATAGTTCCCAATTTGCAACTACAACATACATTCAAGAATATTTCGTGGAATTTTAACACTACTTTAGCGAGTCTGAAGCCTGGCCCACCTAATTGCTAATCTTTGTTATTGGATTTTTCCAACAGGAATTTCTCAGTAGCTACGGCATTTGGATATATGTCCAGTTGATGGTAATAGGCTCCTATTACAGACGTACAAAAGAAAAAATCAGCATGTCTTTATAGTTGAGGTGACAGACACATCTATACTAATATTAGAAAGAGGTAAACTTGTTTGTGTGATCAGGCTTTTAAAACGTTTCCGTGGGTACATTATGTACATAACGGGAGCGAAGCCGCGAGCAAAAGCTAGTTAATTATAATACTAGAACATGACATAACATCACGCCTGTAATCAGAGATGTACCTAATACCACACGGAGTACTCCTACATTTCACCATGGGTAGCGCGCAATTTTATGTCAAATTAAAACTCATTTCAAGTAGTTTTTTAATATGTTCTGATCATCTAAATGAAAGTCAACTGCCGCATCCACGGGGGAATCCAAAGTTACGGCATGTCAGAGTTGTGTAAAAAATATATATAAAAAAGCAACCGAATACCCCGCCTAGACCCATTTAATGACTATTTCATGAAAAAGTCATTCAATGATATTAAATTAACTGAGAGGGTTGTACCTATTGATAATTTTAACAATGTGTTACGGTCGCGAATCATATTTTGAAGAAGATAGAAGAGACAAGTCCGAAGAGTATAATCGGCCACTGTGTCTTCATGTCTTGCATTTGCAGATAATGAGAAGGCTTTTGAGTCTATCGAGACCTGGTCAGTTCTGGAGTCTCAGCGGCGTGGTGGAGGGTCAGGTGGAACTCAGCAGCGATTCCAAGCCGAACCGCGATACATCTAAGTGCTGACATGTTTTATGAGAATGCCACTGTGACCGTCCAAACTCAGAACCTACATATACCTACAGCCTAAATCTCACACTTGAGATTTGCACATGACATCGTCACACTGCCTGAATCGCTGCACGACTTGCAGCCAATACTGGATAGCCTAGTACTACAATCACACCATAACCAAACTCAGAGAGGAACATAGACTTCTATCTCAATGTAGAGGAACCACGGACCACGGACAACGCACCTTCTCCACTGACATAGAAATCATATGGACTTGGCATACCTACAAAAAAAACGTGTATACCTACATTTTACTGAGAGGATAAAATGGCGGATAATAGGGCAGCCCATATCGATATTATTTCTTACAATAACATCGATAAAAGATTGCGTGAGTGTAATTTTTTTTTGAAGCCGGTTTTGACCTTAGCGTTTAGCTATAAAAAAAATGAAAAGTAGTAATCGAATAAATTACTTTTTTTTTATTTTATTTGTTAGACCCTTGCGTAAGGTACACTTCGCAATGGAGGGAACAAATTCAAAGATTTCATAATTCATAACAGTGCATCCGCGATGGACTCCCGGCGCAGATGAATTCTAATAAACCGTAATCCTACTATAATTAATGTTTTAATATAATAAATAACAGGTAATAATTAAACGCGAAAGTTTGTGAGAACAGATGGATGGATGTTTGTTACTCTTTCACGCAAAAACTACTGAACGGAGAAAATTTAGCACACTGAGTTTATGACCTGGACTAACACAGGATACTTTTTATCCCGATATTCCCACGGGATCGAGACTTACGCGGGGCTGCCGATAGTTCTATATAATAGAGCTGCAATTTGATGAAACGTATGAAAATAAGAATTTTACGGGCTTCGTTGACGGAACCACCACCACCTATAAACGAGTATGTTATGGACCAAGTGATTAATGTGGGCATTATACATAATGCCCGGTCATTATGAAAAATGCCTAGCTCTATCGGGCAAAGTGATTAATTACGTTCTTAACTTCATTATTTATCACATTGCACGGTCATTATTATATTGCTACATGACAATTGGGCAATTTGATAATAAAGCTAAATTTGACGCGGTGCGAGGGCGAGGAGGGAAGCACGCATGGTGTGACACGCTTTGACCAATCAGAGACCGCCATACAGCGTGCGGAAAGCAAATATACTGATATACCTAGTAACTAAGTACCACCTGCCATGATAGCTCGACGGAGCCCCGCTTCGCGGGACTCCTATTTCTGCGTGCGGGGTTTAAAGTAACCTAACATGAAGGGAATGGCGGGGTATTATCAAATTGCACTCTCATATTGGGCATTATACATAATGACTGGGCATTATGCATAATGCCCAATTTATCACTTGGTCCATGACATACATATATAAACCTATTGCTGTTCGTTAGTCTCGCTATAACTCAAAAAACTGCTTAACCCATGTGAATAATTCTTTTTTCGTTTTGTTTGCCAGAATATAGGGAAGGTTTAAAAACGACAAAAAAAAATAGGTAGGTAGGCAGGGTAAATAGGATTTATGGTAGATAGGGTAGGGTAGGTAGAATATCGTAGATAGGGTAAGGTAGGTAATCAGTTGGGATCGAAGCCGCGGGCACAGCTTGTAACTAATATCTTTAATGTTAAGTTTTAACCTTTTCTAACTTGCAGGATGATTGTGGGTTTTAATTAAAAGTCAACAATAATTACTATAATTATTAATGTATTTAAATAAATCAAGCTCATTCATTTCTGAACAATACAATTTTGTTCAGGTAATTTCTATATGATATTGTTTCAGTAGATTTCTTCCCATAATATTTGTATCTCAAATTCATGTATACCTCTATTACACTTTTAATCAATAAATATTTATGATTTGTGTCATGTTCACAATCCCCAGAATCGAATAAATTATTTGGTTCGGCATAGTAATCTACAAAAAACTTAAAAATATACAAATAGTAATTTTCTTCCCTGTCTTTTACATGCAAAACACCTTTTAATATTTTTTCGACATTTTTCAAAATGTTTACAACGTCGTTCGAAGGATAAACCAGACCACCTCGAGATTTTAAAGTAATTAAACTTGTTTTAAATTGCTCAGAAACTCCAAAAAGAAGTTTGTTACAAGTTTCGCATTTCAATGAACGTGACAATTTTCTATTGTATATTATAGATAATTATGCCTCTCTACTGGCAAACCTTTAGATTTTGCCACTTGCCTTTTTAAGAAGTCTTGGGGTCCTGCACATTCTGCAAGCAAAGCTTGGGACTCTGAATTTAATAAATTTCTTTCCTTTAAATCTTTGATAATATTACTAAAGTGAGCAATTTTTTTCGTCTGTCTTCTAACTTTCTCATTAAGTCTCTTTATCTTCTTGGACTGTTTTTGACATTTGTCCTTTAATTTTATTATTTGACGTGTCTGAACCTGGAATCAAATAAAATAAAAGTAAGCTTTATTATATATTGAACACAAGCATGAGATATCTCCTGTTTCATTGAAGAAAAACTGAAGCTAGTCATACCGATAAATCTGGCGTAGTGGAGGTGCTAGCAGCGAAATCTGGCGTAGCAGAGGTACTAGCGGCGAAATCTGGCGTAGCAGAGGTGCTAGCGGCGAAATCTGGCGCAGCGGAAGTGCTAGCGGCGAAATCTGGCGCAGCAGATGTGCTAGGGGCTAAATCTATGGCACTCCTCTTTGAAATCTGTCCAGGTTGATTTTGAATGGTAGGCATACAAACAGCTTTGTCCTGAAAACCACTCTTTAATATTAACATAAATAATAATAGAAATAGGAAAGCAAATACTCAAAAATTTTATGACTCTTTAAAAACAGTAGGTTAATCCTACTGTTTTTAATTACACAAAAAAAAAAAATTACCGTATTTGAAGCACCACATCCAGATATTGATTGTGAGTTTGTCTGATTTTGATCATTTTCAATTAAAATTCTAGACGTATTTGATTGAATCGCAGGCTGTAAAGCAATAAAATTATAAGTATTTTTGATGTTTCTTGATAATATCAATAGGATTTTAATTAATTCTAAGATCACACTCTAAAACATCCTTTACATCACTTTTTGTGTCTATTAGACAAGTGTTGCAATTGGGGACATCACTATCATTTATCACCCTAATACACAATCATGTTAGAAATTATGAACACACAAGGTTACATACCAATAAGGTTGGTGAAGGTAAAGCATCGTCACGCAATGTTACTTTATTCAGTGTCCGGTTGAAACATGATTCTTCAAAGTGAAGAGAACAAATGTGAATTGTTTTTGTTGACATCTTTAAATTTTCAACACCAATTTTTTCCAGCCAAATTTTCTTTTTTCTTTTATTAGTAGGCAGCCTTGAAAGTAAAACATAAAACCAATAAAGAACCATAAAATAGCACTATCGATAAATATAAAAATGCCTAAATTCACAACTCTATCCCTCCAATAACAAGAAATTGATTTCATGAAATAAAACTTGAAAATAAAGGCAAAACGTAAATTATGAATGTCTTACTGTTGAAACTTTTAAACGAATGCAGAAGCATAGGTTTTTTATCTAAATCTAAAGATATTTCAGCTGAAATTAAGTACGTACTGGTGCAAAGTTATGTTCGGGTGATTTCCGCTTCTTTTGATGCCACATCCGACTATATTGCAATTGGGCATCTTGCTATTGACAATTTTCACTATAGAACAATAGAGTTCAAACGCAACAACACAGCAAATTCCTCCAAAATTCTCAAAAAATATCCACAGCTCAAGAGCATTTGACAGTTGACGTACCCAACTTTAGTACCAAACAGCGAGCTGATAAAATGGCGACCCGGCCGCAAATAGGTATTTCAATGACGCTAGGAACGAAGGGTTGCCATTATAGTAACTGTCAAAAATAGTATTATCCTTTTTTACTTACGCAAAATTAATAAAGTTAAAAAGAGACGGCAGCATTTTTATGATTCTGGCGTCGTTATGCCTCATATTTGTATAACTATTTTTTCTATAGTCAAACATTTCAAGTCCATATGATTTATATGTCAATGACCTTCTCAGAGATAGCAGGAATGACAACAGATGTCAAAAAACGGCATTACTGACATTGTCAAAGCTTAAACGTCATATTGAACTTGACATCTACTGCTGCCAGCTGTAGACAAATGTTGTTCTTTGTCATGGGTCTTGTCATTGTTTGTCATTAAAATCATAAAACCACCGAAACAGAAACTTGTTACAAGTAGTTAAAAAACAAAAAAAAGTTTAAATTAAAAACAAACATGCTAAAATTTCAAATAGTGTCTTCCAGAACTGTGGAAGGTTTTGAAAATGAAAAGAAATTCGTGGCTTACATGGTACAGGCAAGTCAAGCTACAGAATCCAGGGTGTTAGATCCAGACCCAGCTAATGTTGAGAGGCGATACACCCACTTCCTAGATCTCTACAACGGATTGAAAAAGGAAAATCCGGCTCTGCTAAGCAGCATATCATTTCCAAGAAAGGTAAATATAAAGTTCTTTGTTATTAATATGAGTCATGTCTCTAAATGGGTCTAGTAGGCGTATTGTGTGATTTACTTGTTTTGTTTGCTGCACTTGAAACACTTAGTTTTTCTATCGTTATGCAGGATCTAAGTTAGGTCAATTCAATTAGCAACTTTGTCCACCAAGTAGTTGCTAATTTATTGTGATGTGTAATTTATGTAAATTACTAGTAGTTTGAAGAGTTTTGCGAAGCATGACTTGCAAGAGTGGTATTTATTCCTTCACTGTAAAAGCAAAAGGGGCGTGTTATCAGAGTTTTTTTTTATGATTTGATGTACTGCATGCACTAGATGCTTTTTGTCTTGTTAAGTTTATACTTTCTTTCCTCAAATGCTTGATTTTCAAATTTATTTCTTATTTCAACTCATTTCAGATAGTCATGGGTAACTTTGATCCAAACTTGATTTCCACACGATGCACTGCATTTGAGTCACTACTAGACTTGATAGCGGGTGACTCACGGCTGCGAGACTCCCCGGCTGCTATCACATTCTTCCAGGATATTGAGCTAAATGAAGCAAAACAACTGATTAGTGAGGGCAAATTTGATCAAGCACTCTCAGTTTTGGAAACGAGTTTCAAATTATTAAACAAGGTAAGTAAAATAACATCCATTTTTAAATACAGGATGTAGGGGACATCAACACGCAAGAAATATTTTTTTTGTCAGTCATTTAAAAAAAAAACGATATATTTTGACTGTGTAGGTTTTGCACATTAGTAGGAAACCGCTTAAAAATTTCCATGTTCGAGGGTTCAGAATTATGTGGTGAATATGTAGTAACAGTTTGTGCATCAATGTCCCTTACACCATGTATGTGCACATGACATAACTTCTTAAATGTGTTTATTAATAAGCATATTTAAAACATTAATCCATGTCTTCACCTTAGTTTTATTTATAGAAGTTTAATTTTTTGTTGCATTTGTCTTTATAAATTTTAGAGTTTAAATTAAGATCAATTATACTCATCCTTGAGACTATTATATTGCTTGACTTGATATATTATGATATTGGGAAAATATTTATAACTTATCTGTTTTAGGGACAGAAGTGAGTTTTCAATTAAATGTCAAGTGCGTGTGAACACTACATCAAATATATGGTACAGTGGATTTTCCAGTGCTTGCATATTACAGACGCCAATTATCATAACCTGCTGTGATAGGCTAGTTAGGTGGAATAGCCAAGTGCAATAAATATTTGTATCATGTAGGGTGTGGCATAAACAGTAAGATAACCCTTGAATAGCAGATAAATGAGATAGGTACTAAGTACGTCATCACAAATATTTACGGGTTGAATGCTATTTGACATTTTGCCAGTAAATGTATTTAGAATATTACTATGCATAATTAGTATTAAAGCAGCACAATCTATTTTGTGTTCTAAAGGTTAAAAAAAAGAGTTCACATATAATAACCCTATTGCTGAGCCGTTATGCACCTTATTGTCAGTGACAAAAGTATTTCACTATGGGCTATTGTAACTCTTATCCCTTTTACGCAATGAAACTTAATGAATATGCTATCCTGTTCCAGGTGTACACGGATCGCTCACGCGTGGTACTGGGTGCGCTGTGCCGCATCGTGGCGTGCGCGGGCGCAAGCGACGGCACGCTGGCCGGGCCCGTGGAGCGCTGGGCGCAACTCGCGCTCAAACGATACGAGGCGGTCAGCGACTCCGATTTGCTGCTCATTTACGTACCACTCTTACATACATGCATTTCTATATGGTACGTATTCTATTGATAATTTAGTTTGTCGAAGAACTTATTTGTTTTGAATTTAAATACTGTCCATGGAGTTCCTTGCCTGTTCTTATCTTTTGATTCTTTTGTTTTGTTCAAAAGTGTCTGTAAATGGTTTAATTGAAGTAAATACATTGGGTTTCACTTTATACAATGAGTTCATAGTAGGTAGAGGTTCAAGCACACATTACAGAACCTCTGCCACTTTATCATTGCTGTACTTTTATGAATGTATGGTACTGACAAATCAAAGCTAACAAGTCAGTAGCTAGAAGTTTTGAGCTGTTCAGTAATGAAATATACAATACAACAGTCAACCCTCATACCACAATATGAATAAAAAAGACTTATTGTTATTATATTTTTTTTTTAATATCCACGCACACATACTGATACTATACATTCAAATCTCTTTCACATTGATCTTGCCAAATGCTCCGATATTGCGTAGATAATAGTAATAAGTCATCTTGTGTTTTGGAAGGAAGTACATACCTAGCATACATACTTATATCTAAGGTACTCCCCAAAAAGAAGACTATATACATATATATATGACTATATATATATATATATATATATATGTATAAATAAACATATATATTTCATGCGCTTGATATCAGATACCTATGGCCTGCAAGTTAGCTGACAAGGTGAATGCTGGCACAAAACAATAGGAAGATTACTTGCGAACAAACAAATGAACTGATAACACTACAATAGAATACATTGAACTGTTTAAGATATTACAATTAATATAATTAATTTGATTTGTCATAATACTGATATTACATATTGTAATTTTCCTCGTACTGGGATTACTAGGTATCGTAAATGAGGTCTTTGTATAGAAGCGGATTGCATTAGGTCGGCTAATAAATCTAATTAGAATGCGTGAAGTTCTATTTCACACGGATAGTAAATAAATACCTAGGTACCCTAGATAACAAAGAATCTAGGAACGTTATCGACTTCAATTCGAATTATTCTTCCTATTGCGAAAGCCGTCCAACAGTCTTACCTACCAGATCACAAAGGTACCTAATAGAATCCTATATTGACTCACTAAGAGACAACATACAGCCTAAACCCGTGGATTTGAAGCTTGAATTTTAGCAAAAGATAAAAGGTAAGGAAGGGAAGGTGTCTAATGAAGGAACAATAAAAAAAAATTAACTATCTTTATATCGTATGGAAGTTCGTCATTGTTTTACCGGTGGGGAACCGGCTTTTCGCTAAACTTGTAAGTTATTTACAGGGAGACACTCGGCAAAGACAAGTCGAAGTTGGTCGAAGAGCTGAACGACTTACGTAAGCGTGGGATGAAAGTGGACTCCGTGCCAAGCCTCATGGAAGCTGTGAACAGTCTGACCACAGTCTAACGAGTTTAAAGTGATCAGTCGGTGGGTTTATCATCATCAGTTTTTGACTACCATTGGAATGTATGTATGTTGTTACATTTTTTAGACCAATTGCGGATCTTTTAATCATTTGGGCTTGGTTACACTTGAGAATATTCGAAATATTCAAGTGGCGTGTCTAGTCTCGCTGGATGGAAGTGTCAAAACATATTTTACTCAGTGTGATAAAGAGATGGCGCTGTACGTCCTGTGTAACTCCATCTTGGTACGGATTGTACAATTATCAGGCAATCAATTGGCTTCCAACTAGTAATAATAATTCCATGAAATATGAAGGATTCCTGCCCTGAAAGTTGCTAGATTATACCACGTGGGCGTGATTGGAATGCTCCGAACCACATATAAACAGATGTTTTAACTCCATGCTACTCAGTGGACTCGATTCGTTTGTAGTTTATCCCCATCCCAACAGATGGCGTCATTAACAAAATAGTCGAATTGTTAGGGCATTACAATTTAATGTTTTAATTTAAAGGATCTGTGTTATTTTATTACTATTTCTGGGACTGCGATCTGTTTGTTATCTGCGTGGCAATCTTTTAACACAGTTACTTTTAGAGTAAATAGATAAATTCTTATTTGATACTTTGGTTCTCTGGGTTTCATGAAGTCAGGAATTTATGTTCTTTTTATATTAATACTCTTCTGCCCTCTTTTAATATTTATTTTATGGTTGAAAAACGAAAGTGTTAACTAACTAACCTTATTTGGTGTCTGTACCTTGTGAATGCTATCAACTTGTTGTACCACTACCTAGTCCGCCATTTCTGAAATGAACTTGTATATTAGCAGATTTTTGTATATTTGTTATTATAATGTATACGCGTAAACTACATCGTATTGGCTTGTATCTCATTAGATTCTAAGTAAAGTTATTTGTTTTTATCATTTATCTATTTATGTTAGAAATATTGAAAATTTTTAATAAATTATTAGTGATTTGTTTAGGTATATACCTACTTATGTAAAACATATTAGTTTAGGAGAGAAACGATTGGATTGTGCCTCGGTTTTATTGTTTTTAGTTCCCTAATAAGATTTATTCTAATGATATTGAAAGAATATAAAGACAGCTTCTCAATGTGTATTAGTATTAAAATTATCTTCAATCCATTTTGCCATTTTATGGGTCAGTATACTCTTTTCGACAAGATATCATTACATATTATTTTATGCATATTATCAAAAAGTGCTTGTCATGAATAATCTTGTTCATTTTAATGAATTAACAGCATTATGGTCAATTTTACTAAAATTTAAAAAATCTAGACCTTAAATCGATTTTAAGCTTTCCTAAGGCTCTGATAATAATGCTTCAATTATAACGATTCAATACATTTTAATGTAAGTTTTAATTTTATGTAAAATGATATTTGTCTAGTCGTACACTCAAAACATAAAAAAATACTAATACGACTTTTATGAAATATAGCTTTAGAACAGCATTGTAATTATTTAAATGTCAATTACGTATTCTAGCATTAATAAACATTTGATGATCAGCATTTCAATCTGCATGGGCTGGTAATCTACTCAAGATCGAATCTATTATTTAGTTTAAGATACGGCTTCAGTTTTAATATATCGTGCAATATAAAAAATAAGCATACCTAATAGTCAAGGCCACAATTTAGGTACCTAATAGGGTATTGAATAAATAGGTTTTAATATATATCAGCAGAGGGTTATAAATCGAATAAAATTATAATTAAATAATTAATAATATATAATGTGTATCAAATCAGCTGGTTTATGAACAGCTACACGTTTTCTATGAAATTATTGTTTATAATAATGCTAATGTTAAGATGACTGATATTTTATACATTTGTAGCCATCGTAGGAAATAATAAAAACTATATACATACACATTACTGATTGTGTTTTTTATTTATAAAATAAGTTCCTGTCCTTAAGGTTGGTCTTCCTCAATCATAACGTGTGTATTGTCTCGTAAGTATGCTTCTAAAAGTCATGATTATTGATAAATCAGCAGAGGTCCTAGCTCGGGGCTTGCTAGACATATACGGACGGGGTATTCTGGTTATCAGCTTGTTCTTGTTGGTAGGGTAAAAACACTAGGCCACACTCACGGCCCAATGAATAGCCTCTCTGACTGGCAAGCAATATCGCAAAAGGCCCAGCCAGAGATGGCAGGATAAGCTGGTCTCTAGTAAATAAGAGTGGTGTTAGTCAGGGATCGTCGGCTCTTGACAGAGAGACATGGTAGCAGAACCGTAATCTCCTATTATCTATTTTTGCCTTGCAGCAGTGAGGCAAAATGGCTAATAAAAAAGAAATGAAAAAAACTGTTTGCTGAAGTTGCCGACTAGTACAATAATATATTAGTATGACAACATGGGCTTTACAAAAGCTTAGGTACAATACGGGATGGAAGGGACACCGACGCGAAAACGGAAACCACATACTCAGTAAAATTTCTATGAATGATGTAGGCATAATTCTGAATGGCCACAGAAATTTTTCGTCGGATATAAAAAAAATCAGCTGTTACCTACAAAAGTGCAATATCTACACGGTCAAAAATGTATGGAACAGCTGTTTTTTTTTATAATCGACGAAAAGTTTCTATGTGGGGGGGTTCAGAATGATGTACTGATTGTTTCCGTTTTCGCGTCAGTGTTTCTTCCACCCCGTATAAATAAGGTTATATACCACCTTAGTTCGTGCTGATAAAATGAAGTAAGGAATGAGCTTCGTTCTCCGCAGAACAATCGCCGCAAGTATGATATAGCGTCTCATTGAGGCAAGGAGATGATATCACTAGTGTCACGGGTAATTGTAATTTGTGAGAAGTCAATCAAAACCTTTTTTTTTTCTAAAAATATGATCTGTAAATATCTTCATGTGTGAGGCCACTGCTTGTACCTACTTAAAAACATTACACTTTTCCGTTACAGTCGGGTGAAAAAATCCATAAATATCATCTACATACACTTCTACACTAATATTATAAAGAGGAAAGATTTTTTTGTTTGTTTGTACCGAGTACGCTCCGAAACTACTGGACTGATTTTAACTATTTTTTCACCAATAGAAAGCTAAATTACCAGGAAGTAACAGAGGCTATAATTTATTTTGAAAAAAATACTAGAGATCCTTAAGAAAATTGCAATAACATAACAGAAAGTAGCAACGTTTTGCCTATTAAATTCATTATTAGACGTGCGCTGAGAAAACTATTAATGAGACATAAATATATGTACTATATGATTAAAATACTCATCACCCATAAAAATAGCGAGGGTGTAAGTGCTCATTTACGGCCCTTAGTCTAACTATTATGGTTATATTGTCACAATGACTGCTTTTTGTTCAAATTAATCAATCTACTAAACACGGGTGGAATCGAATAGTGGTGAAGTTTATATCATAATATTAATCCTTATCTATTTAAATGGTTTGATAATTAAGGTTGATTATGTACATGTTAATTACACATTAAATTATTCGAATCGGACCTTTCGTTTAAAAGTTACGACGAGTAAACCACTGCTAAAATTAAGAAAAATATCGCTGTGTAGCCTAACAAACAGCCCTATCTCAAGAAGTACAAGTACTACAAGTTCGGTTTCAAAAAATATTTTTGCGTTAGTGAGCCTTTTCTTTATGGAAGACTTATGGTATCACGCTATAACCCACGGGAGCGGGCAGTAATCTAAACTGATATCTACACTAATATTATACGGAGTAAAGATTTTTATTTGTTTGTTTGTAATGAATAAGCTCCGAAACTACTGGAACGATTTTAACCATTTTTTCACCAATAGAAAGCGAAATTATCAGGAAGAAACTATAATAAAATTCATCTATGTTCTAAATGAACGTACATTTTAATGTACTTATGAATCACAACATATTTTTAGGGTTCCGTTGCTAAATGGCAAAAATGGAACCCTGATAGATTCGTGCTGTACGTCTGCCTGTCTGTCCGTCTGTATGTTACAGTAATTTTACTCCGAGACTAATGGTAGCGCAGTTGAAATTTGGAGTGTAGGTGTTTTCTATGACCCGCTACACAAAAAAGTTTTAAAATTATGAAAAAAATAAAAATATGGGTGGCTCTCCATACATGTAGCTGAGGGTTAAAACAAAAAAAAAATCAATGCATATTACTGTGTGGGGTGTCTAACGACAGCTCTTAGAAATGTTTTCGAGGTTCCGAAAACATTTCATAAGTCAATGGTTGATGGGATATTTGCTTCCAAAGCCGTAAAAATAGTGTGTCCCCCTTAATTTCTAAAGTACTTAAGAGGAGGAAAATACTGAAAAAAATAGGTTTGTAGAATGTAAAAAAGAAATTATTTAGGCTGTTTATTCTGAAATCGAAAATTTACCTACAAGGAACTACAATTGGCTTTGTTCCAGACCAATATATGTATATATATATGTATTTTCCTAAAAACCACCTTTTATGCGCAGACAGAAGATTTACTTGCTGTCTGTAAATAATCCGCAAACACGCTGTTTTTATTTTTATGTAACTTTTAATTTTAGTACTTTACTTTTCACTTAATGTTAATTTTATTTATTTTAAGTAGATGTCTACTTGCACTTTGTAGCCTGAGACACAGGTCCAACCTAGTTCAGGCAAATAAGCAACTGTGCTCTATTTTAATTGTTATGATATTTTATTGTAACTGTGCACCTTTTTATAAAATAAACGATTGTATTGATTGTATTGTATTGTAATAGTGTCACCACGAAATGATTCGGTCAATGATATTATACTACAAAAAGTACCAGTAGACATTAAATGCTACAAGTCCATCCACACAGAGTGCAACATCAAGGACACAGTACCTATACTGCCCTCAAGGCTTTAAATCCATTTGGTTTGCCGCCATACGTACTAATGTCAAAAGTTGGAATTTCCTGACTTTAAGAAATTTAAACACTCCAAGTCTGTGTAATGGCACAAGAGTTTTAATCAAAGAACTTCGGAGACAATGTCATATTAGCCCCCATCATCACCGGGCCTGCAGCCGGACAGCTCGCACACATTCCGCGTATCCAATGAATGATACCGACGGATTTGCCTATATCATTTAAGAGGCTTCAATTCCCGGTTAAATTAAAGTATCATTTGCACAAACAATTAATAAGTCCCAGGGACAATATTTTCACTGGTCAATCGACTTAACAAAAGAGTGCTTCTCCTATGGGTAGTTACCCAGAAGGTACCCAGAAGTATAGTTATACTTAGGTACGTTAGCTTGTCTCGGGTGGGATCTCCGGAAAATCAATTTATTTTGATTCAAACGAATAGCACATCAAATATAGTTTAAAGAGAAGCCTTACAATGATTCTTTATACATTTTTACATTTCATTCTTATTTTCTTTTTTTCTACCGGAATGCGAAAAGGTTATATTTTATTTAGTTGTATTTTCCATTTTTGTTTCCTCCATCCAATATGTATAAGTAAATGAAATATTAGTTGTGAATTTTTTTATTACTGTGTCTCCATTAATCAAATCCTACTCTAATTGAGGAAGTTTGTGTTAATAATAATTAATAATTGTCTACTATATTCCACAGTTAATCTGTGAACAGCGTTGTGGGCTACAATATTGTTCATTTTTATGTGTATCTCTTTTTTTATACTTTATATTGTAACTGTTTGCTGTTCCTTATGAATAATAAAAAAAAAATAAGAATAATAATAATGTATCTACATAATGTGCCCACATAATCGAAACTTATGCAGGTGAAACCGCATACTTCTATACTATAAATTATGTATAATATAATAAAGCTGAAGAGTTTGTTTGTTTGGTTGAACGCGCTAATCTCAGGAACTACCTACTGGTTCGAATTGAAAAAATCGTTTAGTGTTGGATAGCCCATTTATCGAGGAAGGCTATATAGGCTATATAACATCATGCTGCGACCAAAAGGAGCATCAATCAAAAATGTTGCGCAGACTAAGTTGCGCAGGTCAGCTAGTACCTAATTATATAAACCTTTTTTGTTATAGGTGCTTACGTGATGCGGCTCTGTCATAAAACATTGATCAATTTAGTAAATTGATTGGGGATTCACCAAAACAATTTGCCCTTCATAAAGGTAAATTAATTTGGTTCAATTATTTGATGTGAGGGCCCTTAACTGCGGTTGAGTGGTTCCTTCATTACTGGTACTTAGGTACATGAAACCATGCTTTTAATCAAGCACTTGGCTAATGTTCTCGTGCCATACGGTCAATTACTTTAATACTATATTGAAAAATATTTTTGAAAGGTCAGTGCAAACTGTTCCTTATATTCTGGGATCCTGCCTAAGATCGATCTTCAACCATCTGCTTACCGAATGAAATATAATTTTTAGACTAGAATAGAATAATATTTATTTGCTTAAATCATGGTATAAAAATAGCGTTAAAACAAAATAAAATAGCTTGTTCTTTTTTGTATATTGTAACAATAATTATACTTGTATGCTCTTGTATAAAAGCATTTATTGTTAAAGAAGTCTTTGTCACTATACAATATGTTAAAAAAACCCTGGCCGATCCGTGAGGTTATTATTAGGTATCGAGATTAGATTCTATTTATGTAATCCTTTTTAGATACAAGTGCAAGTAAAAAAAAATACCCCGATAAAATTTTACTAAAATGGACTAAAATTAGGAAATTTACAGGGCAACACAGGAATGCGTATGATGACACTCCGGTCGCTTCTTGGGTAGTGACGTCATAAACAAACAACTGACGATCGAACATAGTTACTAATGCCGAATATGGTGTTGTCACGTTTTAAAAGTTTTGTTTTGTTATTGAGCACAACATCATGCGTTTTAAAATTCATTAAAATGTTTACTTTCATGAATATTGAATGTTTCGTATTTTATTTGGTAATGACATTGGTATATCTATATGCCCCTTTCGGATCGGACAGGTTTTTTTTAACAGATTGTTTAATTGAATTAAAACTCGCAGGTTGACGAATACAGAAGACGATTAAAAACTGATTCCGTAAAACTTTGTGTTCATGCCTATTAGACCGCCATATACATATTTAGACGATCCCCATATTACGAGGGGCCTTTTAAAAGTTTAGTTTAGTTTCAGTAATATCTGGGTTAAGATTGCAAAAAAAATATTTTTCATTCGGTAAGCAGATGAGTTAAGGGTCTTAGGCGGGATCTTAGACTATTACACAGTTATTTTTTCTCAGAGTACCTTTGGCATACCTACTACAGATAGATTGTCGTGGCTCCTAAGTATCTGTCTCTTTGATGTTATGGATATGGAAACCTCACAGGCTGCTAGTTGTGTGCGTATATATTGCTGAAAAGAAAACAGTTGCACGTACACTGATGTTTTTTCCATCCTGCATAAAGGCGCCAAAATTCAGACTAACTGGAGTGAGTAGGTTCTCGATATTGTACATTATTATATTCAGTTCAATTACCTACTCACTTCAGATAATCGTTTTTAAGAACGCAAGCGGTATCGTAGGCACGAGCATGAGCATCAGTGTTGACTGGAGCGAGGTTCCGTCACGCGAGGCCGCAGCCAACCCTCAAATGCCTCAAATCACCTAATTGATTCGCGTGGCGCTTCTCCTTAGACACGGCAAGTCGGCGGGCACTGCCGCTCGACCGCCCCCAGGGACTTGTTTGCGATCCCGTCAGCCCTAAGCTTGTTAATTCCTCGAGGAAGTTTCTTGTGGCACGCGATAGGGCATCCAGACTTATCGATTAGGCTTTTAAGGGAAATTCGAAGGTAATAAAAAAAGATGGGTTATTATTTGTGACAGCCACTTTGATCGCAGGCGTGACTGCTGAACTGAAAAGGGACTTGGGTTTCCTGGGGTTTGGATGGGGTTTTGTTTTTCCAGGTTGGGAAAAGTGTTAATAGGTATTTCCATAGGGCATTCCTTAGACCATGCAGATGAGGATGTCGCATTATCGCTGAATAGTAAGTCCACAATACCGCTAAGAACCAACAGGTTTTCAAATAAAAAGCAAAGAAAACAAGATTCAGTCTTGCTTTCTTTTGTTTATATTACCTATCTGTAAAATATGGCGAACCTACCTACGTAATAAAAAGTATTCTAAATAATTATAAACTTAATCTTGAAGCCAAATTTTCAAATCCGTTTCTTTCATGGTTCGTTCTTTTTGCGTTACGAAATGAAAGTAGTAGAAAGCATTGGCTGTGCCAGGTGCCTGTGTGACCTGTCAGAAACATAGGATGCTACTGGAATTGCTGATGTCCGGTAGCCCATGTCTTCATTAATTATTTTAGAGGTATTTGTAAATATTAGTGAAGTGTCTGAAGCTATGACTTAAGAGGCTTTCGCGCACAAGCGCCGCTGCACAAAGCAGCACTATTTATGCTGAAAGTCGGTTCCAGCATAAATATAAAAGAGATCTATTTATCTGGAACGCTGGTTTTTCATTACAGGTCTGTATAGGGAAACAATAGATAGGTAAGGAAGTCCTTTAAGAAGCAACTTTGTTTTAAGCGCGGCTGGTAACCGCCATAAATCAGCCATTCAGAATTTACGAGGGCCCTCCGCAAATCGGTTTATATTTTCGATAAATAAAATTGGCGCGGGTTTTGCGAGGTAAGCAGAGGCAGTTAGGAGTGCGTCGCCGCCCGGTGCCGCCAGCTGCCGCGTGCACATAAACCCGACTACCCTCGCGTTTTCTTGCTGACAATTTTTTCCTGCTCCGGTCATTACGCAGCTGGGCCCCGAGACAAAACGGCGAATCGTTTAAGCCCTCTCCGGAGACCGTCCAATTTTATTGTGTGTACCTAGTCGAAATTGATATGCCGCGCGAGCGTCGACGGCTCGCTCCATATGACGGACACAGGTTCCGCAAGGGACCATTTGCTGCCTCGCGAATTTTGGGCACTAAACCTTACAAATGGCGATCGCTTCTTTGATGTTTTGTCGTAACGTGAATAAGATGTTTGTATCAATAATGTGATCTGAATATCGGGAATAAAATGGATCATTCACATGAATTTACTATCGTCGAGACCCTGAGGTCAAGGATAAGTACTTAAGCATTTGAATTCTAAGGCTATCTAAATGTCGTAATTATAATGCCGACTCAATTCATCATCATCGTCATATCGAAAGAGGAGCTAGACTACTACTGGAGATAGACTTTCAAGCGTCGACTAGCCCTTCTATGAATCTACGTCGTCGTCTAGTTCTGGGCTTCTTGCATCCAGCGCTTTTTTGCGCCTTCATCAGGTTATTGACAATAACCTGACATCCATCACACATCAGGCGATTTCGAGGCTATCCAACACTACGCATCCAACGTTTTGTGAGAAATGTCAATGCCACAACTCAAATAGGAACACTAAAATATAAACTCATAACAAACTACGGTAGGAACCTTGGGAACCTACCTCTTTCTTTTTTTTTTAAATATAATTAATAGTCTGCGTAAATGTCGGAATATCTGTCAATCATTTACGTGGTCATTTTCGGTTTGTCATTCAAAATCTAAGTCTAAAATAAAGGGTTTTTCAAAAATCTCCTCAGCACACTGTGATGGCCGATAAAGATTGGGATATAACCGTGATAATAGGGCTGCTAGTGGTATTTGCATTACCGGTGACGGTGCTGGTGCCAGGGTTCTCGGTGTGGGACGTGATTCCAAAGGTTCGGATCACGCGCCTGCACATCTTAAGTCAGGACCTCACATGGCCGCAGTTGAACACGGCACTTATCTCGCTGCTCACGCTGTTTTTCTGCTTATATCTTGAAATTCGGAAACGAAAGTAAGCTCCTTTTCTCCTTCGATCTTTTTAGTTTGAATTTGATTTAGTACTGTTGTTGATGCTTTAAGAATATTAAGTAGTGCCCCACCATCCTATCACGTCGTACCTTGTAACTTACAAATAATGTCATCTCAGGTTAGACGACATGGTTGAAAAGGTACTAACTGTGAGCCAAGCTACGGACGCGACGATGGAGGTGGAGCGCGGCCGCCAAGCGAACGCGGTGCGTGTGTGTGTGGACCTACTAGATGCCTCTGCCGAGCACTACGAGAACCTCGTGTTGCTGCGAGATGAGCTCCGGAAACGAGAGAAGCTCAAAAAGCAGCACCCGCCAACAATCGTACCAAGCCCCCCTTCATCATGCCAGTAGTCTACCAGGGGATGAATTGCGTAATCATTTTAGTCGTAGGTATTATGTATCACTATGTAAAATTCTTAAAATAACCCTCTTTCTGGCGCAGTCGGGTAAAAAAACAGCTTTCATCATTGTGTGCTTATGTGAACTATTAACGGTAAACATTATACTCGTACATTTTGATTATCAGTGAATCTTGTTCGTGAAGAAAATGCTTTTGTGTACGTAACAAAAATAAGTGTTAGTTGTCTTTTAGGAATAAACAATATTCTGACCAGACTGACCTTCCGTTTGATAAATTTGCCGGTATCTTTTTTGAGATAACGCGTCCTACCGATCATGGCCCTTACGGCAGGGCTGATGAATTGCTTTCCGGCCTATGCAACGTCTGAAATAGACCAAATTTCGCTACACTATTGTCATCTACTTATTATGATTTACGTAGAATGTGCTAAATAATATCGAACTTGCTGCTGGTAACCATCTTCATTTGCCATAGAGAGGTGCCATTAAGTGTTATAAATTGAAACGAAAGAGGTTTAGTGAGTTTAGAATGCCCCACCACCTGATACCAGATGGCGCCAAGATTTTAGTATGTACACATATATTTCAAAAACAAGATGCAGCCTTCCTCTCCTCGGTCTATGGGATCGAAAAATTAACCAGGAACATTCTGTATTACTCACTGGTTGATTTTGAGGTACCGTTTTTGACGGATGCGTTGAATGCCTTGTCCCAATACGGATTTTCCCGACAACCTCTCCTCCCAGAGACGGTCGGACATGCCGCTCGCGCTCTGCAGTATTGTACGGAATACCCTTTTAAACACTTCAATCAATACTGTGGAGCGTGCCCTTCTGCTGGCTGAGAGGAATGGGAGTCGGGCTTGTGGCTTCAGGCAATCTCGTCATCCACCTTTGGTACTATGATGGATGACGCATCCTTCTGGGTCGCTACGAGTCTACGCTTAGGCACTGCTTGTGTTGCTCCGCATCGGTGTCACTGCGGTGAAGCTGTCGACAGCTGTTGACACCATGGCCTGTCCTGTTACAGGAGCGCAGATCGCATTGCACGGCACGCCAGCATTAACGATATTATTCTTCGAGCCAGTACTTTCTGTAAATTGATCCTTATTAGCGACACTGTCGAATGGTGTAATAGTACAGTGTTTATGTTTTTTTTTTCAAAATCAACGGTTTCGATTACTGACTAGGAAAATTAATAATAAAAAAGTCCAATGATGCAGTTTTAGTTTTATCAAAATCGGACTCTAGACTCTAGTATTTTTTGCCATTCTTCATAGTTTCGGATTTTGGCCATCCACACCCACTTGAAAAATTCACCCTGTATACCTAACGGCATGCAGGTTTTTATCAGTATTTTACGTGAAGCGACTGCCTATCTGTTATCAGCAACCCAGTTACTGGGTAACACGATACCGTACCGTTGTCACGATTAAGGGCTTCTGGCCGCCCGTAACGTCATCAATTCCATCTAAGTAATCTGCATACATTCTTACACCCGTATCTATAAACAAGTCAAATTGTTTACTTGAGTAAATATATTTTTTTAAGTTACGATTTTTATTATTCAATTTAGTAATTGCTTAACGTTAGAACTGTAAAAAGTTAGAATTCTTAGCTTTGCATTCTTTAACGGTAATTACTTCGTTTAGATTCTAGTCTATTGCATAAAAAAAATTGCAAAATTTGCTCGAGTAATTACTTTAACTTGACTATAGATACAGGTGTTATTCACCAGGTTCAAAAACTATAGCATAGGCGAAGGTAGCTTAATCCATTTTAGAAACCACAATGAAGATATTTAATATTCTTAATTTATGAACAATGCATGTCCCTTACAAATTCGCTCTGTTCGTTAAAGACATCTGAAAAGTAGGTAAGTACCGATGACCGCTGTGAAAATAAGAATTTTTATTCTACTGTCTCAGTGCTAGAAGTGTTCATTAAAGCAAGGCAACGTCCTGAGGCTCTCGCGGGACGCTGCCGACGCGAAAAAACCAATCTGGAGCTAGCAATTATGGCAAATGACCTAATTAGACCCCACCGGTGCGCCTGGCCTGTCTCGCCACCACAAGATTTTTCACCTCCCCCGTTGTTTGCGGTCGCCGAGAGAATTGGCTTTTAATATGTGTCGAGTATTTTGTTTTGTGTGAATACCACGGAACAGCGGAGTGGATGACAGGGTTTTGTTTGAGAGTTTGTCTATGTTTTGGAAACATTGATTTGGTAAATTGTCTAGTGAAAATTGTTATAATCGAAGCCTTATTTTGTATCTACGGCCATATCTACGGTGCATAGAGATAATGTAAAATGTTACGAGAATCTGATGGATGAGAGCAGCGCGAGGGGCAGGGGGGGGGTGGCTATATACAGCAGTGAACGTCTTACGATGATGATGATGAGCTGTAGGTACCTAATCACATAATTTTCCATTTTTTTCCTACGTAGGTAAGTAGTCTTATGCCTCATATTTATTTATTAACGCTTTTCAAATTCATGATTATGGTTTAAATTAAGGACGGTAAACATTAGGAGCAGACCCCTATTATGTTTAGGTAAGTATGTTTTAAATTCGATCGTCTGTTATTACAAGTCGCAATGTGTTTCGGTTTACGACATACGAAGTCAGGGTTACGACAGTTGTGGTCGTTAATCGCGACTAAATAAACTCAAACGTGCCATGTCTTCTCGCAACTTTGTCGCAAGTCTCTAACAGCCGGCTTTGATGGGAAATTAACAAAAGTTCTCGATGACGATTAAGTACCATGTTGGGAATCTTTACTTCAAAGAGAGGGAACAGACGAGTGGTGTAGGTACAGTAAAATAATTGTGACAAGTATCTTCTTTGATAAATGAGAAAATCCAGAAATCGGTGCTCATTTGTTGATATTCACATACACGAGATAGTTTTGTCCGGGTGCTAGAACCCGTTGCTCGGAGACACATTTGTCTCAGACACGTCTCCGCTGCGGCGCGGTGTTAGCGGGCGCGAGCGCGTCTTCCTCTATTTTCATTAGGAGGATCCGCCGGGAGCCGGGAGCGGATCAGCCGCTCGCAAAAATAAATAAAACTGTTATTGAGATAAGCATCTGCGCGGCGCGGCTTTTCGCTAAGTCCCGCTGTGTCGCGCTGAGCAATGTACCGAGATATGTTCGGATTACGGCGCGCCGCAGCTCCGTGCGCTTTCCTTCATATCTACTGCTTTTCTTCAGTGTTTTGCAGCTGGAACCCATTTACAAAAATTATCCTCTGTATTTAGGTATTTAGAGGCAGTATAAAGTTTGTAAGTTATTCATAAAGAGCGTTTAAAAAAGAAATGAGCTCGTACCGTAAAGTGAACTCTCGTAATGCTTCAGCCCTCATTAAGGGTACCGAAAATAAAAACAATTACAAAGATGCCGCGCGCTGTTCAAGAGCTCTTAAGTGGGACAACTGAAGACATAAAGTGGTAAAGTTTAGGGCGCGTGTGCGTGGAGACGTAGACGCACGGATTGGGTGCACTCATGAAGAGGCTGGCGTGGCGCGGCCAGCTTATTGTTGCGGCAAATTGGCCGCGCACCACACCTGCGGCGCCGCGGCGGCCACCTGCCCACCCCCGGATTAATTTCTCATCACACCGCCCGTCTTCCCGGGAAATAATGAACACGACATCCTCCGAGAAAAATGCCACTGAGCCCAGAGATGTCGTTCCAGTTGATTAATAAACTCTGTATAGCTGCAGCCTGTTGTGGCTTATATTTGATGGCCGGTGTCCTGAAATTGGGGCAAAATTATAAAATGGCTTTTAAAATACGTCTACTACAATGTTTTTATTAAGAATACATGAAAGAGATTACAAAACGTCGCAAATAGCTAACACTACGTAGCTACCCACTTAACAGTGTTCGCGACGCAGATGGCAATTTCACGGTTCACAACTTCTTGCCTTGTACCCCATATTGTTTTTTATAACTCTGACAAAGTATTTGTTATCTACATGTATGAACCAAGAGGTTACCAAAAAATTAAAAAATGCGAAACATTGTCGCGAAATTGCAACGGTCTCTAATTAGAAAATTGGGTACAATTACCTACTAAAACAGTACATAATTATATTAAAAGTTACATCATCGTCACATCATTTACATGGCACCGGCAGCTTTCAGTCGTTACGAACAATTTCGGCGACATTATATTACCGAAATTTGATTTTAAACGGCGACATTGTGACCACAAAGTCACGAACGCGTCATGCGATACTTTTGTCGCAGCCGCAAGATGGCCGGGAGCATCTGTCGGTTTGTCGCTCTTTCCTTGCAAATAACCGTTTTCTTGATACAATTACTCGAATGTTGTTATTATTGCGGTTCACTACTTATATTCATATGAACACTTTGTGTAATTTTAAAAAGCACCAAACAAACATCTTCGACATATTATAGGTATATTGAAATGTTAAGAAATGGTTGACTTCGTATTTAAAGTTACTTGTGATAACTCGTAAGGTTGTAGCTGGTAGGAATGTTAAAAATGATTCAAACAAGCTGTATTGATAGACACGATACATGTACAGCGTAAGCAATCGTATCGCAATGTCTCATAGAAGTTTTCCAACTGCCTATTGCCGCGCGCCGCCGCGCTGCCGTAGCGTAGCTACGCAACGTTCTAAGACGAATTTTTTATCGATTTTCTTCATCAATCTCTATATTATGAGCTGTGAGAAAGATCTCATACGCGGCATTTACCTTACACCCAGTCAGCAAGCTTGTTAGCGGGGTTAACAGAACGATGTCGTAGCAAGCTCAGCACAAAAGTTACGTATCTCATAGAGTAGGTACCTTTAATGAACCACAAGTAGGTCAAATTTAACCTTTGGGAAATAAATACGATTAAAAAACAAAATAAAAATAGAAAGGCTATTTTTGTATTTTTTTTATTCTGACATTCTCAATAAACAAGTAGTATCATTAACAATCAACTTAAAACTAATCATTTTCTAAACATTTTCTAATGGTTGTTAACCCTTTATTGCCGTTAATCAGCAGCCAGGTCAGGCTGTCTTGCGACATAGGCCTCCTCTAATTCCTTCCACTTACTCCTTATCCAGAGAAGTTCTTTGCCAACCTTTTGGCAGATCATCCTCCCAACTTTTCACCTGTCAAATACGATTAACGATATCTAACAAAAAACTCATTTTTAGAACTTATTTCTGCTAGATAACTTATTCGTGTTTGCAAGTTGTTGCAAAATATAACAAACTTTTCTAAGCCTTTTATAAACGGTTTTAAGAATCCTGTCATCTTGTAAAACCATTTCTTTTTATGAAAGTTTTATGCTACTACAATACCTACTTTCTAAAGTACACAATCGACTAATACGTATAATAAGTTCTACGACATTTATATGCACAAATCATTCAATTTGAATACCTAGTTGCTCCTTTAAAGACAGTAGACTGTATCTACATAAATTTAAATTGTCTTCCATGGCTTCCCTCGAATTATTTATGTCACTATTTATTGTATTAACATAAATTGGACATGAGTTATTTTATTGGCCCGAATGCGTCGAGAATGCGTTGGACAAAGGTTATGATTGTAATTCAGATTTGTCAGAGCTCGTAAATGCAGCGTTTGTTTATTTTATATAGCTACGATAGTAATGGTCCTTGATGTGCGCAGTAGAAGTCCTAAGTTTTATGTGCGCTTATAAAATTGAAGTAGGTATACAAGGTGTCGCTTTGCATCCCCGTCAAATTCAAGGAGGTAATTAGGCTAATGATTCTCGACCTGAATCAATAATAAAATGGGTAGGTAATTTTTTATATTTTTTTCTTAATATCGGAAATCGATAAGTGTACACCACCCGTATTAAAGCGCGGCCCGTCCAATACTAGCCCTATAACCGCGCTTTCACACACACAAACAAACGCAGACGTTTATTCGATAAACGGGTGATTCTCCTCTCTTGAAAAGGGCTTCATTCTGAAATAGTGTCAAATTAAAACAACTAAAAAAAGCAGCGTTATTATTTCCTTTATTTATTTCTCTTACTTACTAATTACATTTTTAAATATTCCTATAAAAAAAAAACATTTAAAAATATAAAAAATAGTAGCCCACCGGTATCGGGAACAGGGTCCAAGCTACCGGCGGTCAGGGCTCCAGAGAGAGGAACCTCCTAACAATACGAGCCGTGTCCAGGAGTACCGCTTTCTGAATCAAGCCCTTGATCCAGCCGCCTAACGAGAGCCTCCTCAGGTATTGGTCGAGGCTCTTGGCAATTAAGCCATGGGCTGAAACTACTATCGGCACAATGATCGCCGTGTCCACTTCCCACATGTCGACAACCTCGCGAGCCAAGTCAAGATACTTGATTTGTTTATCTTTCTCGTTTATTATTATTGACCAGGAACCGTAATTTAAATTGATTATTTACGTCTTCTATGACAACCTCCTGAATTTTGACGAGGATGCAAAGCAACACCTTGTATAACATGTCTGATGACTGCCCCGTTCAGTCGTTGGTCTGGTGGTCGTAAGCGCGACTGTTCAGCATGAAGTCCTGCTTTCGATTCCCAGGTCCGGCAAATTGTTATTGGGTTTTTCCATCATGAATTTCTCAGTAGTAGCCACGGAGTCTGGATGTGTGCCCGGTTGATTGCAATAGGCTCGCCCTCTATTACATGGGACTTAAACATGACTGGCGAAATGTGGGTGTACTATTAGGTACACCTCTGCCTAACCCTTCGGGGATTACAGGCGTGATGCTATGATGTCAAAGTCTACATAAATGTGCATGAATTTTCCGGTGTGCCACCCATCGGAAAATCCGTGGGCGTATTATAGTGTAGTTTTCCACCATTAATGGTCGCACAAATCAGGAGGTAGAACTATCATTTGTATTAAAATTTTCATCAATCGCCATTATATGAGATTACCTGGAGAGTCAAACGATTTTCTGATTCGAAAGAAAGTGTTCCAATATAATTTTTATAATTTGAGTTTTATCGAATTAAATCAAAAAAGTGCTATTGAAATGAAATTCCATGAAAAGTTTGTTGATTTATTTTCTTGTATTTTATTTTATACAACACTTTCGTATTCTGTCGATGTTATAAATACGAAGATACTTATTAATGACAAGTAATTATGATTAATCAATGTTTAAAAGTTTCCATCCATTTGTCCCGCACATTGTTTTGTATCACGAATAACAACACGCAATACTTCACAATAGCGTTACTTTCACCGTGTCTTGAATAATTATGACATGTATTGGTTTAATAAAATAATCTTTTTCCTGTTTTTGTACAAATTATATTTCGAACTGTCTGTTCAACGTCTTGCACTGTTGGTGTTATATTTCAGTCGGAGAGAAAAAGTTCAAGGGTAGATTTCACAGTTCTTTCTTTATCGTGTGGTTAGTGCCCAACCTGGTGTCAGAGTTTTTGTGCCGCCCATGGGCCTCTGACTTGGCTTCACAGTGCTAGATAGATAAATAGGCACGATCAACTAGAGAATATTTAAAAATGAAACCATCTGATACAACCAGTTAACCGAAACTCATCTGGAGGTTGTAAAAACCCCAGCCTCAACTTCTTCGTTGTCAAATAGAGAATTTAAAAAAAAATCGCTGGAATAATCAATTGAACTGAATACAACGGCATGCTACATATCGATGTGTATTTAATGCCACTGGCACTCGATCATATCTGTCCAAACACAGAATTTCGAGAGCATGCATATCCTCGCACGAAATCAGTGTAGTGGAGCGTTTTGTGGCCTGACTCGGCAGGGGTCCTGCATTCAGCGCCATCCCTTACTTTAATTCAATAATCGCGTATGAGACAACACGAGTCGACTGGCCATCGCAACATCGGAACCTACTAATGATCATGCGATAGGCACATCATAGCTTTGGTCGATGGCTTATCTTTCACCATAGAGTGTGGTACGTTTAGAGAGTGCCTAAACGTGTGCTTTGTTTGCAAAAAAGTATGATTGTATGATTAATTTATTTTTACTGACTCCAAGAAATGGCGAGATTAACCTGGATATATTTCTAGTGAGTTGGAAAGAATTAGCGCAAAATTGTGATTGAGGAAAGCCTTTGCCCAGCACTGGGACAATACGGGCTAGTCGGTAACACCTAATAATATTTTTTTTATCGCCATGGAAATGTAACGATGAAGTTGATGTATTTCATACCCAGTCATTGAATAGGCTTTCGCTGAGAATTGCTTACGAAAATCGCTTTAAAGCTTTCGGAAACTGGATGGAAGATACAGGGTCACGACTTCACGAGTCAGAAAGTTTAATCAAATTAACACTGCTAATTGAAGAAAATAAGGCACCTACCTAACTAGGTTTTCATTGATTATGCAGATATTTGGTTAACCGGTGCATTTAAATAAATGCTAACATCAAACCCCAACGTATGCAACTATTTACGATTTGAGCGAAAACATTTGCCCTTTATCTTCTGGTACTCTCTGTTATCGCATAGAGTTTGTAACAGTCCGGTTGTCGGTTTACTCTGTGAATAGTTTAGCGTAATGGGGTATTGTTAGAGCGGCTGGCGCCGAGCGCCGACCGGCGAGTAACGTCTTTCAGTAACATTACTGTAATGTCCTCCCACTCGGCGACGCGCCCCGCTGGCCCGACAGCCCCACGTCCATCGATACCACACCGCACAGCTTCACTATCTACTTGACAATCATTAGGAACCATCATGTTGCATTCCGCACATATTTAACATCAATCAAAGCAGGACCATGCAACAAGATGAACTTTACTTACGTTATTTGGAGAATATTTAAATGTTTGTTCAATAAATAACGCCAAATAACTTTAAATTTGACCAAAAATAATGCATATGGACGTTAATCATATATGTCTCTATGGAACAATACCATCATTTCATTTGATATGTTAACAATATAGCACCAACACTCTCACATTAAGCCTTTTCATCTGTCAAGTCTTAACAGCCATGGAATTGGGTTGTAATTTACGATTTTATCTCGGCGGGCACCCTGCATAGGGGCAGCGGTCAGTGTGGCCGGCGAAAAAAACTTGCACCGGGGTAATAGAGGGATAATGGTCATCGGGTCCGGCCACCACGCCCGTCCTGTTGTGACTTGCCAAAATAGAGTCGTAATAATGAAAGATGGCCCGCGTAAGTTGCGCGTAATTTAGTGCGATCTGGTAACGAGCGCTGGGGGCCGTTTGTAGCTGTTTGTCCGGTGCGCGCCTCTCTTGTTGTATTAAGTGGTCGGGGGTGATTCAGTTTCACTTTTGTTGGTCACTTTATGTCCGTTTCGTATTTATTACCGACATCGGTAGTAGATAACGTTGCCACTGTTAATAATAGCGGCCGCTCGATTATTGTGCGTTTCAAAGCGGCGGGATGATAAATGGCATACGTAGGATGAGTCGTCAAGGATCGAGGTCGCGTTAAGCCAGCAGTCGAGATTGATGCTGGTCGGGCGCCTGTGCCTGACAAATAGTTGGTCCAGCGGAGGCATCGCAGGGCGTCTTGCCATAAATAAGGATTACGCTCGTGACCACGCAGTCTTGTGGAGTGGACGCAGAACAGCCCCGTGACGGCTCCTGGCGCCGCACAAGACTCATGTCAAACGTCTCGTCGTCCGCATCGTTACTTACTCAAGACACTTACTTGAGAAATCCTACAGCTCTATAATAAATTGTATCGCTTTAATTTACCAAGTCTTTTCGTCTTCGGGTTCCTCGAGTCGCGAATTTGCGTTACTTCGGCGCCTAAGTCCCAAATCACAAGTTAGAAGACGGGTATCAAGTTTGGCACGAGAAGCGCTAAGCCTCGGCTGTTTTAGGCTCGGCGGCGATGTTTCAATCGTAAGTGCGCCTGCGGCTTAAGGGCTCACCCCTACTCCGGGATGCGTTGAAACGCGCCTTAACCTTCGTTTCATTTATTCCGTTTTCACAGTCTTTACAACCTATTTCGGGGTCACAAACTCAAGATGTTTTTATTTACTCCATCATCTCTTGTTTCGCTTGTTGTAATTAACTAATCAAAGATGAGGTCTTCGATTGTTTCTGTCGTGCAACTGCTAAGTAGGTAGATTGTAAATTGGCACGCTCGATAAAGCTAAATTGTCAAGAGTTTGGAGAACGGGCTTCAGTTAGTGATGATAATCTCCCTGATGGCTTGGGGTTGGGGTGAACATTGTCTCACTTAAACTCAATAGTTATGTACTCATTTAAATGTCGTAACGAAACATCAGGGTGTATAACATAAATCTCACTTCTAAGCATCCCATAAAGTAAGAAAATAATAGCCCTTTAAGTAATCGTTTGGCTTTACCGTCACTTCTGATAGTAGTGAAATACATGATTAATCTACATAACGAGAAGGCAAAGTAAAGTGTATTAAGTTTAAGTGCATTACAGCAGATAACAGGAAGTCGTAACGTCTCATCTTACCTCGGGCCGGGACGTGTGCACCCCATTTCATAATTAGGGGTCATAGTGTTATCTCGTGAAATCTCCAATTACATAGATGTGTATGGGCAGCGGGCGCGGGCGGACAAGGTCCAGCCTCCGAGGATTAGCCGATGGTTAGGCTTCTCACGTCGTGGCGAGCCGGGGTTTCAATTAGAGCGACCCGCCCGGCGCCGGCCCGCCCGCACAAATGACAATATTGGTTTATTATAGCCTCCCATGAATATGTAACGTAACTTTGTTATGAGTCAATATCGTAAACCTGTACCTACTAAACAAACGTTACAGATAAATGGAAAGACCTCTTTATATGACACAAACATGAAAAGTTAACGGCGTAGGTCATAGACGGTCCGAGCTCGACCCACCTTTTATACGAATGATATTATTACACGTTACATTAAAGGGTTGTTGCGTACTGTGTCTACATATTTTTTAACGTTTTAATCACGGATCTACATAATAATGTGGAACGGGAGTTTCCGTCCATCCGACAACTTGATTGATGTGCCTTCCTAGATTTATACGCCCAAAAAGTAACACGCTACACGTCCGCAAAGCTTTTACCACACAAATATGGCATCCGTAATACCTTTGTTTTATTTTTAAATACGACCCTTTCATAATTAGCGTAATAAATTATAAAATGATAATAATACGAGGGCCATCTTGTGAAACGCTTTAATACCGCGCGTCGGGGGGCGCCGCCGGCGACCGCATGTCAATCACTCTCCCGAATGTAGAACAATTCTTATTTCGAAAAATAATAAAAAATGAGTATCACTTTTATTTTGTGTCCCACTTTGTCCAGTTGGGTCGCCCTGGGCCCGACAGAGACAACGTATGAAATCGTTCTTGTGGTAACATCTGTGCTTTATAATAGACGCTTACGTAGGCTTCTTTTCGGGGATCGGTGCGAGCCCGGTGGGATCGCTTTAACATGATTGATCTGTTTATTTTACATTTTAAAGGAGCATTTTTACGGTTGCTTGTCAACTTAATAACAAAGTGTTTTATTTCGGGATACGTTAAGTTCAGTTTTATTGATAGGTTTCTTTTAGCATTATTCATTGTTATTTATTTCTTGCGATGTTCTGAGATATTTCAAAGGTATTTTTTTTGTCTATTCGTCATTGATTTGGTTGGTACTGGCATGTTGAGGGATAATGTTATGATGATGTATTACAATGACGTAAATGCGGAATATATAAGCGCCACTTATGAATTGGAAGTGGTTCTTAAAATAGATGTTTTTTGTATGAGTTCAGAGTAAAGTGTGTGAGGAGGCGCCAGGGGTTAAAGAGAGTGCTACTGTGTATGGATAACATTGAACAAAGTAAGAGGTCGGCGAATGTGTGGGCAGAGCTTTTAACGTCGCCGTCGGCGTCGGCGCGGGCGCAAGTAGCCACCGCCACCGCTATCATACCAGACCGACAGGTGCCGATCTACTTATGTGTTTTGAGAACTACCAATGACTCTATGGTATGCGTAACCGGGTTTCAAAATATAATGACTTGTAGAGAACAGGATCTATTAATGCTTCAATTACTTTCATTGACGTTTATGGGTAGTACGTTTTAAGATGACGACGCAAGTGTAGGTAGTGATTTGTAATTCAGGGTAGTGCAGATAGGTACTCACAGGTTTACTTTAATGTGAAATAATGTTGGTTTTACAAACTAAATTTATTACTTATAAATTACAAAATCGAAAAAATAAAACCATATAAATATGCTTATTAAAAAGCTCATCGAAAAAATCAATTAGAAAAAACTTCGATGAACAAATTAATACCGTTTAAGACATGGTGTTTGTATTGTGCGCGAAGAGGCAAAAAAACGTTGCTCCTGCGCGGGCGCAGGCAAGCCGCCCGGCGCGGCTTATCGGAAGCAATTACACGTTGTTCACTTTATTAATTTCCATAACTACCCTCGCGACATCAAAGCGAGCCGCGATCGCGTGCGCCGCCCTCGCGCTGTCTCGCGCATCGGCGCAAGCGATGGAAAACTGCCTTGACGTGGAAAGCTACGGGAAACTGTTCGAGTGCACAACTGATTTAAAAGTTTTATACTTAAGTCTAACAATTCCTTAGCTAAAATAAATGCAGAAGTTATATTTATTTTATCGAATTATTTTAAGTACATTTATGAAATAAATTTGCTCTAAATTGTTTTGAGTAGGTACTGACAAAAATATTCTATGAATATTAATATTAGGAATAAAAAAAGTTTTATATTTTCTTTAGAATTGCATTTTCTTAATCAAATCCATTGTTAGTGAGAGAGAACCTGAACATGAGTAACTTCTCATGACTTGCGCCAGCGCCGGTGCTACTGTTTACCGCGCTGAAACCCTTGAAGACGTTTTAACAACGCTCTCGGCCTGGCACATGCACTCTTTGATGTTTAGCGACACTTCAAATACTGTCTGCTCTTCAAAACATTCATCCTTTGAAAATTTGTATGCAAAGATAAATACTGATTTACAAGAGACAGTCGCTACCTTTTTTATTCTCCGTCCGATATGTAAAGTATCTCAAATAAAAGACAGACGAATCACAGGATACAATAAATCAGTATTCCAAAACAAGCAAAATCTCCATACATCGCAAGAGGTGAACAGTGGAACAGAGGAGAGACTTATCTCGCTAAAACGATTCCCACATAAATAAAGCTCATCGGATATGAAACCGTATTTACATAAGAAAAATATAAAGAGGCCTAAACGATAGGTCCATAAGGGCGTCGTATCGGGCGGGCCGGCGCTCGGGACGCCGCTCACGTCCACGAGGAGCGCTGCGCCTTTAATAACAATACGAAATATCAGTTCGTTCCTCCGATCGCAAATCTACGTCAATAACATATCCAATAGTAGCGCTCAATTCATTTCGACATAATCTAATATAGCGGGGCACGTTTCCCGCCTAAATCTCCCGCCACATGTCGCCAAGATGGCCGACCAGGCGAAACGCGAAACTAAACAAAAAGGAGATCACGAATCGGTAATATCTTTCGAGTCCATAAAGTTAAACGTTTATTTGCAGCGATATTTTGTCCTTTTGTAGATATTGCTTTACTATGTAAGCGCTGGACGTGGGTCTGCTCCCGTTGATATTTGTGGAAAATTGCCCAGAAAAAGTTAAAGTCTACCACTCGTGTCTACTTCGTTGTTACGTGAATAAACAAATTCAGTTAACATTTAAACAGATTTCGCAGTAATTTCAGCCAAATTGCTGCCAATTTTCTCTAAAGAGTTATTTTGAAATTGACTTGGTTTAGCTAATTGGACCACTTTGTTGCGGTTTACGGAAACCTAGGATTAAGTCAAATGACTACATCAAAGTCCATTTAAATCATTAGCATTAAAAAGACAATTGTACCTTTTGTAAAGACGTACACGTAATACTTCAGCACGGGGTATTTCGATTACTCGAAAATACCTGTACACTTTCACATAATTTTCCTTTAAAGAAAATAATTCTAAGGACAGTCTGTGAAAGATGAAAGGAACTTAAAATAATCACCTGTGTAAACATGTGATAACCAATTAACCATAGTTATGACAACATTCATAATTATTACTTAACATTGTGATCATTACTATTACATCGTCATCGTAATTAAAAAGGTACTCTCACGAAAAATGAATAAACAATGGCGGACAGGAAGCTAGAAGAATTTTGAAAAAGACAAGTTCTTAATCTTCTTGGACCGTAATGGGGATAATGGTGCATACTGTGACTCCATTATTAATATTTTGTTGCATACAAAAGAGTAGTATGAAAAACGTACTGTCATATTTCTTTAAAAAAAAAAATACATAAGGATTCCTGAACGAAACTGTAATTCAGGGAAATCCGTGTACAAATACAAGTCTGCCTCCAAATAAATCACAAATTGCTTTCCTTACCGGCGACGGAGGCATGTAAAGCAAGCATTAACGTAATTCGTCAGTACAAACAGTGGTTCGGAATGGCTGCAATTAAGCCAGCCTTTCTAATGCATTGATTGATCAATCATCGGACGACAATCGAAGGAAGTGCTGCTTTGTGTGCCGGCCGCACTGAGCGCGGACGTGCCGCCCGAATTGATGTGTAGAGTAGACATGTAGCTGGTATGGTTTTATGCCTACTTTATTTTGTTTCAGTTCTCAGGTGGCCTACGATGACCTCTTAATGCAGGAATGTTGGAAAATGGAATAATTTATGGAATGTCACATAGTAGCCCTACGGGTTACTGGCGCGCATGGTTCTATAGGTGATATTTGAATCCTGTTAGATCCCTAGTAAGCACACTTAGTAAGAAATAATTAAACATTTGAATTATTAGACGAAGGTTTTAAATGAGTAACACTGTAAGATTTTTACAAGTTAATTTATGTTATTTGGTTTATGTTTTGTGCTTTTTGAAGTCTTACAAACGATGACTCCGTTGACTATGTGGCAGAGTTGTCGAGTTCTAATCGATGGTCATTTAAGAATCAACGTCACAACGAAGAAGCTACCAATAAAAAGCTCTATCATCACCACCAAATTTTAATTTGATCTTACGTTTTTTGTAGTTTGGAGATCAGTGTCAGGCTGTATGTTGGACAAAATATGATTTGCGACCGTAACACGAATGTAGTTACAGATTAAAAATCATAAATAAAACCCTTTAAGTTTGATTATAACCAACTCTGTAAAGCTATATTTGTTACGATTGCGGCCTCAATAGTTTTTTTACATTTGGTCAACGAGAATTATTCCTCTGTCATCGTATCTTCTGTATTTAAGTAATATAAATGTGGAGAATTCTACCTAAACTGGTACACTTGGATGTTTGATCTATGTCAGTAATAGAAGGCTACATCGATTGATCCGTCATTGTGTCGGAGAGCAGTGATTTCAGCAGGAATTGTTCCTCCGGACTCCTGTACCTGCGTAATGCACGAACAAAGCTTTCCGCATTGATTGAAATAACATTTGAATTAAATAAATGCACAGCGGTATCGATAAGGCGCATTTAATTTCCAATAAACATATTAGGTAATATCTTTTCACTCTGGACGCAATGACACGTCATTGGCTCATCGTTATCAACATTCTCCTGTCCTTATCCCAATTTATTTGTGGGGGGGGGGGGGGGAATATTGGAAAAGGTTATATTTGACTTTTGTCAAAAGATTTTTTTTTCGTTAGTTCAAAATCTGTAAAAAAATAACATATACAAAGTATGCTAAACCGCAAAACAGATTGTCGGCAGTTGTTCTTGTCGTTTCAGAAGTTCGATTCGAAAAAATTCGATTTAACATTAAAGACGGGATGAAATCTTTGTCACTTCTTTAGGAAAATTTTGCGTGCAGGGTAAGTTTTTATCTCGATTCCTTCATTAGGAATCGAAAAATCGTCCGAATTTTCCCAAGTGAATTTTCTCTGCCCAGTCAGGTTGTGTAGCTGACCAAAACAAACGAGTTTGCACGATCCCATCTACAGAGCGGTGAGCGTTTTCTATTAAGACCATGATCTGTCACGAACTGCCATATTCTTGGCTTGAGTGATGGCGGCTGTCGGCGAGATGTGAGGGTCGTCAGTCACGTGCGGCGATTGCTATTGATTTCCATTTAATTCGGCGCGTGCTTCCACTGCTCACTGGCTGACCGGCCTGCCTACCGACGCTGCTATCAACGACAAATTGCTGCTGAACCTCTGCTGCCTTCATTCCCGCTGATTGAAGGGTGCTGGAGCTTTGTGTTTTGTTTGTACGTTTGTTTTTGTATGTTGCTTTTATCGTTGTGTAGGGTTTAGGGCTTGGATATTGATATTAGGTTGTGAAAGTCTGACAACACGTGTTATTAAAACAATCGAACTCCAGTTTTATTTACATTTGTACGAGTGTAGCGTAGTTTTAGTGAAGGCGATGATTTCTTCAGTGAATTTCTTAAACGTGAATTGTTTTCATGTTTCGCTTTGACATTGGCTAGCTACCGACGATCGAAAGTCGGTAGGCAACAAATAATTTATTTAGTGGTCATCACGGTAGTAAGTAGTTTTCGTTCATAATATTATACTGTACAAATGATTGTATTAGATGGAGTAGTCTGTCCTCAGTGTTCGAGACAATGGCGCGCGTGACTCTATCTCGCGCCGTCCGCACTGTGCACTACCACCGCCGCGCTGCGCCCGCGCTGATGATTGCATAGAATTTTCTATAAACAATGCTATTCTATTAGATGACCTACACCTTGATTACTGTCGTATTTCCCAGCTACCCAGTAAATCGTACAACAACAATTTAAACTCTCGGAGGCAATTTAAAAAGTTTGTTAAATATAAACCTTTATTTGATCAATTACTTTTTGATACCCTTTTTTTGCAGGAAAATTGTTTTTTTATTGAGGCCAGTAAATTTCGAGACGGCTTACGCCGCCCAAAAATTAATTGATCGGATCTCGTTTCTCAGAGGAAACAGCGCGGAAGAGTTTTAATTAGCGAGGAAAAAACCACCACAAAACTTCCGACGTAAAAAACCGGGAGACAAGGGTGGGCGTAGCGAGGAATAAAAATCTCCCGCTCGTAATGCGGGCAACATTTGTGTGAGGAAGACGCTCAGTAATGGAAGACAAATTTCAATATAATTTGCAATACATAAGCGTGTTACTTTAATAGCCCAGAACCACCCTTCAAATTAAACGGGGCTTAAGTTTTATTTTATTTTTTCCTCGTCGGTTCGATCGTGTTGTGGGCGCGTAAGCAAGCTTCGCGGGCTACGCAGCCACGGGGAGAGTGGCGGGCTTGCCACAGGCCGCCTCGGGAAAAAATATAATCCGAGCAAATTAATTGCTCCTACAGGCAATAGTGGCGCGGCCGCGATGCCGCCAAATCAAATTAAGGACGCGCTATAAAAACCAAATTAGTGCCCGCTTTAACCGTGAGGGGGTATTTAGTTACAAGACGTTAGTTCAAATCCCGCCATTTTCATTAACAATAAATATCCCTTTGCAGCCGCACAGAATCCTTATTGTTTTACTTTTTACACCCTTGTGTCCCGAGTGGGATATAGCTGACGATGCGACGGCGACGTCTTGTACTGAGGCTGGCTAATTTGTTCTTTTTGTTTACTTACCGGGCAAAGGTAATAAAAATTTGTGTTGCGCGAATTGTATGGACTTTAAATTTTATATAGCCGCCGGTGCCGGGCGAGTTTTGCATTTAATTGGGAAAAATTTAGGGTCGGCGAAGCGCTTCTGTGCGGATTCTTAAACTAATTGGATGGCCGTTACAACTTTTTTGTCTTAAACTTTTACGCAATTGAAGTAGGGGTGAAAAGGGACATTAGAAAAATAAATTCTACTCTAATATCCGTAAGTATTACGCAACATTTTGGAAGACCTGAACAAATTCCGTTGGTCCGTTGTTTGGGTCTTTCTATATTACATAGATGCAGTTATCACTAAGGGGTGATTTTGATGTGTTTTTTGTTGAGGTCGGCGGGTGGTTTAATTAGAGGCGATGTAGGAAATTAGAGGGCGGTGGTGATCTAAAACAATAAGCTGACACCGTCATTAGTGGCCGGCAACCCGGCAACCCGCTGCAGATTGCTGCACCTCCCTAATGTGACGACATTTAGTCCCTTCTCATTTAATTTCGTATTTATTACGTCTGGGTACCTGTACTATGTAATTGTGTTATTAAGTTTATGTTCCCTTCTTTTTAATCATAATATTTATTTAAATCCCATTTCAGCCTTTATTTTAGTCACAATAAAAATGTAAGTCCAGTAACCAGTAATCATTTTCAGGTGGAGAAATGATTGTTAAAAGGGAAGACTGATATAAAACTACATAAGCTACATACTAAAACTTGAATTTCCATGGCATGTTTTATCAATCCCACTTTTGGAAAAAAAAAACAAAATTTTCACTACGGACACAGATGCACCGAGTAAAAATTTTGAAATCCTACGCGGTCCTTCCTTCTTGAAAATGAAAAAATGAAATAAAAAAAAATCTTCAATGGGACTATCTTGTTGCTTTTCATGATTTTGATGGAACGCCGTTTTTTCAGGAACTGTTGTAGAAACCGCCAAACACTTATTAAAAGTTGTGGAAACAAAAGAAAAATCTCCACATAGGTACCTTAAAGACTTTATAATTACTAGTCATTTAATTATTCATCTCAAAATACCTGGCACTTAATAAACGAGCGAAAAAAAAAGCCAGCAAATTAAGAAAAAACCGAACGCATCAAATCTGTTTTCAAGCTAGTTGTGAAGTATGTCCGTAACTAATTGCACGTGAGATAAATAAGAGGAGGAAATTAAATTCGGTATTAATTTTTATCAATTAAGCAAATTGCGGCGAGTGGGAGGGTGCAAATGATGCTGGGATTTATGAGTTCCGTTTTACCTGGTAGGTAAATGTATACCTATTTATCATCTTCAGTTTCTAGTTTTAGAACAGAAAAATATTTAGTTAGTCGTTTTTTTAAAAACGAACTGGATTATAAGACAAAAATATCAGGTTATTTTTCTTAATTTTCAAGTCAATCAATTATTAAATATTAATACAAAATAAGTGAGAGCGTCGGAAAAAAAATCTCTTCAATATATTTTTTTAACATTAAACTTACATATCTGTTAGGTTACAAGATAAGGTTGGTGTTATGGTGCTATAGCGTCCGATTTGACCTTAGACTATGGATCTCAAAATCGTTGCCTTTATTCGATAAATACCCATTTACTGAAGCAATGTACTAAAGACTGATTTCAGCAACTTGTAGAAAACATACTTAGATAGCTCTCTCTACATTATTACATCTTGTTAATGAAGTTAGCTGTTTGACCTCATAAAACACCTTTTGTTTTCGACCGAATATGATCAGTATCAATATAATACGAAGTAAAGTATACTATTTTACCTACTTGCATACTAAAATTCTAATTTCATGTGAACAATTACAATCTATTCTTGCCTACATTTCAGTCGATTCAAAAACTCCCCAAATGACGGCGATCAATGTTTGTATGAAAACATAATAACAGTTCAGCGTGAATGGTATAAACACATTGTTTGGTGTTCGTCATTTATATATTATTATAGGGCTGAAGAGCCGCCATACGAATATCGTAATTATATTATTAAAATTACCACGACGATTGCAGGAAACATGTTATTTAACGTGGAAGCGATACGATCTTATCGGTTGATCCTAATACCCGATGTGAGGATATTATCGTGTTACCTGACGAAATCGCCCGGACGCCCGGATATACTGTGGATATTCGACATCGACACATGGACACCATTAACGTTTTGTGTACAGGCTGTAGTTTTTAAAATTGGGCGTTTTAGGCTACGTAATTCTTGAAAGGTTTAAAGAAATTAGGCAGTGTTTTTGAGTTTTACGTTGGAGGTTTTATACGTAGGTACGTGTTTTAGATTCATTCGGAATTTACATACATTAGATAATTATTTTGATAATATAAGTAGACATCTATTATTTCTTGTTGGTATCTAGACATGGTCAGTAAGTTTGTAGGATTTTTAGCATAACAAATATAAAAAAACCTATCTATTTCAGCAGTCAACAATATTCATGTATTTATCAGCAATATTTTTCTATTTCCAGCACCAGTTAATCTCCTGAAAGGAGAAGTTTCCCATATTTTTGATAAAGCTGGTAGAAAAAAGAATAGGAATATTATATTTTGAAACAATACTAGGTATTTAAGTTTAAAAAAAAAGTCATTTTAAAGCTAATCAACACTATCGCAATTCCCATCGAGTTTTCTTGTTCGACTCGGCGCGATCGCATCGCCGTCACTTCAGCAATGTGCTCGCTACCTTAGAATAAGCAAGGAAAACCCTTCTGCTGACCTTTACAACTACTAGAGGGAGAAATGAAAAGCCGTTTTGTTTTGTCTTTCTTTGATTGAAATGGAATAGAATTATTTAATCAATATTAGTTTGTGGTTTTTAGTAGCTGCATTTTTATTAAAATTGCAAATCGATTAAATCTAGGTTACTTCAACAAGGAGTAGTTAGTGAACACTCCGTATAAAGTATTATTACGAGAGAATGCGATCTATTTGTCTATCACGATAATCTGTGGACCGCTCATTTCAATTCTGTGTTGTGTAAACGCCCTAATGGACTCCGGTAATGTGACACGCTTGACGATTTTACTCACAAATTGTTGTACGAAACTCTATTACAATCTAATGACAGTCACCGTCTAATTGCAAGGTTATTACGTTTTGTTGTGCACGCGGCTTAATGATAGCACTGGGTAATTATTGAGCGAGGTGAAACCCTGAAGATGTGTCGAATTGAATCGTCGGGCCCGTAATAACGGGGCGCGGGCGCTGCCGGATGCCGCCGTATTAACCAACTATCAATGGCCGTATAAGATTAATTTTTAATTGTCTTTACCCCCGGGCTACGACTCGATACACATTCTTTATATACGTAAATTGCAGTATATCTTGTATTTTAATAAGTAGCTGCGTGATTGATATTTATTTGCAACTGTGTGGCTTTATAGCGTGTTATTAGCACTGGAAATACGGTTGATTTGAATAAAAAACCTGATTGATTGATACATTTTGTAGATTCGGTGAATAACTTTAAAAGGGTGTAATCAATTCTGTGAATATTATCATAATTTATTCTTTGCCAGACTTTCTCCGTCACGAAATTTCGACATGAAACTCTCTCTATTCAAAGTAAAACAACAAGCGAAATCATGAAAACCTCAAAAGACAAGCACATCATTTATACATTTTTAAAACACAAGCGCCATTATTAACCATGTGTAAGTGGGCCACTCGATACAGGGCTGTCACGACTGTCATCAGCGTCACCACCATGAAATATGGAACCGCCGCGTACCACCGTATCACTATAATCTCACACAACATCTAGAGCGAGTGACGAATAGATTTCGTGAATAATTTACCACACAATGGATTGTCAACTCTTTTATTGTATTATTTCGGTATTGTCGTGTTCAACGTCACGAGAAAGTGGCATTTGCTCGTAATAACGTTTAAATATGTTGGCGTAAGCTTTGTGAAAGCGTAATGACTGGCGAAAATAAACGCTATGAAATGATAGAGATCATCTCTGGATGGTAATGTAAACTCGTGTTGTGTTGTAAATTAATTTTAAAGTTCTTTGGTCCGCATTCCGTACAAGAACTTTCATAACCTCAAAGAACATGGAAATGTTTTAAAACATGTTCAATTGTTCTCGAAACAATATTCTTTTCACGGCCATTTTCTTTACACATGTTTCCCAAAAGAAAAGGTACAGAAATACGGAATAATGTGTCCAATCGGCCAGCTATCTACGAGTAATACTTACGGTATAGTCCGTTTTCTATCAAGATTTGCAAATGAAAGACGTGTCACTCCACTTATACCACTTAATGAGAGCCGAGCTGAAACTCGGTCGCTAATTGCAGAAAAGTGGAACACGGCAAGTGCCGGGAAAACGTAAGTATGACGAAGAAAAGATGGAAGATATGCTACATCGTATGAACACTAACAAGCTGTTTCCACTCAACACTACGTTATCTTAGAATTATATACAGAAAAATCTTTTGCGTTATACAAGGTGTAGTTTTGCATCCTCGTCAAAATTTAGGAGGTTATCATAGTATAGACATAGGCGTAAATAATCAATATAAATTACGGTACCTGGTCAATAATAATAAACTTTGCTTTTTTTAGTTGTTTTAATTTGACACTATTTTAGAATGAAGCCCTTCTCAAAAGAGGAGAATCACCCGTTTATCGAATAAACGTTTGAGTTTGTTTCTTTGTGTGAAAGCGCGGTTATAGGGCTAGTATTAAACGGGCCCCGTTTTAATACGGGTGGTGTACACTTACCGATTTCCGACATTAAGAAAAAAATTTAAAAAAATGACCTAACCATTTTTTTTTTTCGATTTGGTTTGAGAATCATTAGCATAGTTACCTCTTGAATTTGACGAGGATGCAAAACTACACCTTTTATACTTGTAACACGAACACCTTGTGAAAACTGTGACTCTTCGAGTAATAAGTACATTAACTTCACCCCGTGCCCTTTAGCCATTGACGTATTCTGCGCGATGTAATTAAGAGTAAACTTAATTTTTGACAAATTAATTTTGAAGCTTTTAAATGCACACAGATACAAATATCTTTAGGAATACTATAGAAGCAAGAAAGCTGTGCTTAGAAAACACCTAATAAGCATCAAAGTAAATATTTAAATATTTTTTTGTACAGCTATTAACCCACTTTAAAAAGGTAAGAAATAAGAAAATGTGTAAAACCGACCGAAGCGGATTTGTTTGTCGCTCGGCGCCCAGTTCTCGTGCGGTGTAAACCTCGACCTCTTATTTTGGCCGCGTCGCCTGAGACGGACCTGGATTGATTTACGGGGCCAAGTGACTCGCCCCACCCGACCCCGGCTTACTCCTAACTAAGCTTTATTCCGGGATTACGCAAAACACACGCCACCGATCGCAGTGACGTGTGCCGAATTGAGAACAGCTCGCCTCTACGAAGGGTTGACTCTTGATACTGTTTAAGAGGTTAAGTACGTTTTTGGAAAGCTTGGTTTTATGGCTCTTATTAATCGCACGGTTTTGCCCATTTGACCAAGTTGTAAAAAAGATAATGTATTCGTGTAATAACTCCATTAATGACCATGATTTTATTTCCCACACTTAGCTAAACGCAAACAGCTAAAGTATGAATATTTATGAAGAAAGAGATAAACTCATTTATGGCATAATTTAAGCCACTTTCGAAAATACCATCGATTGGTCAGATCAGGCGGAACTTTAATAAATCCCGGTATTCTGTTTAAGTTATTACACCTATTAAACGCAAAGTAAGAAGACACGTTCCGCCATTAAGGCAGTCTCTTGCAGCGGGCCGGCTGAAGCGCGGGATATTATCGCGCCGCTTGTTGCCCGCGTAAAATAATAATGGCCGAACTTCCGGTGCCGGCGGCGCGGAAAACTTAAGCGAAAAAGGCGGGAAACGCCCCCGGCCGTCGCCGCTAACTTTGTTAACCGCTCGGATGTGACGTCACTTAATTTATTAACACATCCCTACCTCCGCCGAGAGGTAATTCTTGGTTTTTACGACACTTTTCCACTTCTCACTCAACGTGCTACAATTTTGTAGCCACCTTAGGCGAATAGTTTTTGTTGAGATTCCTGTTTTTACTGCTCATATTTTTGTTACATACCTATTTAATTTTATGGCTTCAATGTCATTTAAATACAGGGCAGATTGTACAGAGTTATTCTTTTTCAGGAAAAATCCTGAAAAACCGAAATAACAAGAAAGTGACGTGAGTACGAGTCGGAAATGCACTCAGTTGTAAACCTACCTAATAATACAGACTATGTTATTTTTTATACTTACAAAAAAGTCGTTTACCTTCTAAATACACGCTGCCTTTGTTTAACACGTCTTATTTAATTAAGATCTTTAAATATTTACATCAAAATTATTCAATTTAGTTATGACGCTAATAAGATTAAAACTAATAATCTTTTAAGTATCGTAATTTACGACTTGAGGATCAAAGGTTAATAACGTAATTAGAATATTTTATCAGGCGCTTCTTTTGTCATCCTCTTAATTATGTTGACGAACGGCATAACTACACTGGGTTGTTAAAAGTTTTAATATAAATATGTTTTTATAAGCATCATCGCGAAATAAAGAGTCAATGTATTTTTTATATTTAAAAAAAGAGCTCCACATTTTAGTGTATGTCCGCCACAAACGTCGCGTCCATCGATAACGACAAGTGAAACTTAAAAACAACGTTCCCGAAAAACATAGCCGACGGAAAATCAATAATCGAAACCGCACAGAGAGCACTCGAATAAATACACACTGACTATCCAATAAAACACGTGAATCGTTTACAATTAAAGCTTTAAATCGGCAATAGGTGTTGCCATAAATCGGACGAGGAAACAATCAACGGGGTACCGTCGCTCGCAATTAGCGCTGCGCGGCTCGATAAATTTGCATTAATGCTTTCGAAAAATCCGAGCGGCAATAATTTTCGCGTGCCATGTGTTGTATAGTGTGCCTACTGCCTACCCCTACCTACTTTTTCAGTGCGGCCGCTGCCAAACGGAGCCAGAGCTACTTTTTTCAGCGAACAGATTTACTCCGTTCACCTGTAGTTTCAGTATCAGATATCTGTCCGGTTGTTTCTCGTGTTTTGGCATATTGAGTTGTTTCGTAAACTACGGTGGCTATTTACTTGATATGTAAGTTGGAGGTGCATGCACATAAGTATGTATTTACATATAATTATATAGAAAGCTAGAGGTGGGAAACATCCTTTTAAGAAACAATTGCGTATGGCATGAGGTAATTAATAACTTTAATTAGTACAAGTAGATAAATTATCGATTAGAACAAGTATTTGAAATAATGTCTCTAGTGACTCTTATATTTCGAAGCAAAATCCCTGCAACTTATGACACTGAAAAGAAAACAGGGAAAAAAAGTTAAAAACCAACCCAACGTTTTCCCCTTAAATAAGGCTTCGCATTCGCGAGATGCGCGGCGCGGCGCCCGAGTCTCGAATGGACATATTTCCACGTTGGCAATTCACGCGTATCCGTGCTTGATTTACGCAACGCCCCCCGCCTCACTGCACTTTACACTTTTGCAGCTCCGCGCGCACCAACGCCTATTAATTGATATTCGCCGCGACACACTCCACACATTTTTATACACAATTCCCGATAAACAATTTTTAGAGCGAAACATTTTTTGCACAACTTTTCCGAAACGTTTGTCGCGAAACACCCAACATTCAGGTTACACTGCTTTCGGCTACTCTTTGACGTTCAAAGCAGGATTTAATTAATATTAATAAGTTTCTTAATCCTACTACAGATATAATTAGTAGATTTTAAATAAGACATAATAATAAACGGTATTTTTATTGGCGTTTTTGTTTTTTTCCTTTTTCAATCAACCGAAACTATCGGGCTTAGCTAAAATGGGATTCGATCTTGCGTAGGCGTCGAAATCAATTTAGCATGCTAATAAGCGCGTCTCCCGGCGAGATAATGAGTCTTTATAAGTGTCGGGCGCCCACCTCCGCCACCTCTTGGTGCACACATCACACGTGAAGATAACCGGTTTGTTAATAATCACGGCTCACGATAAATACTCTATGAATTTAACGCGAAACTCACGCTTTACATAAAGCGAACGATTTGTACGACTAGTGCTGTACTTTACGTCTTTTTAATAGTGTATTTATTTAAAGTGAGTTTTTTAATAGATTTGTTTTAAGTTAATGGGTGGATGGTGCAGGAGCGTGGTTGTCACGCTGGGCGTTATGTCCGATATATCTCTATGATTATGTCTTATGTTCCCAAAGCTCTATGTGGGCTTTTTAGCTATGAAAAAACAATTGAGTTCGATTAAATTGTTTGGGTGTTTTACAACAGAAAAACTGTGGAACGGTAGGGCATTTGCAGGTACAGTTTGATTTCTGTATGCAGTTACATCCCACCATGCCGTTAAGTGTGTTACTGTGAACATACTTGTAAGCTATCGAAATGGAAATATTTACGAGTACCTATGTACATAATTATGTATTGTTATCGAGTTCATTTTAATGCGAGATTAATTTCTTGACTGAATTATCGTCGAGTTTTATTGAACTGTGTCGCTTGCGTTACCAATGTGTTGTATTCTATTTCATCATAAAAACTTAGCATCCGTCCGGTGCAATACCTGTATTTACTTTTTTGTTATTTATTGAATATTTATAGCATATAATAAACTGGAATGACAACTGCGCACAGCACATCGAGAAGGAAAAGTATTAAAAACATTTTTCAAATTTTGTGGAGACGTTAACAGCGATATTAAATAACATCTCTATTCACAATAAAATGTGTCATAAAAATGTTTAGGGATAGCCAGGACAGACGAGCGAGCCGGAAGAGTGTCGCCGCGGGGGTAAGCAGACCAGCCTAATATATGAAAATATTCAATTTTATAACATTCCGTAGCGATAACATCTTCCTGTCGATTTGATATTTTCGGCGGTAAGGTAATATTATCCGCCGGTCAGTGAATGGAGGACGGAGCCACGCTGCGCGAGCGCCTGCCAACATCGTAACTTAACACTTAATCATTTATACGGACACTTTATAGCCCCTGCAGGGCTGCGATGCTGAGGACCTCGGCCACAATGACGCTCGACCACTGACGTCTGCGGAGAAGCCAGTCTACTAACGACCTATGTTGTTGTATATTGCTACTCATTTGAATATAATGCTTCAAGATTCTATACACACCTTTATGAGGAACATTAAGGTAAAACTGGTGACTGCCTGGTTGGTAGAGTGTCTTGGGTTCGATTCCCGGGTCGAGCAGTGTTATTGGGTTTTTCCAGGAATTTCTCAGTAGCAGCCACGGAGTCTGGATTTGTGCTCGATTGATGGAAATATGTTCGCCCCCTATTTCATAGGACTTAAACATAAATGGCGAAATGTGGGTGTACTATTAGGTAAACCTCTGCCTTACCCTTCGGGGATTACAAGCGTGATGATATGTTGTGTATATTATTAAGGTAAAATAATACACCGTATTTTTATAATTGCTTGTCTTCGACTTTTTTTTATTTTCTCTCTTTTAGACGGCACAGAGGAACAAAACGATTTAGCTGTTTTGCTAAACAATAGACAGAAACAGCCGTCGAAAACAAGCTAACTTATTAAGTTATTTATTCCCAATGATCTCACGACATTATCACACGAGAACAACGTGGCAACCAGTGTCGTTCATCCATTAAACTGTGTACATATAAGGGCAGGAGCACAAGCGCAGATGTCATAAGTCAGGCGAGTGAGTTGGCCGATAAATTAGCGGGCGCCTGCCTGAGGACGACGGCGCGGCCATGCGTGGGCGGCGGTAGCCTGTGGCCTGTAAAGTGTACACTCCTGCTTACGCGGTATCATGTTACACTTTGCAGACTATTGCCATATAAGTACTGTTTCAAGATTTTTGTGGTTGGACTAGGCTATTGTGAAATGTTGTTCTTTTGCGAAATCGGAAGATAGGAAAAATTTGGTGATGCTCTGACACGAAGTACTCGTATCTTTTTGTATTTCGTTGTGAATTTGGTATCTCGTCATCTCATGTTGTGTCCAAATGTGCTGAGCCAAATGGGCTTAAAATTTGTTGAAGAGAAATATGTAAGGTAGCATTAAAGCGGATTAATTAAAGCAATTAGATCAAGCAACGTTCTTTCAAAAAGGCCTTAAGAAAATACCAGGAAGATAACGTTTATTCGAAAATAAACGAATGTCAATACACACCGAACTGATGTCAAAAATAATTTTATTTTTATTCCGACCGAATGAATATATCTCCCAAGTGCATCGATATCAATGAGAGTGAGTCAGGGACTGATGCCAAAACTCGCGAACAATAACAAACAAGCAGTCCGCGTCCTGTGCAAGTTACGAGGCGCAGCACAAAAACGTCGTTAGTCAACGAACTGCTACCTACCACCAGCCCATAACACAGTTCATTATTTATATTAACAGTTTAGCAGTCAGTGGCAGCTCTCTCGATCCCGACTTATGGCCGCGTGAATATGCGTGGGCATTATTTGTACCCTTGTTAAGCGCTGAGGATATTATAAAAATGATTCCTTTATCCGCGCTGTGACACTCGCTGGAAATTGGTCGTTTAATTTATGATCATCATAAAAAAGGATTCGAACCCGTGCAGGTTGGAATTTCATTCATAAGAACGCAGAGGCGTTTGGGTCTTTATGGATGGATGTTTTCATTAATTTAACGCGGATCCGGCGATGCCACCGAGGTGTCGGGTGTCCGGTGACACTCACACAGATCTGACAGATAGCGAGGCTCGTGCTGTGACTACCGTTCGTCCTGCTCCAGCATTTGTCACTTGGTTTCTCTGACGTCATCTACATAAATATTGCATTCAGATCAACGTTCCGAGTCTCTTTGATTGCGTAGCCTTGATAAGTACCGATCTATCTATCTTTGATATGAAGATGTGCAACTCATGGTCAAGTCGTGTTATGGTTATTTACATATTAAATCACGCATTCCTTGAGAGTCGAGTGCGTGACTTAATTTATTGCCGCGATCAATGTAAAATAATTCCTAGACGTTACAGAAGATCAGTCATTATTCATTATGAGCGGTGGATGATGCGGCAGGGGAGCCCGTCAGGCCACCGAGTGACCGTCGGGGAGGAACGCGCGCGCACATCATCAGATAAGCGACAATAACTCGATACGCGTTCCAAATAAGCTCAGGAGCGCATTAGTTAGCCCGGTGACCGACACCGACAGTTCGCCTAATCCACTCAAAACATTCTGAGACATTTGTCGGCTCGCGGCAGGGATCGGGTGATCGATAGCGCGACTCGCCACAAAACGATAGATAAAAGCCGATAAGTCAGAAGAAATATGACGCGAACAAAATCGGGAGATGTACGTAATAAGATAAAAGTCAAACAATGATTCGACCGCGGATTCGCCGCGGCATAATTTATGTGACAACGCGTGATGGACGAGCGGCGACTTTCGGTAAACTATTTACATACGGCGGCGGCCGCGCTGTCGGATTGGGTTCTGCTTGTGACAGAGGGTGGGGCTTAGTACCGAAAACAAATGTCACTGTTATTTATTAGGTTACGGTACTATTAAGCCTAAGACGGGAATTATGGTTTGGGGATAGCCAAACCATTCGGTAACGCTTAATCCGGCGAAAAATTCTGGAAAAGCTCTGCTTAGATATCGGTAGCTCTTTCACTTACGAGGCTGAAAATGGACATGGTACATAGCATGTATATTAATAGTCTCACTATTCGTAACTTCATGATTATAAGTCACAGTTCGTAACATCCAACTTTAACTAAGTTTGCGTTGCGAGTGACTTCTAGACGTCTCGGCGTCTTCGTAGCTCCGGTGCGGTCCCAGGGCGATCTCTCTAATTGAATCAAATCCCGCGGTCTCGCGCCCGACACCGGCTCCCTTAGCACGTCGACTTAGATTACTTCCGTCTGTAAGCAGGTGGAAGCGTCATATAGCTGGTTATACCTATGCACTAGGGGTTGCAAATAATAATGTGAATCTGGAACTACTACTGCAAAACGGAAAGTTGTAATTCCTTTTGTTCATGTTGTCGTATCATTTTCTAAAATCGACTAAATGTACTTTCTGAAGTATGTAGGCATTTGGGTCATAATTTTCCAAAATAGAATTAAAATACTTAAGTTAAATAATGTATTAAACAAATTAAATGCTCTAAGGACTCATCTTTTCTTGCTGCGCAGGCCTCTACACAGCCTCATCGCAACCTCTATGGCTAAGAAACGTCTTCAGATAAAAATGTACACTGTGTGATGTAAATAGTCCAATAACAGCACAAGAAAGCGAAACATCATTTGTAACTGTTAATGTCCGAACACAGCTTCTATTTTATCTATTCACATCAACCTTATTGTGTCGGAGATGGTTGGGTTGTTTCAGTGGGGTGATAGCTGTCGTCGTGTTGGGAGTTCGGGACACAAATTGAGTTGGTAGCTACAGAGGACGGTCGTAGGTGAAAACGTTAGGCGAGCGACAATCCCCGCGGAGACAGCGCCGAGGCAGCTTCGTTTTTATCTCGATGCTGCTCGGCGCGGCCAGGCGCGGCGCGGCGCGCGCGCTCGACCGTGTAATTGGATGAGAACGGCGCGATCCCAATAGCGCGCCCTTATCTGTTCGCGGCAAATCCACCCCCGCCCGCCCCTCCGCTCACCCGCGACGCCCGGCAATAAGTTTTTAGTGAGTAATTCAAGATAACCCCTTGATGTTGTTCATTTTCACACTTCCTTTCGCGAGAACAGCTCTTTATTGCGTAATATGTAACTGTCTCGTCGCCGACGGGAGTCCCGGGGGCTCGTACACAAACTTCCCCCCTTTTATGATGTTAATGCGATCGCCTCCGACCCTCCTATCTGGATAATGATAATTGCTTTTTCCGAAATTATTGTTTGATGTTGTCGCTCGATGTCATTCCTCCAAGTCCTTTTAAATGGAGTTTTGACTCTTAACGTTAACAGGTAATTTGTTTTAAATATTTTCTACACAATTTGCTAGAATAATAACTGTGTTTAACAACAGTTCTAAGTGTTTAAGTTTGGTTAAGATTTAATCACCTAAAACTAATGTTGCATTGGTCTGCTAAGATTTCTTCAGCTGCAAAATAGGTAGCAACTTGTTTTGTATTTCCCTACTTTCGACACAGGGTGCTTTGAGTGCTCTACTCGGTTAACCCTTAGCCTCTCTTTGTTCTAACTCTTGTCTTTCAATAAGTCCTTCGTTTTTATTGAATAATAAAACTGATCCAGTTTTTTTCACAGATTATTTATCTCGAAAAATAAAAGTAAAACGAAGGTAAATTTTAACCAAAAAAAAATGATGTCCTATATAATATCGTACATTGCCATGTTTCACTCATAACAACAAACAAAGCCTTCATCAAAAGCCTACGATAATCACTTTCACGAGACTTATATCAGTAGACATACGGTAGTCCGTTCTAATGGGTGCACGATAAGCTGCAAAGTCCTAAAATGCGCCTCATCTCGCCCAGTCCGGGAGGCAGTGTTCTGTTTATCTTTATCATTTACGTGTGCGGCATGGTTCAGGAGTGTGCTCGCGAACTGTCGTCATATTCCAGCGCTATCAGATCCCTCCCCCGGGGACGCGCTATCTCCGCGCCTAACCGCAGCCCCGGAAACAACTGTTTTGCTCGGTAGAACTACGACATGTTTATATTTTTAAATTGTACTTAATGTTTTGGTAGGGAAAATTCAATGCTGTGTTTTTCTCGTGAGGATCGAGGTTTTTGGAAGCTGGTTTTTCGGCATTGTTACAAGTGAATGTCCTGCCTTCGATCTTTATTTCATAATTTCGCTAAAGCTCCTTTATAAATGCTTATATTGGGTCTGCGCGTACTCTTTAATATTTAATTAACGAGGAGCACCTAAAAACAGAATGATTCAAACATTTACCTGTTTAGCATCCGCAAATTTAACGCTTTTATATACCTACATATTACCTAAAACGATCGGCAGATTCAATCTTATAAACCCCTTTCAATAACGCAAAAAGCAATTTGGAAGTTCGTAGAACAATTTCGTCAGATCAAAACACGAATGAAGCTCATCTGACGAGGGATCAATACAAGAGGCTCCGCGTGTACCGGGTACCAGGAGTCGCGGCTCACGTCGCCAGCTCTCATTTAAGGATCCGCCGAAAACTTATTTTTTACTGTGTTCATTATTTTGAGTGAAATTGCGAGAGCATTAAGTTGAGTATAGGGTGGGACGCGACGGGCCTATTACCGGCCGCCTTGTAATCAGAGCCGCGCCGGCCCCATCCGCGCCAACACAACACTCGAAACACATATCATTAATTTGTTAGCGATTTCTTGGACTGTTCTTCGAATTGCTGGGAAGTGACATACCATGTAACAGTTATTACTTTTCAAAAGAGAGAACTGTGCATTCAGTTATTTAATAATATTTTGGCAGCACAGGTTGCCGTCAAGATATTTTATTTTTGCGTCTTTGAGGTTGTTTTGTAATCTTTTTATTGAGGATTTCTGTAAAAAAACGTCGATAACATTGATACATTATACGCTATAGTTGCTTATGCCTATTATATATTCAGCATAATTTTACACTTGGATGTTACAATTTAACATTGAGTCGGTATCGGCGCGGCGCGGCGCGGCCGGAGAGACCACGGCCCGTGGCAACGCATCGTAAACGTGCCATCGGCGCGCCAGCCCTATAATTTCCTCCCTAATTTTCCCATTTTAAACCTGTGATCCAAATTAGGATTTGCATAAAATTGTTAATGACAGTTAACGCAATATTCGACGTGTCAAAATTGGCGTCTACCTATTCCAATTTTATTATGGACTATATTATCGCCGGGATCGTCTTAAATTGGGTTCGAGCGGGTAATTTGGCTTAAACATTCGGTTGAGCAGAAGCTAAAAAAGTTAATGTGAACGGTATTAGAATCGCTTTTTGTAATGCCGTGCACGTAAGCTTTATAATGTCTGCTAAGTGTCCCGCACAATGGGAACATTCTGCTAGAATTACTGTCATGAAACAGACAACGTCACAGTGACCGCAAAGATTACTAAAATATTGCGGAGCCGTAGTTTCTTGGGTGGCAATAATTACTTATTCTAACACTTTATTACAGCTAAATAATGATAATAAGTGAGTGAGAGAGCTCGGCGGTGGCGTGTCTCCTGTAGCCTGTAATCTTGTGCCGGCCCTCAATCACGCACTTCTCACCCGGGCGCGTTGAAAAAATAATACCTCCCAGAGATTTGTCTATAATTTGTCGGATGCCGCACGTCCGCCGCACGTACGGAACTGCGCACACCCAAAACGTAGCAGCTGAATCCGTTTCTATTCCTTTGTTATTTTATTTAGACAGTAGCTTTCTAATATATCTACACTATAATTTTCGGTAGATTAGTATAATCGACTTCTGTCGGTTTTTAATACAAGCAATTTGGAGTGTTACGCGGAATTACAGATTTAGTGCTTGAGTTACATATCGTGAGGTGTAATGATTTCGGAATGGCGGGGAAAAATAATTAAAGAACGTTAAAAAATGTGCCTATGGTTGGTATTACATATTTCCATCACATTCATCTCACAATAGCGTTTATCCTGTCAATCGTAGTCTATTCATTCGCCACGTGTGTTGTGACCGCACAGAAATTCCCGATGTTATGGGAAATTAGCCGACAAACTTACACATTCTATAGTGTTATTTTGACAGTTGACTGACAGTTGCTATCGTTGAAGAATTATGCGTAACCGACAAGTGACGTAAACCGAAATAACAAGACAACATGGCCTTTATTTCCACACAGCCATCAAAACAGTTAACACCGTAACAATGTGAGCTTGGGCAAACTATACAAATATGGATATGAAAAAGGTACATGTTTTAAGAACAAGCTTGTTGACTTGACTACGAAGGATGTTTTATGAAAACAATACAATAAAGTATAATCTTAAATGATAACATTTGCTCGATTTGCTCAAATATCACTACCAAAGTCATTCTTCGATCCAGTCCGATAAGTTTCATACTTACGACATTATTGGCAAGAAAAATAAACTGTTCTCCGAAGTTCGATACGCGATACAATCGGGACATGAACGAGGAACGTTTAGCTCGGCACACTGTCACTGCGGCCACACAGCTCGGCCTGTCAAGCTGGATGAACGATTGCTTTTTGAACGCTACCACAGTCCCGGGCCACTCAGACGCACAATGTTCATTCATGTAAGACAAGTTCGTGTTGCTGCCACAAAATCGATGTTAATCTTCTTCATCTTTACGCCTTTTTATCCTCCCGGGTTAGTAATAAGCCGGAAGACACATTTAATTTAAACTGTCTACGTTACAAATGGTGTTCCCGTGTATCATGTGTGACATTTTGTGGGCACTTTTAAGATGGCGTGACGGCAAGGAGGCTCTTATGGTGTGCCTAGCACGCCCTATCGTGACAAGATCTATGGCATGGGAGTGCTACTAGGCTTTTAGCAGTGACATGATGTGCACTCGGTAATTTGTGTGGTTGTTTTACCTTTATGACCAGTCTTAATAGATGACACCAATTTACGCGTGAAGAAATTATTTAAACTGCCGTATAATTTCAGCGATATTCTGACATGGAACAAAATAATTGCCGTGACAAATCCATAACTGTTGGCGAATTGTCGTAATAAGTTTTTTATAAGGCCTTCGACAGACAGTGGCGGCAGGTGAGAGAGTTGATCGACGCTCGATAAATTGGATTGACAGCTGGTGTGTTGCTTGCGCAAGAGTTGCTGCCGCGTTCGTGTCCGACTTGTTTGCGTTTCCCAACTTGCAGATAATCGCAACAATCATCTACTGTTAGAGCTATTGTGTTGCTAATTTACTGGTGTTTTGTTGTAGAGATACAAGATTTGTTAATAGTTCGTTTAGCAAGATACTGTTTAGGAGCTAATCACGTAATGAAAGCGAAAGCATTATCTTACCCGCAGTAGGTAGATACCTATTAAACTAACTTTAACATCCGTCGTTTACAACTGGTTTTTGAGACGGATTGTAATTGTAAGTTTTGTTTTGTGTCGAATTGTGACGTCCTTTTTTCATTTTCCTTCTTGCTATATTACTTTAAGCCTATTAAACTGAAAAGTCCAAGTAAGTATCTTATAGTTTTCACTTACTATTTATGTATGTAATTCATGATCAATTGATTCCCTGAAACATATTGTTCTCCCTGTTCATACCCACATCGTATTAATCAACCATTTACTTATTTTGTTCATAAAAATACTTGAACTGTCTAGTTCCGTGTTCACATGCGGCGGCAACGCCATGTCACAGATGAGTGGTGGTATATAATGTCCCATTGTACTTGTGTGGCTTTCGCGTCGCCTAGTGACGGATTACCGCTCTTTAGCCGCTTATTGATACACAAGGCTTTGTATCCATTACCTTTGGATGCTGCCGCCCGGTGTAGCTTAGAATATTGGAGAGCGATACAATGAATAGAAAGATGGGGACATTTGAAATTTGAAGCAATTTTTTGATGCAAACGGACATTCAGCGCAAATAAAGTGTGTTAAATAATGAAAAATCTCCTTGATACACGTGCTATTGGTAACAAATAATATGGTTCAAGTATTAACAACAAATTTAGCCTCGCAAATGACAATGGGCAAAAAAGCACGGGACCTGGTACAACCCTCCAATAGCAATAATTTAAACATCATTGGATAGGTATTTCTTAGTAGAACAATATTGACTATGGCGGCGTTTTTCTATTCGTTGTCCATTCGGAGTTATAGGCCGCTTTGTCCATCGATTTTGCTTGCATATATTATATTTCTTATTTTCAAAAAAATATTGGTTATTGAACGTAGAAGGTATAAAGTAAACACAGAATAATCGTGCCACGTCATATATTGTCAACAAAACTACAATTGCTTATTATTACTAGGTACATACATTAATAGGTACGTAGGTACGTACATAATTGTCTTATAAGTATTTACATATGTTTTATGTTTCATCCACGATTACGTCATTTAAGAAGACTGCAGGTGCAGTAAATCCCGTGTGTCTTGCGTGTCCTAAATACCATATTATTGATAAAGTACAGTTCAGAGTTCCGTTACGTAAGCCGGTAAACGTTAAAAGAGACCACAGCACAACAATGACAAGTTCGCGAAGTATTTCAAAATCCAAGGAGAAAGCCGGGTCAAAAAGTCGTTAAAAAGAAGTGCAGGTAGGCAATTAACGAAACGTAATCTTTCACACAATACCAGAAAACGACAGAATCCTGCGCGCGCGCCTAGCCGCTGCCGAGTTTTGGGGGTGGGGCGGGAGGACAATATGGGTCTCCCGGGCGCAACTTAGTATTTTTACGGAACGATAAAATTCTTGATGTTATAATGACACAGCACCGAATGGCGCAGCGGTAGTGAGGCTGCCTTACGTTCATAGGGTTCCGGGTTCGAATCCCGGTAGGAGCAAGTGTTTGTGTGATTAAGCATGGACATTTGTTACCGAGTCATGGATGTTTATATGTATAATAAGTATGTATTTACAAACAAAAAGTATCTATGTAGTATATCAACTATCTAGTGTCCACGACACAAGCCTCGTTGCTTAGTGTGGCACTAGATGGCGCTGTGTGTAATGTCTAGCGATATTTATTTTATTTTATTTATTTATTTAATGACAAGAATACTACGTATCTGTAAAAAAAAAACATTAAATAAAAGCATAAAAAAACATTTTCACATTTGTAGCCATAACTCCAAACGGACAACGAATAGAAAAACGCCGCCATAGTCAATATTGTTCTACTAAAAAATACCTATCTAACGATGTATATATCATTGCTATTGAGGGGTTGTACCAATCCGCCCATTGTCATTTTAATGAGCAGTGACTTCTGCTCAAAAAATATCAAGTCACAAATAGCTGGTGTATCACAAAAGGTCGTTATTTCGTGTTTTTGATTGCAGTGTATTTTCTATTTTTCACGCGGCCGACCGTAAGAAGATTTACTACTGAATGAGTTACTTGGTAGGCCATAGAGTACAGCTTCAGCTAAATTATATTACAACAGTGTTCAGCATAGTCTTAGCTGTGTGCCCACATAATTTAAATCAAATCCTGTCACCAACATAGCAACGTCTTTGCCTATACACATAATTAAACAGAGTCACGTATCATTTAAGCGCAGATTAAGGGTGTACTCCAATGACCCTTGCGATTAGTAGCCGTGGAGGAAGCCGGTGGCTACGGAACGCAAAGCCGCCGGTAATTGCGGCTTCGGCGATATCCCGGCAAGCCCCAACTTATCCCCGAGGATGTTCGTTAGTGATGCCCACTCACTCAGCCGTACGGGAAACACTTTCGAAACAATTGCCAACTGACTGTGCTGCCCCAAAACAAAGTGCTATTAAACTGAGTCAAGATCCGATGACATTTCACGACTGTGAATTTTTGGATGGCTTCGCTCAATATTGCAAGTCATTGAATTATACATATTTAGTTGCTCAAATATTCAATCTTAGCCAATAATCACAAATGGCTTCTTCGTGACAGACTTCATACATGCCTAAGATCTCCTTGACTTAATAAAAATAAAATATTGACTACAGTAGGTAATATCTGTCTAATCATCGTGTTAGTAACCAGGCCGATCTCAATGCCTACTTGGCGCATTTTCTACGGTCCAAGGATTAATGACATAAAAACAATCACACTGATAAATTACTATCAGAGTTAACTAACTGAAGTGAATGTTAGTGATTTCTTTCACCGCGCGGCTGCCGCCCGCACCGTTGCGCGCGCGCAAGTCATCCAGGCATCTCGGCGGCCATCACAAATTACAAACAAAAAGCTAGGAGCGTCCTAATCTGACGTCGCATCACGTTCGATCATCGACTGATCATGATTTACGGACACGCTGAACGGTGAGAGGTGATCAGCTCCGTAACAATTGATTCTCGTTTGTTGAACTTGCGCGCGCATCATCCATTTCTGTTCATTCTACTTCGTCATTGCACAGCGTCGAATCGCACTCGCCGATATGTAGTCAACAAATCAGTACAATAGATGTTCTTTAGGAGCGATCGCGCTTTCAGTTAATTCGCATATCGCGGAACAAGTCAATTTCGTAATAGGTCACGCGGCTTACTAAGCCTCTAATGAATTGTGATTTATGAGTTCGGTTTGCACAAGCCTTTGTTCACTTTTTCATATTTGGTAACTGGGTTGACGTTATCGTTGATGTTAAACTGCTGTTGCGTAGCTTATTATTAAAAGCTTTAGTCGGTATTTGTTTAACAATCTAGTTACAGTCGAATTTTTTTAGTGTTACTCAAGAAATTAAACCTTCTGTTCAACAAAAACCTGATTGATCATCGGATTCACCTGTGAAATATTCTAAAAATGTAACAAAAGCGAAGAATTAAAGTATCGATCGATCACAACACGAGTTTTGTTTAGCGAGTCTCTGGAGCTGGGTCGAGTCGGGGCATGCAGCCCGGAGCCCCACGTCAGCCCACCTGTCCGATTAGCATCACCTCCTTTATACGGGTCACTCAGTGACGGCACTCCGCCGCACGCCGTGCCTCCAATTGAAATCTGTTTCGTTATGCCGTGTCAAAGGATCTAGCTGAGGCGGAGCAATGCTGCTTGATAACATGATGACTAATAGCGACGCAACGCATTCCCCAACTTTATAACCGTTGCGTGATTCAAAACCAATCAACGTTATAGTCGGCACTCAACGATATCAAACTTCCATTACCGTGCAATATCAATAGACTAACAATCGTCTGCTTAATTGATTACAAAAACAATGTTGTTGTTGGCGATCGGGCCGCGGACGGATAGTTTCTCGGTTCTTGCATATTAATCCGAATTAAAAGCAGCGACGGGTACCAAATGCCGAGCATTAACCGGCTGGCCCTAGAGACTCCATTACGGGCAATAAAATGCCTATTATTATCGAGGGCCGAAAAGCTGATGCACGCGATGCAATTACTTGATTGGCGGTGTTCTGGCCAGTTCGGGCTGAGTCGTGATTGATGGTGTACATAATTAGAAAACACTTCAGCGTGTGTCTTCATCGGCGCAATCTTAATTGCGGGCAGCACTTACTGCGCTGAGTCAAACAGCACGTGCCACAGCTTCACTGCCTCGCTGTAGCCGCCGAGCCGTCGATAATAACTCGATACTGTCTGAAAAACATTCACGTTTGATGTACGCACGGCTGCAGCCACGATAACGGTTGAACGCTGCTTTATGTGCCACTGATATGAGCTCAATCACATTTCATAAGACATTAAAGAAATTCTTTGAAACATTACCGTTTGTTGTTTATACAAGGGGTGCATCTTTAACAGCTTAAAATAACACTGTTTTGATCTGAAGTCCTGTGGATGACCAGCAGCAGATGAACTTAGGAGCACTGACGGTGAAAAAACCGGGTTTGCCTGCGGTAGCCTCCAAGTCCTACAACAATTGATTAATTGCAAATATAAAAGGTTACCAGCAATAAGAAGAGACTTTCTGGCTAAAGCGCTATGTTCAAAATACACGTACAACATAGCACATAAATCCAAACCATACTTTAAAACCAAACTAACATAATCAGCTTCTGTGAGATAGACTTGACTGGAAACTATCCTATTTCAGTCCAATATAAAAAAATCTGCATTAGTTGTGATTGTTACTATTAAGATGAGATCAGGGGTTGTAAAGTGCTCATAATCGCACAATACACAGTGCGAACCCAGAGTTTTTTATCTCGCTTACATTAATCAATTTACGAGCATTAATTTAATAACCAATTGAGGTAATTAATTGACTTAAAAGCACACATCGTAATGACTCAAACTCCTTGAAAGATTTCAATTTGCGTTCGGCGCTGTTTTCTTTCCATTTCTACATGTGTAAGACGCACTCAAAATACTTCCTAAGCTGCTTTGCAAATGATACAAACCATCAGGCGGAGAGTGAGCGCCCGATAGTGGCCGACACCTCGCAGATTTATGGCTGAATGCTGATATGGCCGCTATTTCCGGACGATATTGATATTTTCAACTCGCTGTACGGCTATTAGCTCCCGACGCGCTGAAGTACTTCATGAAGTGAATTCGCTGCACCTCAATGAACACCAATATCAATTCCATACTACGCGAACACATCGGAATAAAAATAACCATAAAAATCGTGATGCAAAACAAAGTAGTCTGCTCAGATTGCGCTCCACACTGAAGGCTGGCGCGCTGAATTTTATATTACTTACCACGGATTTGTTGGTGCATGCAATTGAAACTACTTTACAGTCGCAAAGCTTTTCTTAGCTTGGTTGCATAAGTCGAGGTCTGCGAGGCGGATGCAGATCGGCGGCCGGTGGCACCAGGCGCTGCTCCGCAAGTAATCAACCTATTAATAAGGGGCTCAGCACTAATGCGACCAATTAAAACGGTGACTCTCGTCTTGAGACGCCCACAGTTTTTGGGCTCGTTCCAGCCGGATTAGGATTGCTTCGACGATCTTACTGTGTGTTTTATGCGTTGCGCTGGCCGTGTTTCGCGCGATTGTGTTTTATCTCGTTTTCATGTGAATTTTATGTAAATTCGTGATATTAATATTCAATTGTCGATAGCAGTCATCGCCCGTAATTTCAGCCGGGGGCGAGCATTATGTATGGACCGTGACCGCGTTGACAGGGCGGGAGGAGGGCGGCTGCGGCGTCTTTGTCGGCGTAGGTCTTTGATCGGTGCGCGGGCGCCAGTAGCGACGGGATCGAGTGCCAGTTTACGAGCACCGACGCGTTTTATTACCAGCTGCCTGCTTCAATCAATAAGCGCGAACGGCCATTAGCCAGCCTACGCGGTGCCAATGTTGCAGCGGCCAAAATTCACACGCCTGCTTCAATGCTTTGAATTTCTACATACATACACCTGATTAATTTAAAACATTAAAATTATTAGGAACTGAACATCACTTCTGAATCCCCCTGAATCTTTATTAAAGTAATTCAACACCTGTAATTGCATTAATGTGATAAACGTTTCTGCCTTGCGAACGAAACGTAAATACAGCGTAATCAGCTACTTAAATCTGTCTGTGCAAGTTGTAACAATCAGCTGAGGTAAATGAGAACTTGTTACAAGTTATTATAATTATGTACTTACTATTGTTGCGGTAAGGCTTCAAACAAAAGATAATGGCAGACAGTGTAACTTTGCTTATAGCGTTAAAAAACAAATTAATGTGGCGTTTATGTTGCACTTTTTAAATAGGGTATTCAGAATACCCTCTAGGCTCGCCGTACCTAATAAAGGTATCTTTAATGACGACAGTGTACAAGTATATGGCAGAAAAACTACCCACTTGGCGTTTTCTCTAACCTTTTTTTGGGCTTTCAGTCTTGCTGGATACGACTGAATTTCAATATATTTTGACACATTGTGACTGTCATCAGACAACAACCCAATAAACAACGTCAAATACCGGTAACCTCAAGATTATAACTAAACGTAATGATGGCCACCGGGTATTAATTATCAAGTTCAAACAAACAGACATACCTTTAATGTATAAAGGAATATACACAGACGGAAAAAGCAAAAAATACTTAAACATCGTCGTAGTTACAACCGCTTAAATAACTCATTCACGCTCTAGTTAGAAATGCATAGAAAACACAGCAGCTTAGTTTCAGACGACGGCAGATGTTCTCGCTTACTATAGTCTCGCTACGCATGGATCGTTTAAAACAATTAATCGATATGAACGGCTACCGAGCGGCGAGCTTCTCTCGAGGAATATATTTAGCGTCATTAAGTATCGATACACTACCGTATCGGTATCGTTTATGCGCTATAAGGAGAGTACCGCGAATCTGCGCAAAAACTCTTTCATCAACACCAACTAAGGATGGGACGGTAATTAGCTTCGATTGCCAACGAGGATGGCTTTATGCAATGTGTATATTTTTTTTCATATGTGCAATGGTTTTGGAGAATGCTGAGTTTTACCAGAACAAACAAAAATTTACTAAGTAGTACGTGGTAGCCAAATCTGAAAAGAGTTTTAGTTTTATTTCAGAAAAACATGTATGTTGTTATGTTTTCCTACTCCTCCGCTATTTTTTCTGATTCATTTCATTGCTATCCAAGATAGTGAAATTGTTTCTCTGGGACTTTGTCGAGCTTCATTGTTTCGGCGCTTTTCTAGTGGTCGCCGCTGTTGATTCTGGCTTTCGGGGGTTGCAGTGGTAGGTAGGGAATAGTGTGGCGTGCTTATCCCAAAAAAAAAAACGTTCATGTATTGAAAAGCCTATTATTGATTATAGCAATTGATTACTTTGATAACAATTTCAACCTTATTTTCAGGCAATGCTATGTTCTGCTATTTCAAATCATCATTAATATGATTCCTCCCTTTTTCTTGTGAATTAAGTCGTCCTTCTGAAAATTGATTTATACAAAACTCTCGGGGTGCACTCCCACATGGTTCCTTTTTATCCACCACCATCCAAGCAATAAAATGATATCGTTACAGGAGCAGGGCCGCGGTAATAGTCGACGGCGGTCCTCTGGCGGCCGAATTTGCAAAAAATCACGCTTCAACAGTAAACCTTTGTGTACTTGCAGTTGGTATGGTCTGCAAAATAGTCTGTAAGCAAAGTTTAAGACAAAATAGATGTGAAAAACCGTAGATTTTGTATGGTTTATGCAACCTCATAGAAGATGGTGGGACTAGCTGGACCTTATCAACGACAAGTGGTCCACACTTGCCCTAGATCGAAAAACTGGAACTTATAGGCGCTATTTCCCAGCAGTGGGATGACGCAGGCTCACAGTATAGTATACCTAACTGCTGTACAACAGTTGGTGTGTGCCACAGTTTCTAGTTTGTTTCCAGTTCCATTCTATCTCGGCCGACTACATTAAGCTGAGATCAATTATTTCTAGATTATGCAGCTTCAGATTTACGTAGACCTTGGCAATATTGCGGCTCTGTGGATGTAAAAGAACTACCCCTTTGTTTAACCTAGACTTTGGCAAGTATACCGAGTGTAATAGCTGTAATATTAATAAGTATTTGCAGAGGCCTTTTCTTCATACTGCAACATGAAACCACTGAAACTTATTAACAAAATGATAATGCATCACATTTGCAGACGCTACGTGTGAAAGCGGGCGGCACAAAGAGCGGGCAAGCCAAGCTTACAGGTGCTTAAATCGCGATCAAACATGATCGAGACGCTCTCCCCGCTACCTCGCATAAATAATACCGCTCCGCACATGATAATTTATATACCTTATATGAAACTTATACGCTTATCCGCCAACGTAATGGTGAGAAAATTGAATCGCAGCGTTGAATATTCTTAGCACGCAAGTTGGTGTTTTTAATTAATTTGCTACCTACGCTAGTGTATAATCGGTAAGATTTACAGACCATATATTAATACGATATCGTCAAAATCGCGGGAAACAGATGAATAAGTGATGCATATAACAGAGAAGTGCGGAAGGCTATGGGGGAGGCCTTTGCACAGCAGTGGGACAATATAGGCTAAGAAAAATAAAAACTTGTGGAAATCCTCAATGGATGTCCTCCGCTGTGGGGCCGGCGGAGGGTCTGACAGACTCCTACTGACAAAAACCACACGGTGTTCCTCCTCGTCTCTTCTGGTTGGGGTGCGGGTACACAATTGCATTCTTCACAATCACCCCAGCAGTGACGGTTTGCTCGCAACAAACTCCGTCTCAGGTAAAGAGGAGGAGTGAGCTGGTACGCACGTGAGGCGCGTGGAAACACCACGCGACGCCAACTCGGGCCTATTTGCTTAGACTACGGACTTGAAGAAGAAAGGGGAGGCTTTTCCCAACGGTGGGCGATTCCCGGCCGAAATGATGATGATGATAATAATACTGTATTCCGAGATTTATACCTATCAACAAATACTGCATTTAAGAAAAACTGTAACGACGCCAACCACGACGGGCCAAAAATTGGTTAGGAATTTGGTGTGAAACTCGTATTTCAGTTAATATATAACTCAGTTAAAATTAAAGAAGTTATATTTGTGTTAGACGTAACTGTTTGGTTTTTTTAACGTAAATTAGCTTCCTCAGAAGTGACTCTACTTAACAACCAATAACCAAAAGAAGCTCTACAAAAAAACTCAGAGAGCCCATTCATATTTTCTTAAAAACTCCACAAAGAGCTCTTAAGAGCACTAGAACAGTATCAAATGTATGGCGCCAGGACCTTCGACAGTCGGCAGCTCTGTATACGGGGTAATCTCTTAGTGAGCCGCCGAATCCATCACTCTTGAGCACATAAATAGACTGAGGAAAAAATGCACGTGCCCCAGTTATCTGGCGCTGCAGCGCTGTGTGCCTGTACTTGACGCTATCGGAGTAATGGGCCTTTTTGTTTGCCGCCTGCATTTGTAGGTATGGTTTACCTGTTTATTTAGTAGGATTATGAAAAGAAAAGAGGAGCAAACATCCACGTGGGCATCAAAGATCATCAAACTCTTGCTTCCGCGAAACTTGCGACATCTTGCATCTCCGTTTTTTATGACTAATCTAACGTGGGATGTGTGAGACGAAATACTCAGTCATCAGTTCCACAACAGACGTAGGTAAGCAGATATACAGACGAAAAAACAACAGAAATACAACTCAAGCAAAGTATCACAATACTTTGTTTGTCCTCTTAGCATTATTAACACATCTATTGTAGGAAAACATCTCTCTTCACCCAAATGGTCGAAGATCACAATTGTCACCAATTAACAGGGTGTGGGCGCGCAAAAAACGACCACCATGATGGAAACACCTTGGTTAATGTGCCAGTTGACAAACCAAGATACAGGGCGTGGAAAAAATATAGTTTTGCGAAACCGCAGGGGTGCCACGTTAGTGGTCGCCTTGTCCAAACATAGACCTCCATGGGAGACCATGTGGACGAGTTTTGATAGGTTTTTAATGAACTTGCAACTTTATTGTAGTTTAATGAAGGTGAAATTATGAATTGTATCTATTTTGCAGTACTCGGAACAGTATAGGAGGTCGATTGCCCTCTTTTACCTTAGGTGGTCTAGAATAAATTACTTTTTAAAATAAGGGCTGCTCGTAAGTACTACAAGTTTTTGCTGAATATTAATCTATTTAGAATATGACAACATGAATATGAAAGTGGCCTCATTGATTGAATTCACGATGAATCCACATGACAACTAGATTCGTGGGAAATACTGATAGTTATTAATTAGTTACTAACAGTCCTTCAACAATTCAGACATGCGAAGTACGTAAGAGTGAAACATAATGACTTTTTTCGATTTCAGTGTCAATTCGTAGCCCAAGTCCCCTTTCCAATATAAAATCATAACGCCAATATCATTAAGAAATCCGATTACCATCATCGATAACACATTCTGGGGAATGTGTGCGCCAACTCAACAAAAAGTATCGTCAAATCATTCACCTACAATAACAAAATCCTTGAACTTGAGGACAATAAAAACGAGCAATTTTTCTCAAGTCATTGTCAGGCCACACGGAGTAACCGCAAATATGGCGCTTGTGGGTTACCAGCATTTAGTTTATACTAAGAGACGCCTACTATAATTCACGAGTACAAAGGGAACCACTGAAAATATCTCACTCAAATAGTCTTGAGTGAGACACGAGTGAGTTCTTTCTGTCGTTGGTGATCAATGGCACAGTAGGAGCTAACGAGAGTTGTATGATGGCGGCAGATGTGTTCTGGTTAGGGAATTTTGTGTATGAGGGTGGTATTGTAAGAAAAAAAGGCAATTGTAAATCTCCTTCCTCAGTGAAAATTAATTAATCGTCGTGAAGTTGAGATAGCGCATTTAACACAGATATTTATGAACATCATTATGTGGTGTCAGTACCAAGCGGCAAGACAAGAATATCTGGCAGAACTAATTTATTAAATACAACAAGTGTGACTAATATCAAGCTTGATCCACCTATTTATCTCAAAAGTACATGTCACTACAACTACTTTCTTAACTAATACTTTTGTACTTTCTTCTTACTTTCTTAAGTAATACTTTTGTAGGGACTTCGATTAATCAGAAAAGCTTAACCCTTTGTAATTAAAACCCTCTATAAGTATAGAAATCAATACAAAACTAGTTCCCACTGTTTATTTCAAATACACGTCATAAGCCACCTTATAACTTACAAAGATGTTCTTCAAACAATAATTGTCTCGTGTTCAAGGGGGGCAGAACCTCTGTTGAATGAGTATTACAGCACCATAAGAATGAAAACAACGGCGTGCAATATATAATAGTCATTTAAAGCCACAAATAGACATCTGCTGTGACGTGTTGGCTAAATAAGGTCATCTTCATCTTCATCTTGACGAAATATTTCGGTTATTTGAAGTATCATTACGTTTTATAGATGGAAGAACTGTTAGTTTATACGAAGTACAAAGATCGTGGATTTTCCGTTAACTTTTCATCGGTAGTAGGAAGTGACATGATCACATAGTAAGAGTACCCCAATGTTTTGTTCTTCAACAGTTATTTACCAGTGTATCGACCCGCAAAGAGTTGAGGGAAACGACCAATTTAATGTTCGTAGTCCATGAGCAAGCAAACGGTCTCAATTTGCTGTAGGTAGGTACACTACACTTAACTCGCCTGTTTCTTATGCAAAGCCACATACATCCGGCATCGAGTGCTTGACGTGAGCTTACAAATAAATATGGAGATACAGCCATAAGCGATACTATATTAAATAGAGGATTACTCGCTGTAATATCGTGACACTTTGTAATGAGCCCTGATATTTATTCGTAGATTTATTTACTTACAAAAGCACAATAAAACAAGACGGAATGCGCGTCGTGTCGAGTGAAGGCAGCGACCGACCGAGCTAGATATGTCTTCGTCACAATTTACATAAATGATGTATGCGATCCGCCTAATACTGCGCGCTGGTCATTTATTAAGCAGTTGAGTAGTTGCGCGCGGCAAGCCGGGCCGCATAGCGCGCGTGCCGGCCGCGCCGCCGACAGCTGGCCCGGACGCGGACCACACCAGAACAACACTCCGACCTCATCACAGAATGCCATGCTCGGTTCTGGGTCAACCTTGTTGACGTATGTAAATGGACAAAACGATTGTTATCTCCAGATAAGAAACGCTGGCCGCCACTTGCCTCATAACACAACAGTGCCATTGCAGTCGAATGGAGCTCAAGTAGAACTCCGAATTGTACCATCATTTATATTTTTTTGCAAATATGTCATCTGGTCACAAAAACTATGAGTTGTTGGGAACTATTAGTGTGTATCCACGTGTGAGCGCACGCCCCCCGGCGGCCGGTGGTCGAGCGCGGGTGGTCTGCGCGCGCGCCGCCCGCTCCACGCGTCAGCTTCACACGTCTACTCGACACGATTCCCTACGGCTGACGTCACAAGACACAATTTCCTGCAATACGGAAAAAATACAATGTTACCTTTATAAGATCACCGATGCACCAAGCAACTCATTACACATGATAGTAGGTCTACCGAAAGTAAAGATTTGGATGTAATAACAGATGGGTGTTAATTGCTATCATGAGGCGTCAATAATTGTTTTTTTAGTCACTAATGGCAATGGAAGTTCCGGGTTATGACAGTTTTTGTAGGGTGTAATCAAGTCGTAATCAGCGGTTTGGCTAGAGCGTGTGAGCTACTCCGCAGCCTCACCTCAACGCGGGGAAATTATTAGTTTGGTGGATCTATTCCGGCGCGAGTTCGTGTTGAGGCGCTTGTGAGTGCCGTATGAAGACATTAGAGCGATCTTTATGAGCCGTTGCGTGTGGTTCCGTGTGTAATTCACGGCGCAATCACATCTCTCGTGTCTCAGCAATTTATGACTAAACATCGGTTTGTAACACCATTGAATCATGATTATTCAGTTTTTGTTATTAGGTAGAGGCACATTTAGAGACACACACGTATTACCGAACTCACCCGGAACCTTCTTACGTCATTAACCAGAATTAATAAATAAGACAAACACAAGTTTCGGAAAACAATTTGTAACGCCTTACTACGATCATAAATCACAGGCGCATCTTGTTTCACAGAATCGGAGCATTGCCGAAATATTTAGAATCGTTTCTGTCATCTCACGGGTTCGTTTTTGTTGATGCTGGTTTTTGTGCAGGACCGCTACCGACGGCGCTAATGAGATGATACTGTTGAAAGTCGTGGGCACCCGCACTCGTTCAGTTTACTAAACAAATCGTGAAAATTGTTAATTCCTCAGCATTATTGAGCTCGACATTAAATAAACAGTTAATTAAATATGCATAATAACACAGTTGTGTAGGTATCTACGTTGTACAGTGAGACAGTCGTGAACTCAGGGCCACCCACGCCCACCTAATAGTCAGACGCCACAGACTAGAAGCACGGAAATCGTCCGTGACGTCGCTTGAAGCATGACATGCTCCTCTGGCTACCTCGGAATTCGCAACATTGCCGAGTAGGCCACCCGATCCTTATCTCTTTCTATCCCAAATTGTCATCTTATAAAAAATGTTATGCCCCATTCTCGCTATATTTAGGGCGACACCACCATGGATTTCTTCCTACGTGGAAATACAATCAGTGTAACAAAAACATGTCAAACAAGAAAGCAATCTTGCAAATAAAATTTTCTATACAACAAACGCGGGATCCGACAGATCCTATCGCAAAACCCACTATTTTCCATCGGAGTCGGCCATATTTTTGTCAATTTTTCGTCTGACGTATCTCATTTCCTATTCAGAAAAAAACATGGAGCAGACGTGAAGTTGGAAAACAAGGGAACGGAAAAAAGCGTCTCGTTTGAAACGACAGATAATCGTGTTAGCCGGCCGCACCGGCGAATAACTGATGCGGGCCGCCGCGCCCGCTGCACCGAACACAATGAGATTGCGGTGTTTTTTCCGCCGACGCTCCGCTGAGACAAACAAGGGATGCAAATTCGTGTTGACACCGCGATCCATCTTGTTCGCCTCTCCGGAGACCAGTTCCTGAATAAATAGAACCGTGATTGAGATGTCCCGGCGGTTTATTTGTACGAGTACGTAGCACGGTTGCAGATGTTTTTCTTGGCGGTCGTACCGAAAAATAAGTCTCGATTTCGCTGTGCGAGAGTAATAAATAAGCGTGAGGTCAGTGAGTAGTGTATGCCAGCAGTTTAGTTTCGCTTAATCTTGGAAACGAAACTGGTGGTGTATCGTAAAACAGGGGCAGTGCGACCGCGGCGCGCCGCTACAAACTGTGACCTTACTGAATGAAGAACGGCGCTCGCCCCGCGCACAGACACAGACTAACACCCTGCACTGAATATTTAAAGCAGCTTTGCTACTTTTTACTTTTCAGCATAACCCCATCTTGCAGGTGCACTGTAATATTTCCTTTCCATCTTACCCAAACAGTTTGTAATTCTGCTAAGCGTTAAGACCAACAAAATGTTTTATTTCTTTCTAAACCGCCTTTTTAAATACATCTGGGCAAAGTGAAGCAGTCACGTGAACCAAAAACTTGAGGAACCCTTCATCTACACAATACAAGAAATGAACAAATAGAAAACTTCATTCTCACTGACCATTTTCTCAATTCTTACCGTTTTCCGCGTGTGCCAGCTTCCGTCGCCTACACGGTGGCAACGTAAGGGTACAGCGAATAGATCATCCACTGGATCGGGCCGCGCCGCGCCACTGTCCAATAAATATATTGTTTCGCGCACAGCCAGCGCAGATAAAGCAAGCTCGCGCCTCGCTCTGCCTCGCTGCCTTTGGGTAGCGCTTCACTAACAGCGGGACTTTAACTACATATGTATATCAAGTTCTAGAACATGAAAACAATCACAAACTATAAGTTTTTAAACCAAATGGACCAATTATAGGTACTTTTGGAATGTCAAGTAGTCAATAATTCAAAAACAAATAGTAATCTTCGCAAAAAAAGTTATATCGTTAGAAAATGTGCTACGGCTATGGTTACGAGCCTCTACGCATACTACGCGCAGCGTAGTCTCGTAAATCCAAACGGTTCTATTGCAATGTTTTTTTTTAGATTCTAAAGAAGGAAAATATAACTGTTATAATATAAACAGACTAAAATAAACTTTCAATTCATTGTATCCATCTCATTGTAGCGTGATTCACCCCTTGTATAGTTATGTAGTTCCGCTGCTACGAGAGTCTACGAGGCTTAACTCAAAAGTTGTAGTTATTTTTTGTCAACCATGTATTATTAATTTTATAGTTTCTAAAATACAAATAAATACAAGGAGGACGATTCATAATATTTTTTTTTTATTTTATTTTTATTTTATTATGTTTAGGGGGCTTACAGCTAACAATACAAAAAATATATATTGAGGCAATCAACGAAAAACCATTTACAAACCTCCGCAGTTAGCAATAAACTATTGATGCATAAACTAATAACTAAGCAAAATATCAAAAACTAAGCATAATGTAATAACAAAGAATAGGACTAAATTTAGTATTAAAATTATATCTACAAGGTTTTATATACATATTCGAATATTGGTTTTCAAGAAGATATTTTCGTCGCTTGCATTGTAACCATACCGTGGCTTCTATGCCCGGAACAGTGTCAGCCAAACGCGGAGAGCTTGGCGTTTGCACATTATGACTAGCGGAGGGTGTGTTATATTACACTTATTTATCATTTCAGTGTTTTACTACCCACCACCGAAATACTGCGGGTCAAGCATGAAATGACCACTTAACCAGTGTAGATTCTACTGCAATCTTACTACATGCCACCATATTGTGCATGAGAAAATTCCGTACAGCATAACGAAAATTAGTTTTGCTGAGTGTTATTCTAAGAGTAAACGGAGTTATTGCTGCTAATTTAACATAATTGTTTTCTCTGCGGAAAATGCAGTAACTTTAGAAGCAGGCCATGAGCATAATTTACATGGTCTTTTAACTACCGACCGTTAATAAACTGAAATATAAACATGTTTTGCATCGACGCTAGTGTTTCGGTTTACCACAAATATTCAAGTAATTGTAAAACAAACCTTAGCTAAATCCGTAACCTATTTACCTAGAATATTGTTGGGGGAGAATGGATGATTCAAGAGTGCTATCAAAGCGGGGGCTGTAGGAACGTAAAGAGAGCAAATAAACAAAAGTGGAGAGAAACCAATACGATTTAGCGAGTCCCGGGAGAGGCCCCGACGCCCGCGTGTCGGACCCGGCGTATTGTCACGACGCGGATACGTTACATGAAGCGTTTAGATTCACACCAGTACGCCTTTAAGGAAATACACGTGGGAAATCGCTACTTAGTATAATGTTTTATAGGGGACTCTGATTTTGACATGCTTGGAATAATTATGTTTGCGGATTTTCCTGTTCGTCAGTGTGATGAACGACGCAGCTTTTTATTTTTTTGTTTCCTTTTATGCGTACCTATTGAAATGATAGACATAATTTAATTTGCTGTCATGTATTTTTTGTGTATCTTAGGTAGGTACTTGAAAATAAATAGGTACCTATATAAGTGTTAATAGTCAGATAATAAATAACTATTACAAATGAATTTAAAATTTTGTTCGGCCGACACATTTTTTTCATCCCGTGATTTCGAAAGACGAATTCTTTACCAAAACACAAGTAATCTTGTTCGCCATAAACAGCCTATTAGCGACCGGGGCCCACTTAGGTTTGCACACTGGAGGCTCTTAATCACGATAAAAGTAGTAGTAGGATGTGTCTCACATTAATTAACATCGGACCTTCGTAATTTATTCAGGTGACAAGGAGCGGCGCTGGGCGACGTTTTGTCGCTGTCGTGTCGCTCGCAACGGTCGCAGGTTGCCACGTCGCGCCGTGGTCGCGGGACAAAACGGACAGTGCAGCATTGGGTATGTGGCTTTGAGGAAACAGTCTGAGAAGCTTTCATGCATGTCTATTACAAATTTTCGTACTGATTTATTGAAAATAATTAATTTTGAAGAAAAGCGCAAGTGATGAAAATCCAAAAATGGAAATCTAGACCATTTATTACTTCGGTTTAAGATATTTGAAAATAAAACAAAATAAAAAGGCGAAAAAGTCTAGAAAATGACATGGAATAGTAAAAAATAAAATAATAATAGAAAAACCAAAACAACCGAAATTTACAAAAGCTCAAAGCATTGGTATTTTAAGTGGTTTCAACCTCCTCAACTCAACTCAGGCTAAAAATAAACACAATAATAAAATACTTTTAAAATTCATTTTCTTGGTTCTGTCCAGTACTAGTGTGGGAGCAGGGTGGCACAACAAAAAGACTCGTGCGAAGAAGATGGATCGTGTGTACTTCACCACCGAGCCAGCGGTCACATGTTACACATTGTTCTTTAGCCTTTTTTGCTCGTCTAACTACCCTCCTGATACGTCATTTAGTACTTGGATATACTTTCAAATAGATTGTTTGCTTAGTGATTAAGATTTTATTCTGGTGTCTAGACTATCGGCGTTTATATTTCAGAAGAGTTTTAGAGGCTGGAAAAGTGGCAATCGACCTCATAGCGCTTTGTATTTCTACAACGTATTTCAGCAGAATTGACCTAAACTTTTCCGTTCATTTCATAAACATTTTTGACTTTTTCGTCCTCTTGTTCTTAGCACTTTGGTTAACATAAACAGGGACTTAATATGTGGTAAGTTTTCATTTTTATTAAAAAACAAACATTCATATTGTCGAATCTAAACTGGAAATGTATGATTTCATAAAATAAAAACATAAAAACAAGTCAGTAATAATAAAAGAATGGCCTATTTTTAAAACGGTTAAAACTACTGTAAAACATTGCTATAGGTACTTATGTAATTAACATAATAACACGTTACATTAACGTTTACGTTACGAGTAGATAATTAAAACATAGATAAAGCACGAAATTAAAGGGTTAAAACTCAAACTCAAAGCATTTATTTCAATTAGACCATTACAGGCACTTTTGAATATCAAAACACAAAAAAAAACTACGCTACAGTCCCAGTCACAAGGCATAATAACTTGTGAAAGTACTGGCTGAAAGTAATTGCTGAAAAGGTAAACATCAAATTCTGTTTTAACAGTTTTC
>OZ059787.1:5993158-6195664 GCA_964057025.1 Standfussiana lucernea | reverse complement strand
ATAAACGAAATATTTTAAGAGTAACTTCTTAAGTCGTGAAGTCGCCATATCAACGAATTTTTTTTGCATAAAACCTTTACTCCCTATTCTATGCAGTAGATGAATACGGCGTAGTAATCTAGCGTAATGGATTTTGGAAAATAAGGAGCCAGTATATTTTATTTTGTTGGTCAAGTAATTTAAAATTATTTATTTTTTGTAAAAATATACTTAGATAAAAAAAAAAACCATTGAAATGACTTCGCTATAGCTGCTAGATGTTTCTCTGAAAATATTTCGTGTATGAATAGTTGGACCTTATATATAGGTATTTTAATGTAATGCAATAACTACTTCAAATGGCTCAGTTCGAACTACACAGTAGTGCCCTACTACACAGTAGTTAACCTTTTAACCGCTTACGTCGGATTAATCCGACAAATATTTTCGGGTCCATTTCACCCGGGTCGTATATTTCCGACTAAAATACCACAACTCGTTTAATGCGCTTTTTTATTTAATTACGCTGTATTCTATCAAAAAGGTGTTTATATTAGGTAAATAGTTAATTAAGTGATCACTCACAATTAAATGCACTTTAGTCTCTTAATTAGAAGTCCTTAAAATAATGTCCAAAGTTCAACGAATGACTAATTATATTTTTAGAAAATTGTATTTATGTACAACGCCCATGACGGAAAAATCCAACATTAAGGACGGGACATATGCCAAGATTTACCGATACAAAAATAAACATAAATCAAAATATTTCTCATAAGATCGAATTAACTTTAAAACGAAATATCGACATCGAAAAAGTTGAGCATTGCACTTCCCTCTTTGTTGTAGGTATTTATTTTTCGATTCACTATGCCGGGCGCTGGGGGCACGACAATTGATATGAAGTCCGGCGGTTAAGAGGTTAACCCTTGAATAGTAAATCACTTCAAGTGGTATTTGTGGGAATATTCGTAGTTGCATGAAACATCGCCGTAACTCTCTTCACACAGCAATTTGAAATAAGCCGTTATTAATAGTTATTGCATAATTTTAAAATATTATCCAATAAGACAGAACGTGTAGTTGTTATTGGTCATGTACAGCATTTTGTCTGATCCTCCTTTGTTTGTCATTAATGTTTTAATTATTAATGTTAAATTTTGTTATATTTTTTATTGTAAGTATGAGCTGTCATAGTAGTTAGGTATTGTATTATAATTATTGAAATGTATTTCTAATGACATTTATGTGGTTGTTAGTGGTCATCTAGACCATTTTGTCCAGTCTTCGTATGATCTTTTTTTTTTTCATTGTCCCACTGCTGGACAAAGGCCTCCGCCATAGCCTTTCACTCTTCTCTCCAGCCAATCTCGTACAAACGCCTCTAAGTCTCAAGCCAGCGTTTTCTAGACTTCCCTCGGCAATGACGCCCGTCTTCTGGCACCCACTGTGACGACTCTGGCCCATCGTTCCTGCTGCATTCTACAGACATGGCCCGCCCAATCCCACTTCAAACCAGCAGTCTTATGATCTTCATTAATATTGTTATATTTTAATTGTAAGTTTATGGCATTGAAAAAGACATCGATATGCATTCCTAAATTGGCCGTGAGTGAAGTGATAGTCCTTACTAAACGCTCGGTCACCACTGGCTTTGACTTTGGCCGCATTTCGATGCTGCTTGTTACTTCCAAAATTTTGTTAAAATCTCAATAATAATTATTGAGCTGAATATAGTGGACGGTCATATGTATGTAAGACGACGCAAAATTCAAAAGCGATTTTCTCGTAACATATCGATTTCAACTTTGACATGTATGTTCTATTTCATAATACATAATAAAAGTATGTTTCCAAAGTACCGTACTTATGTACTGTTTCTGACAGCATATTTAAAAGTGCTTGTGACTCCTCTATTATTAATTTCATACACAACAGGCAAGACAAAGTGTTGTGTATTTTATTAGTTCATTTGTTAGTCTCGTACCATGACTGTCTGCTACAACGAATGCCTCGAATGTACTTAAATATCGTGCCTTCCCTAGTGAAGGCTTAGATCTAAATCCAAGCAATATTTTTGTATGAAACAGCAAAGAAACGACTCTACCTATGTCATGTTTTAAAGAAAAAACCATGTATCTAACATTATGTTAAAAAGATTTATGAACGGTACTATTACTTGAAATGATTATATTTAAAACTAGCGCGCATTAGAGTTACAGGAATTCGCTTTGAACAAACTAGGTACATCAAACATTTTAATATCGACGTCTTGGTCCTATCAACCATTGGATAGACTCCACTCCATCTCAATAAAAAACTTATATATTTTGTTGTGAAATGTATTACGCTGTGAAAATCCTATCAGGATTTAAAAAATGTGGCATTGTTTTAAAATATATTTTTATGAAATATAGCTATGATATTTTTTATTTTTGTTTTATTGTACCTAATTTATGGACTTTTTAACAAGAACTCGTGTGACTGACACTGGCATGGCCACCATCAGGGATTTTAATTTTGATAACACAAAAAAAATGTCGAAAGTCGCCAAACATCAGAATTTGTCGGTGACTGGTTTCAGACCTTAAAAGGGTTTCTAGGTGGCCGACCTGGGGAGACTCCCCAGCTTGGCCAAAGAATACAAGAGCGGGTTTGAGAATTTTAGCCCTCAACTCGAATTTGATAGGTTTTCTTTTGACGTTTATTATAGAAATTGAATTATAATTTGTTTTGCAGTGCCCTTACACATGTTTGAAACTTTAATTTAACCTTGTTCCAACCCCTGTACAACATGTTTGCAATAAACTTATTTGATTTGATTTGAAATTGGGCTAATTCTGCCTATTTATAAAAAGAAGCTCATGAACACAAATGACATAATTATTTTAAGGTGTCTGAGCGAGCCTGATTTTTTTTGGATATTCTGGAATCTTTTCTATGTATTTCATTTCGCGACAGGGAATTGCAAATCCACCCCCTTGCACCCTGTTGCCATCAGCTGGTGTGCCCAAGAGACTGGCGGCGTTACCACGTGGTATGGCAACGTTAAGCCATTGGGTTCTAAATTATGATAAAATATGTGGATCATTCTATAAAGAGTGACATCTTATTTCATTATTTGACGACCCGAATGGCGCAGCGGTAGTGAGGCTGCCTTACGTTCATAGGGTTCCGGGTTCGAATCCCGGTAGGAGCAAGTGTTTGTGTGATTAAGCATGGACATTTGTTACCGAGTCATGGATGTTTATATGTATAATAAGTATGTATTTACAAACAAAAAGTATCTATGTAGTATATCAACTATCTAGTGTCCACGACACAAGCCTCGTTGCTTAGTGTGGCACTAGATGGCGCTGTGTGTAATGTCTAGCGATATTTATTATTATTTATTTATTATTCGAAATTTCGTCGTGTAAAATGTGTGATCCTTTCCAGATTCACACCTGTGACAAATTGTAAAACACGTGAACGGTAAACATAGACACATCAAGTTCAAAATTAAAAGATAAGCATTTTTTCTACAATTAGGATGTTTTATTATATAAAAACAATCACATGTATTCACAGGTAACAAAAAATCCTTCACACAAAACAGACTTTGTTCATACCATAGCACTTTCACTACTTAAATAAATTAAATTGGCAGTATAGCTACTATAGTCCATTGTAAACTTTATTATTTGGTGTTTGTTTAAGTATTTTCCGTAGTGCTGAAACAAATAAAGAAAAAGATTAGTTATAAAATAAAGATCAATGCTTGTCCTTCGTTTAAGTAACATTGAACTAAGTAATAACAAATTACCTTCTCTATCTTCATCAGTGAAGTCCTGTTTTGGGAAATCAATATCAAAAGTGATGTAGAGATTTCCATGAAGGTTATTGTTTTCAAAGTTGGGCATGCCTTCACCCTTCTTGCGGACGCGAGCGCCAGCCCAGGTCACTTTGTCACGAGATACAGATACTTTGTGACCATCTAAATGCACCAGATCCATTGTAAAACCAGTTAACGCATCCTGGAAAAAAAAAATTATTATAATATCCACTGAAAGGTCCAGCCGCGCGATTGATTTAATTCAATGAATAAGAACTACATAATGTGGTTTTGTATGCTTATTAACTAAATTCCATAAATAGTTTTCCAAAGTTTTGCTATTAAAAAAATAACCAACATTTTTAATCATACCATGGTCATGGTTGTTAAGTTTTATAACTATACCATGAAAGTGTGGAACCATTTGTAATGATTGGCAACTATTCTAGATAAGAATTTAATCTACACAATAAAACACCATGTTACATAGTCTATTACTCATACAGTCTATTGTAACTGCTTGCTTCAGTTCAACTACTACTAGTTATGGAGATTATTTTCTCTCCCAAGCAATCAAACCAGATTTCCTCAAATCTATTTTATCCTTTTTGGTTAACATGAAGGTTTTCAGTGAGCCATTTATTACAGTATAATCAAAGAAAATTGATTAAGCAAGAGTACAAAATCTCATGTTTTATTACAAAAATCATATTTTACAACAGTCATACACGTAGCAATGGCTACAACCTACCTGTAGAGTTATGGTGACATTGGTGTAGAGATCATCTCCTTTACGTGTGTACTGTGGGTGTTTCTCAGTTGTGAACACAATGACCAGGTCGCCAGGGTCTCCATCCATGTGTGGCTCACCCTCTCCTCGTAACTTGGACTTATGGCCATCTGGTGCACCTACTTCTACCTGGAAAAATCATATAATTTTATTGTCATGCTTGTCAGCATGTTGAAGCTGTTGGTTTTATTTATACAACTAGTCATATTGCAGAAGTTGTCTTAGTCACAGATAATATAATACTACGTACAGATGCCCAATCCCATACAAAGACATGACACCTCCCTAAGTCTGGCTATTGAGCTGGCTATTTTCTTTCCTCCATTTTTTCAACAGCTGGCAATATCAGTGGCTCACTAATTGCCAGAGACAGGCCCATCTAGGAGTCGGCCTAGATGTTTTGCCATTTAGAAACGGCATACAATAAAAAAGTAGAGGTACCAAGAAATATTTTACAAGAAATGTCGTAATAGAATTGCCGATGCATTCGTTCTTTAATCGTTTAAACATGATAAGTTGTACCTAATAACAACTGGCAAAAATATTTTGAAACTGTATTTTATGGAGTTTACTTGGTAATAATTTAATAAGTTTGGGGAATTTATTATAAATAATTGGTGTCAAATAGAAAATACTTTTATGCATCAGCAGCCTTTTATGCAGTGCCATGCTCGGCCTAACTATTTCTCGCCTGTTATTATCACGACGACTGCGACTTGTAACTTCTGTATTTTTTTTTTTTAAATTTTCTAAATTTTACGACTAGTTTGGAATAAAAATAATACCGTACTTAATATACAAGGTGTAGTTTTGCATCCTCGTCAAAATTCAGGAGGTTGTCATAGAAGACGCAAATAATGAATATAAATTACGGTACCTGGTCAATAATAATAAACGTTGCTTTTTTTAGTTGTTTTTGAATTTGACACTATATCAAAATGAAGCCCTTCTCAAAAGAGGAGAATCACCCGTTTACCTAATAAACGTCTGCGTTTGTTTGTGTGTGTGAAAGCACGGTTATAGGGCTAGTATTAGAAGGGCCGCGTTTTAATATGGGTAGTGTACTCTTACCGATTTCCGATATTAAGAAAAAATATATAAAAATTTGCTAACCATTTTATTATTGATTCGGGTCGAGAAGCATTAGCATAGTTAGTTACCTCCTTGAATTTGACGAGAATGCAAAACTACACCTTGTATACATACGTCAGTGCTTTATAATGGATGTAAGTTTGTAGAGCGCGTAAGTCGAGGAATTGATTCTTTTATTAAAAAGCTTTCTGTGTTCTTTCCAATTACTTAAGACTTCTGTAAATTGTTACACATTAAAACGATGTAGTCTAGGTACTTTTTTTTTAAACCGATCCTTGATAATATTGATATTGAGGTTTGGTGATATTAAACGTTGACTGAAAAACATTACCTTTATTTTATCTAGTTTAATTTTAGTTAGCGTTGTTTATAACCTTCTTTCGCGTGAAATTATTGTAAAAAAAAAATACTACTTCCCTATTTGAATCGGATTTTGTTAAGTAACAATTTCAAGGGTTTTAATTGTTTTGTACGGAACCCTAATTACTTTTCTAGTGTAAGCCTAAGTTACTCATATCTTATTACATCAACTATCTACCAGTAAAAGTCCCGTCAAAATCGGTCAACCGGTTCGGAGATTAGCCGGAACAAACAGACAGACACCAGATAGATTCTCTACATCGCATAACGAGTATGACATCACACCGTGCGTTCAAGGATAAGGAATAAAAATTCAACAAAAAATATCTCGAGTTGGCCACAATATAAATATGGACAGTACGGAAACTACCTACAAACGCTCGGAATGGCACACTCACACAAACATACGCAACGACGAGACTCGTAAGCGATCGGCGAGGTGCTTTCAGTAGTGAGTGCCGCGTCAAGACTAGTGGTCACGTTTAAGTTTATCTCCACGATCTTTTTAAAAATGCCACGAACGTATACGGCTGTTTCAACTCGGCTTCATCAAAACCAGAGTTATCGTATTTTAAACTTCCTGCTGATTTTGAAAGGTAATAATAATTTATTGTTATTGTTATATCGAATTATAAGTCCGTGCGTACGCTCCCGCCAAAACTTGTAAAAGGTTACGCCGTAATGACAAAGTTAAATATCTATGGTTCTACAAGTTGTTGTCTGTTAATATTTAATTGTTTTCCGTGTTTAAACTATCGTCTTTTGCTGAGATTAACAGATGAGATTACCTATTTAAATTGTATTTGTAAACTAGTTACTCTAGTAGAGCGGAGGTTTAGTATGTCCTCAACTAGGCTTAGTTTCTGTACTGTCCATATTTATACTTTGAGTTGGCGAAACACTTGCTTTTGTGTGTGTGAGTTAGCAAATTTCATGCTGCAGTTCATGTGACAAATTGAGTAAAACGCTATCTGTTGCAAAGAGCTCTAAACAAAATGATTAGCAGATGGCTACTTTTTAACTACATGATCATTCTATGGATTCGAATCGGTACAAAAGATTTCATTTCCCTTTTTTTTAAATAACGCGATTTATGAGTGTAAATAGATAAACCAACGCTGTACAAGGAAGTTTTGATTTTTTCTAATCTTACTTCGCCCAAAATCTGCAGTTTAACGCATTTTAGTGATTGTTATTTTCATAATTGTTACCTATGCTGCCATCTATGATTTTTTTCCAAGACTAATTATTTTTTGTTCCGAGTTGACACCATGCCTTAGCTCATTATGAACATATTCATATCAATAGTATACAGTTCTGTAATACCACTGGTGTAACCTGGTGTTGTTCCAAATGTTACATGCTGTTATCAACATGTTTTATTAATTTTCACTATCAGTTGTGTTAAGAATTAAAAAATGTTATCTTCTTGTTAGCGTGTCGATGGCAATCTAAATTGTGTCGGCCCAGAATTGACCCACTAGTTTGGCGTCTTCAGTAGCGTCCATGAGTTCCTGTAGTGTACAAGCAGCAGGACACGCAGGGCACAATATCAAGTGTCCCATCGTTTATGGACCACATTTACAGTCCAGGGCAGTCATTAATGAATCTCCACCTGAGCAGGTTTTCCTTGCTGCAACCAACCTGGGTCCGGAGTCTATTTAAAGACTTCCAGGTCAGCCATGGCAACTCATGTCCAGGTGGGAGATTTCCAGCAGGTGGAACGAATGGGTCGGGTAAGGTGCACTACCTTGCCACAGCTTTAGTCTTTCTGTAGACCGCTCGCCAGTGAGTGGGGTGACACACTTCATAAAACTGTTTCGGCTTTTCAGCTTTTGTGACTCGAGGGTATTTAGGTGTAGAGGGTTTCGTGTGTCTGAAACCATTTTGGCTCTTTTACTAGAGCATGCCACTGTTCTGCGGACTTCTGGTGGCGCTATCCCTTCCAGTGGGTACAGCATCTGTACCGGGGTCAGTTTAAGGCAACCAGGTATGATCCGGCACGTTTAATTCAGAGCTGTATCCACTAACTTTGCATAGGCTGAACGGCTCCACACGGGGCACGCATAGTATATCCATTAACATCTTGTTTCATTATCGATCTTGAGTTTAAGCTGCGCTTGCCTTGGTTGGTCCGTGAATGGGTGACCACCCATTACATACTCAGTTTCATTTGTGCCTCAGAAAGCATATTAAGCTGTTGGTCCCGGTTGTCATTTGTAGATCTTAATGGCCCAAAAGTGTGACAACCAGTCTAAGGGCATTGTTTTACGCAGTACTAACTGGGTTGTGGAGGTCAAATATGCAGTTGTTTCGTACAAAATACTTCATCTGCATCCGGTTAGGCTGGAAGCCGACCCAAACATAGTTGGGAAAAGGCTAGGCACATGATGAACTATTCATAAAACCAAATTGTGATTTTACCTTTACATCAATATGTTGGTTACTTTAAACTTTTGACTAAAATTAAATATATGTAGCAACCCTCTTACCAACAATTCGTAGGCTTTTATAAGTTGATAAAACTCAAAAAGTTTTTGGCGTCTGGGAAAGTTGTAATTGCAACGTGGTTTAGTGTTATTACATGTTCTTTTAGAAAAGGCTTCTAATTTATGTAATCATTATCACCAGAGAAGACTTGACAGAATAAGCTTCAAGTACAATTATAAAAAAAAAAAAACTCAAGATATCTAGTAGCAGAGCTGTAAGTTCAAAATACTCTACATGACAAACAAGTGATACAAATTTAAGTTACCTCAATTTCAAGCAGCCTCTCTTCATTGACAAATTTGACATTGGGACATTCATCACACACAGTCTGTTGCATCATCTGGAACCGGCCAGGACCAAGGTTCCTGGTCACCATCTCTTGTCTGCAGTTACATTTGCGTGTACCTGACGCTGGTTTAATTACTGGCTTATTTCTAGTTATCTGCAAATAAGGATATTATTTATTAAAATCATATTTCCTGCACTTTTAATGGTATGTGACAGTTTAGCGAAATATTATCATTGATTACTTTTACTGTTACTAACCTCTATGAAATTTCCATTGTAGAGCTCTTCAAGGGTGACTGTGAGATCCATTACAATATCCGCCCCGCGTGGGGTTTCGTGCTGTTGAGGTTCTCCACCAAAGTGGAAACCGAAATCTCCAAAGAAACTCGCAAATGGATCATTGTTATTCATCATACCGTCTTTCTTAAGACAGTCTTCACCGCAACGATCATACAGCTCTCGTTTTTCGGGATCTGAAAGGGCTTCATACGCAGCGCCAAGGTCTTGGAACTTTTGGGACGCGTCAGGGTCATCTTGATTCTTGTCTGGATGGAGTGCTTTTGCTAATTTCCTGTAAGCTTTCTTTATTTCATTTGTGGTTGCAGAACGAGTTACTCCAAGAATTTGATAGAAGTCCCGCCCGGCCAAAGTCAGCACTAACGCAGACGTAAGATAAATTAAACATAAATAGAAAATGTTACTATGCATTTTGTTAACTTTACACCTAGGAACTAATTTAGAAGCTAAATTCAAGTAAAAATCTGGAATAGTACTCCTCAACACATTTCGTCTTTTGACAACAGCAATCCTAGTTTGACAAATGGTATACGAAGACAAACTCGTCCACTCCCGATTGGTCCAAGACTTACTAGAACGAAAAGGGCCAAAGTAAATTGATAAATCAATAATCTAGCGTCTAACGCCGGTCAATAAAGTTTATAATTGCATGAACATAGAATAAAATTTCATCCAATCATCTGAAGACTCGTAGGTGTAATGTTACCAGATTACTAAATCTATTTTATTGTTTTGCGATCGAAACAATATTATTTTTCTCAAGGCAGGTATCAATTTCTTAGTCGATTTAAACTTGAAACCCCTATGGTATTTTATTGTTCCATGCTTGCGTTTTTGATAAGTCATTGTGATTTTGAGATTGATCGTTTGACAGTGACGTATAGAAGCATTGCTTGCAGAAATACAATTCGGCTTACAAAATCCTATCAACGACAATAAAAGTAAACCGTTGAATTCAACATATAATAAATAAATAACATGGCTTCTATTCTAGTACCAGAAGTCCCAGCTCCAGGATTCTCATTTGAGAACTGCCAGCGGTAAGCAAAAACTGCACAAACCGATTATTCATTCATAGCTCTAGAATTTCAATAACTTTCTTCTTTCTTACAGCAATGCCTTCTTAGCTCAGAAAGGATTTCCGGCCCCTAAAGCTACTAAAACCGGTACCACCATCGTGGGCATAATATATGCTGATGGGGTCATTCTCGGCGCTGACACCAGAGCGACTGAAAATACTGTCGTGTCTGATAAAAACTGTCAAAAAATACATTACCTAGCTGGAAACATGTACTGCTGCGGTGCCGGCACTGCCGCTGATACTGAAATGACAACGCAAACAGTGGCATCGCAGTTGGAGCTACAAAAACTGCACACAGGGCGCACGGTACCCGTTGAGACTGCCGCCACCCTTTTGAAACGTATGCTGTTCCGCTACCAAGGGTACATTGGTGCTGCTCTGGTTCTTGGTGGTGTTGATAGAACTGGGCCTCATATCTATTGCATTTATCCTCATGGGTCTGTTGACAAATTGCCCTATGCAACTATGGGTAAGATCTTCAAAACATTGTAATTCAAGATTTCTATTGCCTAAAATCATATTCTAATGTTTTTGATTTTAAATAGGGTCTGGCTCCTTAGCTGCCATGGCAGTGTTTGAATCTGGTTGGAAGCCAAACATGAGTGAGGAAGAAGGAAAGAAGCTTGTTCGCGATGCTATTGCTGCTGGTATCTTCAATGACTTGGGATCAGGTTCCAATGTTGACCTTTGTGTCATTCGCAACACAGGACCTGCTCAGTACCTTAGAACTTATGAAGAAGCTAATGTTAAGGTAACTATATACCCAAATTGGAATAACAGCTATTACAAAATTATTGATTGATTTTCATATTAACATTAAAAAAATTTCAGGGAAAGAAGCAAGGCTCTTACAGATACGCCCTGGGCACTACAGCTGTGCTGAAGCAGCGCGTCATTCCGTTGGAAGTTACATCTGTCAACATCAGCAGCCCCCAGCCAATGGAAGTGGAAGCTTCCCACAGTCGGCGTTAACATCATACAGTTTTACATTTACATATTGCTTATAAAATAAATGTAATTTTTTCTTACATAAGTTGTAGTTATTTCAATAAAAACACCGTTGGTTATATAAAATAATAATTTAATAAATAATTCTCAATACAAAAATAGAAATGCTTAGGGACGGAATGATTTCAACAAGTGGCATCACCAAATAATATATTCTATTCTAGATGCTTCAATAGTGTCGCTGTTTTGATTATCTGAGTATTATACTACTTTCAGTCTCTATAACTATTGTACTTACTTAAATTATAAATATACCTTTAGGGACTGATTGTCCTTATGGAGCAATCACACTTACCGACACGGTTCGGTTTGAGCCGATCACGTTTTCACACGGTTATCTGAACCAAAACGAAGGGAAGTCTTTATTTTTTGCATGGAGCTCTGCATTACCTACTGGCTTAAGCCGATTGCACGGCGATAAGTGTGGTCAGTCACTTCTGATGATTTTAAAACGAAGAACCCTTATTTTGTGTTAAACCATTCTTCTGGGATCAACAAACCAGTCAGATTGCTATACATTCACATTTGTATAACTGCATGAAAGAAAAGTATTATACTTTCACTAATAATCATTAGTAATGTATAGTTGAAATAAATATTATGGTACTCCAATATTACATCACTAATTCCTTTTCGTTTTAGATTGCATGAAATAGCAATGCTTAATAATTTATCATACAGAAACAATTTTTCTAAATCTGCTGTTTGATTGACTGTTGTGGTTACTTGACCCAATGACTTCCTTTAACCACAAATATGTGTTATTAACTTACTATAAGTGTTACCCCTATTAAGGTTTTACTTTATAAAAGGATAACTCTTTTTTGCAGTCCCTGACACTCCCTGGATTATAATTTATATTTATTTTGATTACTTATCCGTTCTAATTAGGTATACTGATATTACACAAGATAAAGTGACAAGATCATTGAAATGGCAGCTGAAGTAGAAATTCAGGTTGGTAACATCTGTCATCCCTTTTTATGGACTATAAAATCCCAAGTATCTTTCCATCTAAGATTCAAAAGGTCATGCTCAGTCAAGTCAATGTTCCCATAATTGAGAACACTAAACTTTTTGAAAGTAATTACAACATATCCTAGCCATACTGCAATGCATAAAATAAATATGTTTGTCAGAGGGCGAGTTTTTTCCCGTGACTGAAGAATGTAGTATATGTGATCCATGACAAACGATAGTAATAAGATTTTAAATGTATACGCGGGTAAGTAGTGATGTAGAAACAGAGTTCGGTCCATAAAGAAATAAGGTAAGTAGTGGATCCAGTAGCCCAAGAAGAGAATATAGCCGGCGTCATAGAACTTTTGCAATGCCAGTGGTGGTAAGTCTGTACAGGCGCGGCGCTGGCGAATGGCATACAGTGCGAGGAACACACTGTATAGAAGAACGCAGATTGACCCGGTGTACCAAGTTATTAGATTTCCGATTAAATGTACTTGAGCCTGAAAATAAATATTCAATTAAGTTTCACCCAAAATGGAATGATTTTTCAAAATTTGATTCATCATCATCACAATCAATCGCACGCCACTCAAATCGATTTTCGGCAACTGTCATCCAGTTGCTACCAGCCACCCTGCGAAAATCGTCGCTCCACCGAGCCCGAGGGCGTCCCACCTTACACTTGCCGACTCGCGGTCTCCACTCAAGAACACGTCTACGCCAATGGTCATCGGTTCTACGGCCGGCCGGCCCATTTGCCACTTCAGCTTCTGTGAGTTATGTGGATAACTCAGGTTTTCTGTCGGAGCACCTCTTGAATTCCTCAGAATTTGATTGTAATTTTTTTTCTGAAGTACTTACATTTGAATTGGGTGATAGCCAATATGCGATGGACCTGACGAGCAGTGGCCACTCAGTGGGCTCACTCGCGAACATATGGCCATGAGGCGCGTCGGGCGCGTGCGCTATCATTTTGTATTGCAACTCCGCGAACTTCTCCCAAAACGTCAGCTGAGTCACAGCAGTCGGGATCATTTCTGCAGATACAAGTTCGCGTTCCCTTTCTTTTCTATCTTCAGCTAAAATAATAAAATGAAATTATCAGTTATTAAGAGAACAATGATAATTCGATGAAGAGCGATTGTAGAGGCTCCAGCAGTCCAGCAATGGGGTGCTGGCCGACAATTATGACGATCTTGCTCAAAAGTTACCTTTCGTATATCGATGTTCTTCAACATTCCATACTGTATCTTGATGTGTAAGCACTTTATCAGCCACCACTTCGTGTTGATGGAAGCCCCACGAAGGTAATTGGCGACCACTGAAGCGCAGCGCCGAGCCAGAGTCGACGTGCACCAATCGAACCATAGATCGGATGCTGTCCCACGTGGCGTCTTCGCTATCACGGTTCACAATATCAACTCGCCAGAGATTCTGTGCCGACATCGATACGTTATAGTCGATGTAGCAAGATACTTCCTGAAAAATTAATAAGTACATGACTGTTTTAAACCTACTTTCGAATAAAGAAGGATAGCTAATTTGTCGCTATTTTATACCTGAGACTGTGGTGACACAGGCGCAGCCACATCATGAGAGTTCAAAGCGCGACTAGTGATACCGTGAAGCAACTGTACAACATCTCCGTGCCGTATAGCGTCGGGCGGCCGCGACACGGTCAGCGACGCCTGGTCCGGCCGCTTCACTATCCACCAGTTGTTGACGTCCTTGAAGCTGTAGCACGTGACCTGCTGCTGGTGCGACGAGCCGCGCCCGTCTGTGTAGCGCACCGGGTACACGTGCGCGTGCGAGTGGAGCCAGCAGGTGCGGCCATGAGTATGCCTTAAATGAGGAAATGTTTAATACCATCCAGTACATTAATCGATTTCATTACTCAAATACGAATTAAAGAAATAATTACCGAAGAGTTATTTGAGAGCCATGTGCTACATGTAATGGTTGGCCGCGAGTTATACTTGCGAGTCCACCTTGCAGCGACGCTTGGAAAGCGCTTGTCATGACACTATCGTGCGGTCCAGCTTTTGGCAGCATCATCAAATGAGCATAAAATACCCCGACATACACCGTAAACGGAATAGCGGTGAGTATAAGCAGTCTCCATAATGCCGAAAAAGCAAGGCGAAGTCCGGATTCCGTACGACCAATCCATTGCCAAATCTGTCTTCCAACTAAGAAAACTGCTAGCAAGTACGAATACACGCCTGAGTATTTGACTCTGTAACAATAAAATTTACGAGTAATTATTGGATTAGGGCATGATTCTATCAATGATCATGCATTTGTGTGGGTATTTCGTTTTTATTTTAGATATATAACGGCTTTCGCCTATGATTAACAAGTGGACGAAATAGTTGTTTTAAGTGTTCCTTCCAGGGATTGGAAGAAGGCATAGGAGTTTGATAAAACATGATGTTGTCTATGGGGTACTAACCATATAAACAGGTTTACAAAATTATACTCACGAGAAGCAGCAACCAAGTGAGAGTGCAGCAATGCAAAGCCAAACAGCACTTGCAAGGCCCGTGCGGCGAGTACTTTTAATGGCACACAAAACTCCACACAGCCCAAACAGTATCTGTATACTTTCTAGCAACATAAACCTTGACTGTGCCAAAAAACAATTTTCTGAAATTCATGCAATAAATATTTTAAGTTACTTAGCAAGGCATTGAGAACTTGTGAGTTGTGACTCACCAAGCAGAGTATTGAACTTTTAAATCTTGAAAGCGTATGATTAAGGTCATGACATTCATGGCTCATATTAATAACTATAAAATGTGTAGTCTAGCAAGACAATCGCTTTTTAACTACAAAGCAGGTGCCAAATACACAAAGTATGATCATTTGAAATTTAAGCTAGTTTGCAGATCATCAAATTAGATTTTATGCTTCAGGAAATGTATAAAATGTTAGAAATCAACACATCCTAGCATTTATTACTCACCAAATAAGACAAGAAGACCAGCCAGAATGGCAGTCCAATGATAAAAAGATATCTCCAACATTAATTGATATGTAACTGCTACTAACATACTGCCTGCTACTGCAGGAATTAGCCGGAGAGCCGTCACTGGCACATTCTCTGTATAGGGTGTACCTATTTTGTCAAAAGTAAAGTTTCCGTCATAGCCAGCAGCCCGGCCGGCTAAGTATAACAACTGCTTCCCAAGAGGTGGATGAGCATCAAAGAAAAATACACCCTTTGTGTACAAAGATACATAACGGCCATAATGTAATTCATCAAATCTGCAATAAAAACATTGAAAATTAAGACTTATTTTCAGTTTCTAAATTGGGCAATCGTAGTTAAAATACTCAAATCTGATACTGGGTGACTTGAGACCAAAATGTCAAAAAGTACAGTATTTGCAAATTAATCTACTTTGTCAGCAACACCGACATTCAAATGACAACATTTACTGCAAAGAAAGGTTGCAAACAGTGATAGATATATCATTTAAGAGGCACATTAAATACTAAGGTTTTTTTTTTAAATTAAAGTTTAAAAAAAAAATTGATAAAGTTACTTACACAATATAGTGAGGTTTATCAAGGTTGGGTAGTCTAGTACATAGTGCTAATGCTAGCAAGCCAAGAAACACCAGATTTATTTCCAAATGTAAGTACACACCTTTCGGTGACTGGTCTACTGTTTTAGACAGTGGTGTGCCTTTTATTGGCTGTATTTCATCTTCAGCTGTTGTACTGTCTTTTCGCTAGAATAAATATGTCTTATTATACATACAAACACTTGGTCTTCAGGGAAGATGTAAACAACAGTGAATTAGTATTCCATCCCACATTATTTAAACATTACAATATAAATCTAATAAATTTATGTAAAAATAAAAGAAAACAAGAATATAATTATATATGTATCTTAAAATATCTTAGGAAATTCTAATAACTAAGTATTTTGTTAAACCGACGATAAAATAAAGAATTACACTTACGCAAAATTAGTATGTATGGTTATCAGGGTCTTATAACTAGGAATCGAAAAAAAATTGCAACACATCAAGCGTATTATATACTTGATGTTCATGATGAAGGGTACCGCTAATTTTAATGCACTTACGACTTCTCTTTCCGTATTTAGGGGGGCTTCTAAATAACTGTCTTCCTCGATTTCGCTGACCTCCTTATTTTTCTTTTTCATTAATCGTCTTTTGACATTTGTAGATATATCCATAGTTAAGTTTCAACTAAAACTACTCCTTTCGATTGCGTTTCATTCATGAATACCTAAACGAACTAATGAAACTTATTTTGAAACTTTCGCAAGTTTTTCATGTTTGGCCGTGACGTGCCGTGACGTATTTCGTATTTGACGTTTGACGTCACAGATATAGAAACCGAAAGGTCAAAGACAATGTCCCACGCTCCACAGCCAACATAAACTCCACAGACTATATCAGTCCTGCATAGCTATATACATACATAGAATATTAAATAAAGTAACACTTTACATGCAATACGCATTCGTACTTCAGACAAAGCTTAAATTAGTTAACAGCACTTTTATTTTTGCTTCGATGGCACTTCCGACAGCAAAATTGGCAGGATTGATGTATTCATATCGGATCACAATCGAATCGAATACTCAGTTTCGGTTTTGTGAATAGCGGACTTAGAGGCGGATATTAGAGGACTTTTTCGATTGGATATGACGGCCATTCGAGTGGTTGTGAATAGCTATGCTGACCATGGCCCCGGCAATGCTATTCAGGAGGCGACTGATCGAAAATCGTTATTGTCATGTAGTAAAAATAAGGACAACCAAGCAGTGGTGTACTCACTATACGGCTATACGCTACTGTCCATGGCCCGAAGCATCAGACTGTGAGGGGTGGCGCGAGTCACCCATTTCTTAAGCCAATGCAGTCATAGAGTAATAAACTATGGAGACGGCAAAGGGCAAGAATGAATCCGCTATGCCAACTCTAGAGCTTATTCTTCTATGCAATGCAATATTCTTGCAATTTCGCAGCTGTTCTGCCATCGCGTATTTTCTAAATACAAGCACTATAATTATTCTTCTAGCCTGCCGCCCACCTTTCATATTGTATTGATGTTAAAAAGAAAATCGAATCTATCTAGGAGAGTAAAATTTTCCAGCAGCAAGCTGGCTTCTCGCTCTTACAATTAAGACTGTCTTCTTAATCATTCCAAAACTTTAATGTGCCCAAGCTTTCTCTCACTTGCTTAGTTGCTTTCGTCCACGCCCTTATTCCTCTAAGTTCACGCCACGCGCCATGTTAATTCGTTCGCTTGCTTTCGTTGGTTTGCACGTTTGGACTTGTCATGTCACCACACTATGGTCTATGAGTTATGACAGAATTTTAAAAATCCCTGATCGTCAAGCTACTAGCTAGACGCGGGAAAATAAAATTTTGTCAATGTCAAACTACGTAAATAAATTGCGGAAAACTTGTTGAAACTCGTCTGTTCGTTTCACTACCTATTTAAGATAAATAAAATTGTTAATCGTGTTATTCTATTAATTAAACAATGGCTTCTATCAAATTAGATGAAAATGACCCTGATGTCACAATTTCATGTCCCATTTGTAATAAAGTTTTTATGAAAACCGTGATAGAAGAACATGCCAATAAATGTTTATTTCTGAATACATCACAAGGAAGCAAATTAAAACAAAATAAAGTAGACCCCCCGAATAACAAAAGAAGTAGTTCACACCTCAACAATACTTTACATGAAAAACGGGCACGAATAAGCACAAGCCCAAATTCTGCCAAAATTCTGGTGAGTAGCTTTATATATTAGCGATTTAGTATTTGGTATAAAATATTCATTGAATGTATAATGTCTTTAGAAACCACAATTGCCTGAAACTAGTTCTAAAGCCCAATCAAAGGAAGTCAAAAGTTTGCCTTTGGCCGAACGCATGAGACCACTACATATGGAAGACATTGTTGGGCAGACACAAGCATTTGGTCATGGGTCAATGTTAAGATCTTCAATAGAACGGAAAATAATACCCAACATGATCCTTTGGGGACCACCTGGTTGTGGGAAGGTATTTCTGTACTTTGTTAATTACCTAATCTTAAAAAATCTTCAGCTGAAGGAAGATTAGCCAGTACTTTATATTATGGCTACTTTTTAAAATTGTGACATAGCAGCAAGGAAATCTCACTTGCTTAAATACTGATGATTTAATCTGACAACCTCAATAAAATATAATATAAAGATTTTTTTTCAGACATCATTGGCTAATGTTATAGCTAATATTTGCAAAGAACAAAATAACATGAGATTTGTCAAGTTATCTGCCACAATGGCAGGAATAAATGATGTTAAAGAAGTGGTAAAAGTTGCCAAAAATGAAACACAGTTCAAGAGGCAGACTGTACTGTTCATGGATGAAATTCATAGGTATTCTAAAGAAATATTTTTAGATCTGATGCACCATAAATTCGAGAGGGTTAACTGTTAATGGTATTATAGCCAAAACCTTTTTAAACTATAAATTATTATGTGGATTCAATGTCATTGCTGTAATTTATAATTTTAGGTTCAACAAACTGCAGCAAGACACATTTTTACCCCATGTAGAAAACGGTACAATCATTCTTGTTGGTGCTACTACTGAAAATCCTTCATTTAGTTTAAATAATGCACTGCTGAGCAGATGTCGAGTAGTTGTTATGGAAAAATTAAGTGCAGATGATGTATTAATAATTTTAAAGCAAGCGCTTCAAAAGAGTGGCAAAGCAATTATCAGCAGTCTCACAAACAACTTTGAAGAATCATCTGAAACTGATCTCCCAGAGTAAGTTTTGTTCATAACTATTGAATTAATTGATCCTGACCTGTTTACCAAAGACAACTCACCTGAGTTGTCATTAGTGTGTGGCTAAGGGCACTTGAAACAATTAAACTTCCAGCTGTGTACTGTTCTGATGCTTGTGATCTTACCATCATCATCCTCCAAGCCTCATCTCAATTTAGTAGGCCATCAGCCATCATTGTATTGTTTGCTACCTTCCCACCCCTTTACCCCTCCCCCTTCTTAACCTAGCCCTGTCACCCATACACATAATCAGTTTTATAAACTAAAAGTTCCATATTATTTTAAAGATGTATTGTTGAGGAAGATTCTCTACAGTGGCTTGCAGAAGTGTGTGATGGAGATGCACGGGTTGCGCTTGGGGCTCTGGAACTAGCACTTGCCGCAAGAGCTCCTGGGACTGGTCTGCTGAACACAGGGCCAGCAATAATTAGTCTTGAAGATATTAAAGATGGTATAAAGGTGTGCCACATTATTGAGTATTTTTTGCAATTGCTTTATAGGTTTCCTTAGCATAATGGATAAAAAAGAAACCTTATGCTATAACTTCCGAATTGTTGTTTGGAACAGTTAGAATGTTTTCTCATCTAAAGTGAATGATTTTAAAAATATTGTTAGTTTCATTGAATGTGGGCCGAAATTGGGGTTGAAATTAGGTCAAGTGAAGTATATCGAAGGGCTTTATTTGTATTTTTGGAATAATATTTTTATTTATGCCACTGTTTTTGGCGCTCCGCTCTTATCTCTGAAGTGTGCAAAGCAAAATTTCTGAAATCCCCACCAATATTTTGGTAATGGGATTTTACGTTCGTATTATATGGGTAAATTAAAAATATCTCTCAACTAGCACAGTTTTTTCTTAGTGAAGCAGTAGCAAAGAAATAAAATTTTACTGTAGAAATATAAATATATTTTTCGACCACTATTACAGTGCACGAGCCAGACTCGCTCTTTGCCGTTCTATTTACTGAACTGGGTAAGTTTCCTTACAGAGATCACACATGATTTACGACCGAAAAGGTGAGGAGCACTATAATACCGTTTCGGCGATCCATAAGTCAATTCGAGCAAGTGACGATAACGCCGCCTTGTACTGGACCACGCGAGCGTTGCACGGTGGCGAGGATCCCCTATATATCGCACGGCGCCTAGTGCGAGCAGCTTGTGAAGATATAGGTAATTCACTTTATTTTCTGTCCATGGTAACAAAATAGACGAAAAATTGTTATTTGATGTCCAGTTTCAAACCCATAGTATATTTTTTTAATATGGATTCTCTGCCTGCTTCATTGGTCTAGTTAAGTGGTCGCAAGCGCTTCTCAAAAAGAAAATATATATGCATAGATACTGCTAAGTATGAGATAAAGCTTGGAATCCCAGATCGGGCTAACTGTTATTGGGTTATTCCATGAGGAATTTTTCAGTAACAGTTCGGGTCAGGATTCCTTCCTGTTTTTTGAGCTAAGATTGAAAACGAAAACCGATACTGGTAATCACATTATCCTTCATTTTCCGTATGTATTATACAGGTTTAGCAGACCAGACTGCCCTAGTTGAAGCGGTTGCATGTTTACAAGGTTGTCAGCATATTGGAATGCCTGAATGTGACGTTTTGCTAGCACAATGTGCTGTAAGACTTGCAAGAGCACCTAAAAGTAGAGAAGTATACTGTGCCATGAAAAGATGTCGGAAATCTCTGGTGGAAACAAAGGGTCCTCTGCCACCAGTTCCACTTCATTTGCGTAATGCTCCTACGAAGCTTATGAAGCAACTAGGTAAACTATGGTACTGGAAAAAGTACCAAAGTAAGCTAACGGGAATCTCTGTTCACTTTGCTACATTTTCCAGAATAGAAAATCAGTGGCAAACTTATAGTAGAGCTACATAATTTACCTCATCTATTTATTTAATAACCCTAAATGCATAAGTTAATCAAGCCAACTTGCAACTTGATTAACTTATCCATTTAGGGTTATTCGAATTAAAAAAAAAAAATGACAAAAAGCCTGCCAGCATTTCGAGAAAAGTCCCCCTTTTTATTTTCTAAAATAAATCCCATTATGTCATTATGTTGTGTCCATTATATTATTATGTTTATTTTTGGGATTATTATCCTACACAAACTCGCTCATACGTTACGTAGACGTACACAAACCATTCAAGCGTATTCGGAAGAGAAACTACTTTTATGATATCAATATTTGCCGCGTCACATAGGCAGCATTCAATATTTTTTCTCGTTCTATTTCATTACTGGTGAACTACCCTGCAGTCAAATAGGATGCTCGTGAGTAGTTTAATTAGAGTTAGTTGCAATAAAGTTATTATTATCAGGCATTCGTGTCCCACTGCAGGGCACGGCCTCCCTTCCCTCCTTCCACTTATTCCTATCGAGTGCTGTTAATCGCCAATCCTTGTAGAAAGAGTAGAGTTCGTCCCGCCATCGCATTCTGGGCCTGCCGCGTTGCCGTTTGCTGCTGTTTGGGTCCCATTGTGTGGTTACCTTAGCCCATAGCTCCTCCGGCATGCGACAGATATGGCCAGCCCAGTTCCGCTTTAACTTGGCAGTCGTGAGACCAAAATCGGCAATTTGAGGTTTGGAACGCAGTATCGAGTTCCATACACGGTCAGAAAGTTTAACGTAAAGTTCAAGTACTTTAATTACAAATATTTGCAACCAAACATGCACATAGGTATAACGGGTGTAAAGATACCCTTACAGAAGCCGAAAGGCACTATAACCTCGTCATTTCAATTTTTTTTTTGTTCTGGACCTTGTTATGGAGATACTCACAAGTTAGCTTGTTTTGGTTAAATCGAGTCCTACCATAAAACCGTGATTTCCCATCCAAAAACAAAAGTAGTTTCCCAGCAATAATTTTTGAGTATGTAGTTACTAAGTTTGATGTACAGAATGCTTGGTTAACGGATTTGTGAAGGGTCCGTTTACACCATGTATGATAATCTACTACTATGTACCACCTTGTTGTGTGACTGACACTGGCTTGGCCACCATCAGGGATTTTAATTTTGATAACACAAATAATTTGTCGGTAATTAGTCGAAATTTGTCGCCCAATATCAGAATTTGTCGGTCACTGGTTCAAAAGTTATAAGGGTTTATAGGTGGCCGATCTGTAGAGACTCTCCCCAGCTTGGCCACATTTATATCTCAAAAACTAGGGCATCTAGCGTAGATCTGTTTTCTCCCAGATTTAGTCGGCAATTTGTCGGAATTTCTCGCCAAGCCACAGATTTAGTTGGTCAATGGTTCAAAAGTTATAAGGGTGTATTGGTGGCCGATCTGTAGAGACTCTCCCCAGCTTGGCCACATTTATATCTCAAAAAGTAGGGCACCTAGCGAAGATCTGCTTTCTCTCAGATTTAGTCGGCAATTTGTCGGAATTAGTCGCCAAGCCACAGATTTAGTCGGGTCTTAGTTTAGAAGATATAATGAGTTAATTTTTTTGAGGTATAGTCCAAGAGCTAGATCGAAGAGTTTACGAAACGTCGGCAAGAGAAAAAATATTTCTAGTAATATGAGTAATATACGTCTAGTTTATCGAACTAAAGTCCTTAGAAATGTCAGGAAGAGATAAATTCTCAATTAGATACATGTTTTTATGTTTTAAATTACTAGGTTAGAGTGTCTTAAACTTCTTTGAAAACATTAAATCTTGCTCTTTGTCTATTTGGTGAATTATTGGTGTCAAGATGTACAGTCGCATGCAACTGTGTTACCAAATTATAAAGTTAGGCTCTTACTTTAGAATAATAAAACTTCTGTTGTCGAAATATAAAAAAAATATATTACTTTAAAATTATTGTAGGTACCTACTCACAGTAAAATTTTAAAAATACCTATATATTCATAGATGTAGGTAGGTACCTACCTAGATACCTATTAAGTATATAATATTATCTCTCAATAAAAATAACAATGGGTGTTTATTCATTGCACGACCCTGGCTGAAACCAACACTGATGCCGATCGATACCTACTCGGCAACACGTCATCGAAATTCTTCATTTCGTCACCGACACGACCGCGACCCGATACGACGCTATTACCCATAATGCTACCCGCATACAAATAAAGTATATAAACTTTATTTAATCGGAATATGCGGTAATCTATTACATATTGATAATGAACAAAAAAAAATTGTAATAATTTGTTTGCGTTTTATATAAAAACGCACATAAATTAAAACAATTTTTTTTATCTTATCTAATTAAAAAAAAAACCGTTATTACTCGAGTTCCTAACTATTTATTAATGAGTTCCACTGTAAACTGGCTCGCATCTATCTCTTTCCTCTCACCATAAATGAAACGGAGCGTAGCGATTTATCTGCCAGCGACTAAGTGCACATTTTGTTCGATAAATAATTACATATATATTTATTGTAGATCTGTTTATAGGTAATGAATACAGTTTTCCTTTGGTGGGTTCAAATTATAGAATAACTTTATATTTATATATTTCGAAACAAAAAATACCACCATATGACATCATAGATACTGTCTCGAAACTACTTCAAATATTTTGTACTTGATTGTACCAATGTATGGAGAAATTGAATTCTTTAATATCTTTTTTATTACACACCGACTAAATCTGTGGCTTAGCGTCAAATTCCGACAAATTGCCGACTAAATCTGGGAGAATGCAGATCTTCGCTAGGTGCCCTACTTTTTGAGATATAAATGTGGCCAAGCTGGGGAGAGTCTCTACAGATCGGCCACCTATAAACCCTTATAACTTTTGAACCAGTGACCGACTAAATCTGTGGCTTGGCGACGAATTCCGACAAATTGCCGACTAAATCTGGGAGAAAACAGATCTACGCTAGATGCCCTAGTTTTTGAGATTTAAATGTGGCCAAGCTGGGGAGAGTCTCTACAGATCGGCCACCTATAAACCCTTATAACTTTTGAACCAGTGACCGACAAATTCTGATATTGGGCGACAAATTTCGACTAATTACCGACAAATTATTTGTGTTATCAAAATTAAAATCCCTGATGGTGGCCAAGCCAGTGTCAGTCACACCACCTTGTTGGCCTAGTGGTCGTAAATAACATTTTGGGGGGGAACAAGGCGTGATGTGTCATATTTACAAGGTATGAGCTAGAAATGTAAAGAAAAAAATCGTTTGAACAGAATGTTGGTGTGCAACGTAATTGCTTGCAATATACATTGTATGTATTGCATGTAACACCATGTCCCATTTAAGTTTGTGTGAATAAACGATAATACTTTCTTTTCAGGTTATGGAAGTGGTTATAATATGTCACATAAAGACCAGTCTGGACTAAGCTATATGCCAGAGGGAATGGAGGATAATAATTTCTTCCATGATGATGATTAGGTATTAGATGTTAACGAAATAAAATCAGTGAAATACTAGTGTTCAATGTTTTATTTATTTGGATAATCTCAATACATTACACAATTGTTTGACATGGTAAAAATTTACTATATACAAGATGCACACATAAATGTATGTAATATTACAAATTTACCTAGAGCATTGTACCTTTCGAAAGATGAACTGGCGCTTGCCACGATTTCCAATCCTAATTTTATAAAAATAAAATAACATTATTTCTTACTTTACAACATTTACTACCGCACACATTGTGCACAATTTATTACATCTGATGCGGCTTTATTCTTTCGGGTTCTCGAGTATGCTAATTAATACATCTAAGAATAAACTAGTGATCACTAATAAATCATGGGTTGTATTAAGTAGGTGGCACTCCAGTGTTTAAAATGTAAACAAAAGAGCCTCACTTTTTATATACAAATCACTTGAACTGTTAAAATTGCATAATAGTTCCAGAGGAGCTGGAAACTACTCGAGTCACTATTCATAGAGAAAATAATGTTCAAAGGAAATCACTGCCTCTTCATAAATTTTGACACAATTGTATGAATAGTAGGTTGTTTGAAGCTGATTTAGTTATCTAGAAAAAAAACCTACTTTTAACATCAAAACTCGCAAATCTATACAAGAAACGCTTCAACTCTCTTTTAACACTAGTCCTTAGCCTACAAGTAATTAAGCTAAAGAGAATATTGTAACTAAATAAAATAAATTAGAATCAGACTTCTAATTTGGATCCTAATCTTGGGAGGAACACTATTCCATTTGGGTCCAAATGTTTTTTTCCCATCAATACTAAATCACTGAATAAAATTTTTACGTCAGAAATCCATAAAATAAATTCCATGTAAACAACATATAGGAAGTGGAACGTTTTCAGATTTAACGAAAATTATAAAATAGTTATAGCTAATGCTAATATTGACCTTAGAAGATATATTCCGGACCGGCCATGTCGATCGCCCAACGGAATTTATCACGTTGAGTTTTGTTGTAGATCTTTTCAATTGGTACACCATGTTTTTTGCACCTGCAAAAAAATATGAAATTTCGTTTAAGAATTTATAATAATATTTTAACTTTGCTTTTTACATTCAACTAATTTAACTACACTTACCAAGCTACTGAGATACGTGGATCAAGATAATTCAGTTTAGAAGTGCCAAGTGAAATTGTTTTATTTTCATCGCGATCTGTCTCCTGGAGTTCTAGTTTCTTCAGTTGGTCTCTCAGACGTTCTAGTGCTTTCTTTTTCTTATCACAAGCTAGCTTCTCTTTGACAGAACCTCGTTTGGCCGCCTTTGATGCTTGTCGCAAGTCTTCTTCTGCTTCATCAACTTGATCACGTTTAGCTTGGATTTTCTCCTTCAAAGCTTCCATTGATTTTGAATGACCTGAAAACAATGGTTTTTTAGTAAAGAAGTTGTAAATTTCCACTTAACATAATGGATGAAAAAATATTGTATGTAGGAGAGATAAGAATGTTGAGACAGATGTGTGGAGTGTCAGGAATGGATAAAGTAAGAAATGCGTATATTAGAGGAAGATTGAAAGTATCAGTAGTATAGTAATCTGTTTAAAAATGGGACATGTGATGAGAAGCGATGAAATCCATGTCAGGCAAAGAATGTTGATGGATGAAGAGGAAGGCCAAAGAAAAGATGAATGGATTGTAATAGGAATGCTATGAAAGAAAAAGGAGAAATTTGTACTGTGTTGCAGGGAGAAATTAAAAAATATGTGTTGGGCTGACCCCTAATAATATGGGCCAAGGGTGGGAACTGAAGGAAGACGATGGCGAATGTAGTTCCTTGGCCATATGTTAGTTTATAAGGAGTGGAAATCAACTCAGGGTTTTGTTAAACTTATGAAAATGAAAGTAAATTAAATTACCTTTGGGGACAGCACGTTGATGGTTACAAAGGACAGCAACTGCACGGTTTGCACGGTTGTAAGCCAATATTTTCTCTGGTATTGATGCATCAGTGTCTGTAAGCTCATCTAATTGTCGTTGCAGTGTAATAGATGCATTATATGTACGGAAGACTTTTGCAGTCAGTCCAGGCATTAAATCTTTTAAATGTTCATTAAGAGTTTGTGTATTGAGTCTGTCAAAGAGATCATCACTGTCTTTTTTATTTTCCATGAATAACTCGAGATTCTTGAACACACGTTTTTCTACTGGCACTTCATTATAGTATCTGATAGAATCTTTACCAAGAAAATCAAATACAACCACATATTCTTTACCATCTTTCTCTTTATGCAAAGCAATGTGTTCAACACGCAAAGAGCAACAACCCACTGTGTCTGCTTGATCATCATCCTTTTCATTACCTGCTCTCAATGCTAGTTTATCAATAAAGTATAGAGCGACTGCACGTTGACGAACACGCATTTCTTTAGCCTTCCAATCATTTTTATAATTTTCTCTGATTACATCAATACACTTGTGAAGTTTTCTGGCTGTTTCATACTTTTGCCAATCTTTTTCACCCTTTAATTTAGAACTAGGATTTAACATAACATACTTAGCTTGCCCTTGGACATTTTCGGTCCATGAAGCTAACCAAGTAACTGTGTTGTCATGTCGAACTTCTTTCCACTTATGCCCTGGGGGTGGTTTAGGTATTTTACTATCTTTAGAGCAGTTAATAAGCACATCCTCAGGCATTACACGTCTTTTCAACATTCCCATTTTCGGGTGTTCACCACGGCCTCGGAATAAGCCAGGAGGTTCTATCCTAAAGTTCCCTATTTTCTCTTTATGGCCATCTATGGTACAGAAACCATACTCCTTTTGAATGTCTTCATTCTTGGCTTTAAGTGCTGCTTTTTCTTCCTTTGTTCGATTTCTGTTTTTTTCTGAAATACTTGTGAAATAAGCTTGCATTTCCTTAAAATTACATTTTGAGAGATCCTTTATTAGTTTTGTTTCTTCATGTGTCATTACTTTGCGCCAGTCAGTAAAAAAATTCGTGTTAAATGTTGATTTGGTTGTATAATCATGGTCCAACATACGAGCGTAGAATCCCGCGACTTCTTCAGCATCCTGAGAAAGTCTCATCTCTTTACCATCATAAAAGAATCTAACATTTTCAGGCAAAGGTTCATAATCCGGCGCAAATACGGGTCCTTTGTGCTCCAAATATTTCCATTTAGTTCCATCGTCTTTCTTTTCCTCCTCCCACCTTAAAAGCAATGTTGATGATAATGAATTACAATAAACATTACAATATGATGCTAACTACTTTACTTGTGTAGGTTTGTTAGTAAGAATCTTGATAGTAAAAACCTACAAATACTTGGGCCTGCGATAACGCACTGTCCTCACAATAACTATAGGTGTCACCCTAAAAACTGATTTTACTTCTAAAATTCTTATTGACACATTTCTAGAGAACATTTTCAAGAACATAACCTCAAAACAGTAATGTCACATTGTTGTAGAACAGCGCCATCTACACCATCATCTAGGTAACTAGAGTGTTTGAGGTTTGTGTGCTATTTTAGCATTACAGTTTATTGACCTTATTTCTCAATATGATGGAACTTACCATTTCCAGACTTCTTGTTCATCGTCTTGTTTCTTCTTGCGCTTGTTTGGACTGGGGCCATCATTTGGCTCATGCTTCACTTTGATTGGTTTTGCTATTGTTGCTTTCATTTTCTTCTTTTTTGGTTTCTGTTCTTCTTCCTCATCCTCATCGTCGTAAGTAGTTTCTGAATGAATTTTAATACTGTAGTTATACACTTCGATAACAGCATTATGAAGATGAAAAGAAAAAAATGATAATATGAATAAATTACAAACCTTTTTTGATTTTCTTTTTAGATTTCTTTCGCTGAAGCAATGGAATGTCTTCTTCACTCTCACTGGGCGCACGTCGTTTTTTACCAATGGGCTCAGACTGTTTTTAATAAGAAGAAGATTAATTTGGTGGGAGTAATCAATAACTTAAGGATTTAAATGAAATAAATCAAATGATTACCGATGGTGAATCTTCATCACTGTCATCTTCAGGTGGGAGTTCTGACAATGGCTCATCTTTAAACTGTGATAGAGAATAATCACATGATGAAGCTGTTGTGTTGAGTCCTCCAAAATCATTGCTTTCATCATTCATTTCTCTCTTGACATCAACTTGTTCTGTCTTTAAAAAGAATAAATATGATGAAACTAAACTAAACTTGGGAAATAAACCAGACATGCTTTATTGATATTACAAAATTATTACCTGCATGGGCTCATTCTTGATGTGAGCATCTGGATAATTAGATTCAGATTTGATTTTATCATGTTTTTCACTACTGCTTTTTTCTTTGCTTTTACTGGAGCTACAGAAAATAAAATTCATTATAATTTGGTTGTTAAATACTGATCAAGGCTGCACATGATAGTAGTTTAGCCTTAGTTTATCTTTTAAATAAATATTAGTATAATTTGCTAAAAAAAACATTATAGCCTATATTTATTTCAAACAATTGTAATGATTGTGATCAAATTAAATTTTATAGATAGAAGTTTTTTTTTTGTTTTGCGGTAAAGCAAGTTTAACCTCTTGGTAATTATTAACACAAACGGATTTGATGAAGAGATGTTAACTTGTGAAAATTTCTAAAGCAATCCATTGATAGCTGAATGTTAGCACAAAAGAAATTGTAACTCCCCAATCATGGATTTTGTGGAAGACACCTCAATTTTGCCAATAATTAAAATATACTAAATGCACAGAATGATTTTGACAAGTTGACATACAAAAAATGACATGTCAATTTTTTTAATTTTATTTTTTTGGATAACATATTCAGAAAGCTTACTGATAGATGAGGTATGTATCAGGAGAGAAATAGAAAGTAGGCATTTTTTAACACACATATTATTTGCAACCAACCTGTGTTTATCCTTGGAGCTTGAATGTTTGTCTTTATCACTGCTGCGGTGTTTGTCGCTCCTGTGGCGATCTTTTTCACGGTCTTTAACCTTGTCCTTTGACTTGTGATCTTTAGATGAACTCTTGTGATCTCTGTCTTTATCCTTAGACGTCGATGTGGACGATTTTTTATCATTGCTGCTGCTCTTGTGCTTATCCCTTTCACGGTCACTTCTCTCCTTGTCCCTGTGCTTGTCTCTGTCGCTGCGGTGTTTGTCCTTGTCGCGATCTTTATCTTTGCTGCTGTGCTCTCGATCACCGCGCTCTTTATCTTTTTCGCTGCGATCTTTATCTTTACTGGAAGACTTGTGTGAGCTGCTGTGATTTTTACTAGATGAGTGTTTGTCTTGATCGCTATAAATTAAACACTTAAATAACAACCTTCATTAGGTGAACAATGCAGTAGGCATGTTCACACAGAACCTTCTGGAAAAACTAACCTGCTGTGTTTTGACGAGCTCTTGTGGTTCCGATCTTTGTCTCGGTGCTTGTCCTTGCTTGATGACTTGTGGCTGGATCTGTGTTTCTCGGAGCTACTGTATCCATTGTGAACACCGTTCACGTGTTCATTTTTATTACCGTTTACCTTTCCCTGGGAACAATTTACGATATTTTAAGATTACCAAAATAATTGACATCAAATTGGCATCATGTAGATAAATATGTAAAAAGCTTTAGAACACCATATCGTGTCGGTTTTAATTCTCGAAACTTTCCAAACCGACGCTTAGCTTCGGTTTGTTCGAATACTGTAGTTGACGCCATATTGGGACTTAGAAAATTTTCGCTTCGTGGAGACTTGTGTTCACCAATAAAACGCACAATTCAGATAACCGTATGGCATAAATGTAATATTAGTAGATAGATATTGAATATACGAATCTATTTAATCACTTACTGATTCACAATCATTGTCGCTAGCGGGATTTTCGACACTCATTTTGCCTACGTATTACCGACCAACGTTAGCACAAAAGTACGATGTACGATTACATGAGGCCGGTCAAGCGAACGCAAATTCTAAGTGCTGAGAAGTGACGAATGCGCATGCGCCGTTCCTCCCAAGATTGTTGATAGCTTCAGGTGAATCGGTTCAACGTCCTAATTGGACGTTGTTCAGACGGTTCAGAATATAGTCAGTATTCTGTGCTCAGTGTTGCAACGTTCATAATAGAATCTTACTAAACTACAATAAAAATAATATTCTTGTGATCGAGACTTTTTACCCGACTGCGGCGAAGCCCAAAAGGAAGGTTATGTTTTTGACCTGTATATAAATATGTATGTATGTCCGTTTCTTTATTCCCTCGTAACTCCTCAACGGATGGAGGGATTTGGATAAATTATACGTCGTTAGATTCGTCTTGGTGGCGCGAGTGGCTACATTACAAGTAAAAAACAAATTAAAATGGTGGATTTGGGGTGCCATAATTGTGGAGTTCGATTTTTTTTCTTTTAATACTATCGAGTGGGGTATCATAAGGAAGGGTTTTAAAAGGTGATTACAAGAATAAATGCAACGTATATGTTTAAATGTAATTCGAAATGACAAATCGTATAAAAGTTGTAATTATTTCTAAACTAAAAACAATTCCAAACTGCTTCCAAATTTAAAAAAGTTGGAAGCAGTCGTGACCCATTCCATTTTTATATTTTCAAATGGGTTACACCTGCTTTCACCTTTTTAAAATTTAAAAATAATGTGCTTGTTCTTAGCTTTATTTATTTATTTAACAATTTATGTACACAATAAAGCTTTTCTGGGTTTAACAGTTTTTTTTTTTAACTTAATTTTTTACCGCAGTCGGGTTTTTTTATTTCTTTTTTTTTCACGGGAGATGTCCCAAGGCAGCGTGAAAATTCTTTTTTTTTTTACAATTTTATGTACACAAAATATATAAACTTGTAGCCAAGTTCTGCATCGCTATGCACAACCACTCGATTGGCTGTCATATCCAATCGATCGACAGTTCTATCGAAAAAGTTCACAAAACCGAAACCGAGTATTCGATTCAATTGTGATTCGACATCAATCCTGCTGACAGCTATTTGCTGTCGGAAGTGCAATCGAACCAAAAATAAAAGTGCAGATAACTAATTTAGGCTTTGTCTGAAGTACGTTTACGTATTGCATGTAAAGTTTTACTATTGTTTTGACCGCTGCATAAATATTTATACGATTTTTCGTGGTGTATATAACCCTTACAATGGTACAACTCTTTGATTTAAATTATTTGGGTAGATGGTATGATGGCGGTTGGTGGTATACCGGGCTCTGTCATCCAGGGACCATCGGCGTATCGCATATCCACAGAAGCAGGAGAAATTGTCTCTTCAACAAATACTACTCCGTGGATATTATAGCGCGTGGCCTAATAACTTGGACTGTGTTCTAACCATTGCCACCACAATTATAATCATTAAAATCGTCAAAACAACCCTCTGTGTTTTTAATCATCATAACTCGGTAAAGCCATGTCAGTTACGGCCGCGAATCATATTTTGTTCAATGTTGGCGGGCTACCCTGGCGCTTCCACCTTGAGGCCTCGGGGCCAGGGGCTCAAACAAAGAGTAGAATACTGATATCTGTGTGAACCTTTAATAGGAGTGTCAGTCCAGAGGCAGAATAAAACAGCCTTTGATAAAAGTTTCTTCGCAGGATTCTAAGTACGAACTACGGGCGAAACCCCCCACATAGCCAATTTTCGTCGGTTCATCATCATTCTCCTGCCCTTATCCTAATTCATTTGGGGTCGGCGCAGCATATCTTCTTCCATACTTCTTCTATATTACGTGTCATCTAATCAGACACCTCCATTCTTGCCATATCAGCCTTCCGATTATTAAAAAAAACAGCTGTTTCCTACAAAACTGCAATACCTACTCGTAAAAATTTAAGGAACAGCTGTTTTTTTTAAAGTACCTATGAAACATTTCTATGGGGGTCTTTAGAGTGATATACTGAATACGTGATAACCGTTTTAGCATCGGTGTCCCTTCCACCATGGATAAAATCAATCAATGTCTGTTCGTAATCTATAGACTCTTAGACTGCTGAAACGATTTTGATGAAATTTTGCACCGTTGTTCTACATACGCCAGGGAAGGTGGGTGACCGTCAGTATGGTTTTTGCCGGGAACGATCAACCGGGGATCTTCTGGTATTTGCTACGCATTGCTGGGGCGAGGCTATCGAGAAACACGGCGAAGCCTTTGTAGTGTCACTGGACATCTCGAAGGCTTTCGATAGGGTATGGCACGCAAGTCTGCTGAGCAAACTTCCCGCTGGCTTTTGCTGCTGGATATCTGACTTCCTGAGTGAGCGGTCTATCCGAGTTGTTATTGGTGGCTGCTCTTCTGACCTTTTTGCCATTGACGCCGGAATTCCTCAGGGGTCTGTTCTTTCCGCGACGCTTTTCCTGCTGCACATTAATGACCTCCTTATTCCAGGTATTGTTGGATACGCAGACGACAGCACATTCATGGAGAGTTATGCATCCAGTTCAAAAGCCAGCGGTGAAGAAGTGCGTTCATTGAGAGGCCATGGTAGAGCGAACAAATTCAACCTTAAGTCTTGTCTCCAAGTAGGGTGATGCAAATCTGGTTGTTTTTAACGCCACCAAAACACAAGTGTGTCTGGTCACCGCCAAAAGGAACCCGTTTAATCTGGATCCTACTTTACGAGGTACATCTGTAGGTACTAGTTACCGACAGCCTCGGGCATTTTGGCGCGAACTTAACTGCGAATCTGAACTTCGGTGCCTACATCGCGTCGAAAGCACAAACTGCGGCAAAAAAGCTGGGTTTCCTAAATAAGGTTAAGCGTTACTTCAAGCCTGGACAGCTTTAAGTCTTAAATAAAGCTCAAGTCTGGTCCGGCATGGAGTATTGCTGTCACCTTTGGGATGGCTCTGCCAAATACCAACTAGCCACCCTCGACTCTGTTGAGCGCAGAGCCAAGAGGCTCATTTGTGACGATAAGCTGGTGGGTACCAAGTTTCATAGCCTGGCCCACCGCCGAAAAGTTGCATGCTTGACGGTGTTTGACAGACTGTACTTCGGTGAGGTGAGTGTGCCCAAGAGCTCCACGGGCTCATTCCACCATCTCCCTTCTTCCATCGGGAGTCGAGACGTACTGCAGTTTATCATTATCATCTTTTATTATGCGCACTGCCAAGGAGTGGAATCTCCTGCCTGCGTCAGTGTTCCCGAGTTCATATGACCCCAATCTATTTAAATCGCGAGTTAATAGGTTCTTTTGGGCTAGCTCGTTCCATCGTCGACTTCATCTCTGTTCTCAGGACAAGATTGAGGTCAAGAGTAAGCCCATCTAATATAAAAAAGGTTAGTTATGAAGTGAAAAATACTAGCACCCGTATCTATTGTCAAGTTAAAGTAAATTACTTGAGTATAAAGTAATAACTTGCAAATTTTTTTATTCAATAGACAAGAACTTATACGAAGTAAGAACCGTCAAAGAAAGCAAAGCTAAGAATTCTAGCTTTTTTTTACAGTTCAAACTTCAAGCAATTACATAATAAAAATCTTAATGACATTTACTCAAGTAAACACTTTGACTTGTTTTTAGATACGTAAGAGGTAGTAGCTAGGAAAAAATGCATTGCAACGCATGCCGGGTACAGATCCAATTTTGATGATTTTTTGCAGTTGTTCTATATACTCCAGGGAAGGTTTCTGAAGGGTAGTGAGATAGTAGAGTAGGTAGGTGGGTCGAGTAGTAAAAATATTAGGAGGTTGTACTTTGTAGGAAAAAGTGCATTGCAATGTACAATGTCCGGGTACAGTTGAGATGGGACAGTAAGAGCATTACCTTTAACAATTGTCGCTATAAGATAAGGTTCTTGTGAGAATGTCATAAACTCTTTGCTAAGTATATTCACTAATTTTCAACCCACAACAACTCATTCAGTCATGTTTTATTTTCATGAGGCGAATTGCACTTACCTACCTACTTGGTGAAGAATTGGTTGCCTATGAGCCCTTTTATTGGAAATAATACAACATATTTTTACACCAGTCATTTTATATTATTTACTTATGAATAACACTAGGTACTTAGTACTACCACACTATTATTTCCATAACAGGAGTTTGTGAATTCAATAGGGTTCAAGAAGTACTATGTCTGTCAATCCCAGGTACAGTGGAAGTGCAAGATGTCAAATTACTAGGTTATAAGTCTTATCTTTTCATAGTGGATTCGCTTTTTGTAAGAAAATAGGCTTTTGATTAGGGTAAAAAGTTTGCTTTCTACATTTTCTTGTATATTTAATTTCAAACTTCTAATACAGATTATAATGGAAAAATAATTAGTTACAACTTAAAAAGCTAATTTGTGTTTGTTGATTGACTTTCTTCTTTTGGTTTTGAATACACAGGCTTTCCATTTGAATCCCAGGTGCTTTTCAGTTTTCTAAAGGCAAAAGCCATGTATACAGCTAGAAAATAAAAGTGTACAATATTAGCATGTCATGACAATGTTCATTGATTAAATTCACTGTTTCATAAATACTTACTGGCAACATCCCATTCACATGAACTCATTGTGCCAACTCGATCTCTCTCAGTCTTATTATCCTTGCTCTCCCAGAACTGTTTAGCATGTTCATATTCTGTTTCGTCAGCAATAAGCTCTTTTCCCGGAGGTGGAGGATAACTTTCAAAGCACACAATTCTTTGCAATAGTTGTCTGTACTTTTCAGAGTGATCCTTAAAAAAGTCTGCAAATCTTGCTTTGTATATTAATTCCAAACCAAAGTCAGAAGCAAGCTGAGTAAATAATTTAAAATTCACTAAAAACTCAGGACAATCTACAACTCCTTCTAGATGAAAATCATACTTTCCACCAAAGAGTGGATAACCTTTCTCAACATCAAACAGTAATTTTATATTGTAAATTCTATTACCAAATGAGCCATTAGGTGATTTTTGTGCTCGAGACACAATTTCATAAGCATCAGGAATAGTTCCAAAAAAGTAGCCACCTGGTTTTAGACACTCAGATATGTTGGTAAGCATCCTCTTCGCTTGAGGTAAGCTTTCAAAGCTATAATGCAGACCAAATTGGCAGCTTACTATGTCGAAACTGATTGAGGGATCTCTATATTTATCTCTCAGTGTGTCCTTAGAGCAATCTGCCGCAATGAATTCAGCAGAGTAAAGTCGACCACCCCGTGAACGTGAACGAAGATCATCATATCTTGTCTGACACTGCTGCACTGATACCTCAGCAATATCAGCAAACACAACATGTTCTACTCTGGCCTTTTGCCATTTACTCAAGTCACCTCCTTTGCCACAGCATATATCCAGTACTCTCAAGGATCTACCATAATCCTTTTCACGAATTTTGTCTGTGTACTCTTGTATCAGCACACTTTTGACCCAATTATTAAAATTTCTGAGGTAATATATGGGTGAATTAAATCTTTCCTTCAAGCCTTTCTCTTCTAAGTGGTTGTAGTGTGCTGCCACCACAGAACCGTGTTCTTCAGTTATAGCTTTCTTTTGTGGGGGCTCATTTCTATCTTGATCAATATGATGTTTATCCACGACGTTCCCAAGTTTCATAGTTTGCTCTTCGTCAACTTTGGGGTCGTCGTTCTTTTCTTCAGTATTATGAGAAGACGACATGGTTTGTAATTTATTTGGTTTTTGAGTATGTTAAATGATCATTACTTTGTAAGTTAGCGTGATTCACTTTATACTTATGTTAGATGAGTCGTGAACTTCTGAAAAACGCGTATTTATAAATACAAAATAAAAGAGGACAAATTGACGCGCGTCACGTTTTCTGACCAACTGACAAAACATTTTTAATTCACCTTTCCACATTTTCTAAGATCCGGAACCTAGGCTTTTAAGAAAATATAAAAATAAAGTCACGCCAGTCTTAATAATTTTATGCGTCGGTCAAATAGATTCAACTATATTTTATCATTGTAATACAGTTATGAAAAAAAAAGGATTATAGGTGCACTAGAATACTTTCTCGAGCATTTTCATGTACTTACATACCATTATGTAGGTAACGTTCTTACGAGTGGTACAATACAAGTAAAAGCTGAATTATAAAAAAAAGCATTTCCTTGTAATGTTACGTTATTACATGGAAATGCTTTGTTTTAAATCATCAATCCTCTAAGATTTTTTAATTCCATTCAATGACTATTGCATGAAAAAATCATTCAATGAAATTAAATGATTAGTTGATTATAACTCTGTACAGTAATATTTGTTACGTTCACGAATCATATTATTTTAATCAATATACGACCCGGCAAACCACTAACCCGGTAAACTAAGGTGAAAATTATGTACTTATTTATGCTTGAAGATTCAAAAACTTGACTAATTAATTTTATTCTGAAAATGTATTATATTTTAAAATAATTAATCGTATTCTAAATGTTTATCATAAAATTTTATTATAGGTACCTATACTAAATGTTGAAGTTTTTGATTATTTGTATGTAATATTGTTTTTAAATTCTTATAATGTTAAATAATGTATTGGCATACACTATTTAATGCACGGAGTAAATGTATTTACTCCGTGATTTAATGGGTAGTTTTTTGAGTTACCATAACCTATCTATAAGACCTACTGTATCACCAAAAATCACACTAATAAACACTTTGACCTTGGACTTGGCACTGACTGACTGACCTGCAAATTGAAAAATCAAAATGGTTGAGTTGAATGATGGCTGATCCATGCGTCACGTTCGTGAACGGGCGCTGTCAGTAGGGACTGGTCATCTCGCAGCTGCCATGGATTATTGTATTTTTGCATTGTTGATTTTATCTTTGTACTCTGGACGCTCTTACTCGCACGTCTTTCTACATCGTTCTCACATACATATATGTATGTGTAATCTCAACATGAATGACGTAACCAAGATTTTGTAAAAACTTATTGATTTAAAAGAGTTTCCATGGAGTTTCTTGCCCATTCTTCTCCATAGGATCTACGCTTTCGAATGGGCAACTACAGTACTTTCACAAGTTATTATGCCTTATGACTGGGACTGTAACTTAGTTTATTTTTTGTGTTTTGACATTCAAAAGTGCCTGTAATGGTCTAATTGAAATAAATGCTTTGAGTTTGAGTTTGAAAAAAACGTAAGAAAATTTTAATTTCGCGGGCTACCCTAGCGGTTTCATCTTAACTTTGCAACAACACAGTTAGATACAAGGATGAATGTATTATTTGTATGGAAAGTGTTGGCATTGCCGCTTTAGCAGCGGCCGCCTTCTCTGAGCTATTCGAATTTGCGGTATAATATGTAGGTACAGTTGTAATGTACATTACAACTCTGCCAGCACCACCACCTTTGACTGATCAACGCATACTGTCAGACTGTCGACCACCGTCATTTTCATCGCTATCACAGAACTACGCATCAAATGTAGTCTGTCTCATTCGGTGTTCGTATTCTATGATTGTCGAGGTACAGTCCAGTCAGTGTTATTGTACTCTGATTTTGACGTGACAACGTCTTATAATTCGATGGAGCCGGCTGCACGCACGAAAAAACATGACTCATGCGGCGTTACCTCGCTCTGAGGCGTTCCATTTAAGACTTGGTGACGTTGTCACGTTCAACTATCGTCAGTAAACCGACTTTACAGACAACCGATTTTTTAGATTGCAATTAGAATCCTTTTGGGTAGCTGTCACTGAAAAGTCTTAAAATCACAGTGATCCTGATCTTTATGATCTTTTAACAAGGTTGCACTTGAATTGCTGCTGTCAAAGGTAAAATAACTGTGAAAAGACTGTAGTGGAGTTATATACATTTAGGTATGTGGCTAAATAATGACAGTCACTCCGGTAGATCTTCAGGTTAAGTTGCGCTTATATAGGTTGGTCCGTGGATTTGTGACCGCCCATTACATACCGAGTTTCCTCCGTGCCCCGGAAAGCACGTTAAGCTGTTGTCATTTGTAGATCTTTGACACTCGTTACAGGTAGTCAGTGGCCCGAAAGTCCGACAATCAGTCTTACGAAGGGTTATCATATTACCCACTAGGTACTAACTGGGTTGTGTTGTGGAGGTTAAATAGGCAGTCGCTCCATGTAAAATACTAGTATTCAGCTGCATCTGGTTAGACTGGAACCCGACCCCAACATAGTTGGGAAAAGGCTAGGCAGATGATGAGGTATGTAGGTACTTAACTGATGAGTTGATAGATGCTCCTTGAAGCAAGCTTGATGGTTTTGGTTCGTTACAAAACAAAGTTACTTCATAAAGCTGAACTATCATCGCATTTTTATAGTAGTAGATAATATATTATACAACATTAGTATTATGGTGATGAACAAGGGTGTCGCCAGCTTTTGAGCTAGGGGGTGGAGGAGGGTTGGCAGAAGGGTGCGAGTAAAAACTGATCAGTAAGGGTTACTATTTACATTTTTTATTTAGATTTTACTTAGTCGACTTAGCGAGCAAAGCGAGCTCGAAAATCTGAACACCCTACCTTGGACAGGTTACAATTGTTTCGACCTACCGGATTAACTTGAGCGATTTATACACAAAGTTAAGATTCAAATGAAGGCAAGCTGCAGCAGCGAGCGAAGCGAGCTCGAAAATTTTTCATCGTGGTTAGAATTGTTTCGACCTTCATACAGTTCCAAAATCATGTCATCGTTAATCATATAGTAAAAGCACCGTTACAACTTATGAAAAGAGAGCTATTCAATTTGTTATGGAATTTATCGTACCTCCTAATCTTGATTCGACTTAACACTACTTAATACTACATACCCATTTGATATGACCCACCTACCACGAACAATTTGTAGATCTATTCCAGGTAAGTAGGTACAGTCACCGCATCCCCATGGGAAACGGGAAACAAAGTTGACTTTGACAGCGCCTTATAGCGGTGAGGGTTTCGTAGTTCAGTGTTACGTGCTGTTACCACACCTCCAAAAGGTAAATCATAGGCGTCGTAAAGTTACGAGTACGACCCCCTTTTATCTTGGCTTCATGAACCATCACTTAGGTCCTTCGATATCACCTCAGCTGTACCGATCTGTGATTGTGACTTTGCTAACAGTAAAATCTCGTTTACTATGACGCAAGGCAGCATTTTGTTTTGTTAGTCTTTGTTTCAATAACGCATATGGAGACAGATATGGATACGGGAATTACTTATACTATTGTGGTGTGGTGATTACATGATGGGACTTACACATGAAAGCGGCTATGCAGGCGATAGTGAGACAGGGCAGGTCCGGTGGAGCGGTGGAGCCAAAGCGAGGGGAAGCGCGCGGCGGCGGGGGTCGGTGCCGTTACGTGGTGCGCGCGCGACGGCGGCGGTGCCACGACGCGGACGTGCTTCACTCAGTTCGTGCGCGAAAGTCGTTACCTGCGTCACACGATAGCACTTGCCCACACGCAAACTTTATTTCTACAGCACGCCAAAGCGAAACGAATCAATTCATCAGCTAAGAGTATCATTGTTTGAATTTAAGTGATCGAGTGTACAGGACCTACAGGCCCCTAATGCCTTGTTACAACCTTGTGAACTAGTGAGAAAGCGCGTGACGTCAGAGACACCGGCCACCGCGATCATATGTTGGACGCGGATGCAGTGATGGAATGTGGCGTGTTGTTATGGTGACGTGCGATGGTGCAGTGTCTTGGTTTACCTGGATTCTAGCCGCAACGCCGCCACAGCGCGGTTCCTCCACGGGAACCATGCGTAGAAAAAGATGAGCCAGGATGCTGAGAGCTTGGTAATATCATTTTAATTTGTAGTAACTTCACATAACATTACTAACACAGGTACCGAGAGACAAGTTTCTTCGAGCCTTTTCTACAAATGCGAATAGTTCGATGAGCTGCCTCACGACTACTGACAAGTGCTATTAGATCACTGTTAAGAAAACTGCAGAGGCGATTTCAGTTTGACTATTTATAATGATGATGATATAGACAGTAAACGTTGCTTAATACGTGTGTATTACTTGAACTGGCGTCATTCAAGGCTGCCTACATACATTCTGCTTATTTGATGGATTGTTACTTACTATGAATATGATGTTGGCTTCAGTAAAACTGCTGTTACAGAGAGGTAGATATTTTCCTGTTATACACAAACATAGTTTTGGTGTGTAGTATGTGTTCACAGCAGGAAAACTGGAACCCATACCTACCTAACTGTGTGCAGTACATGGTACCTAGTAACAACATCCAGTAGATTTAAAATTTGGAACAGCCAGTAGTTACCTATATGTTAGCTGTTTGCATGGTCGATAGTGCGATACGGTCTTAATTGGAGATATTATTTGGTTGGGCGATGATTCAATGCGTGGCGTGGGTGTTATTTCTCGCACACAGAAGTGTAGAGATCAACATAGAATCCAACGTAGGTAGGTCTCGCCTTATCGGCTAGGTTATTGACTTTTTTGCTGTCAATGGCAAGATGCAAGCTACAACTCAGACATATTAATAATACAATATTATCGAATTATATACCTAAACGATATTTTTTGTAATCTAATTAGGTTGCCCGTCATCACCATCCCAGCTTGCTACGCTCTTCACTATAGGCGTTTGGGCTACTTGAACAGCTTCAATGTTAACGTGACTAAGATATATGAACACTCAGTCATACATTCTCAATTGCATAAAAAGTACGGTACAGATGATGATTGCGATATTTGTTTTGTTATTCTAGCAATAACGCAAAATGTTGAAAGTGTTCGTGGGACTGGTGGCAGTTGCTTGCCACACGCGCGCTTGCTCCAGTTTCTGCACCATTGTTAACTTTCAGATTTCCATCTGTTCTATGATAAATAGAGAACTGTGGAAGGTGAAACGAGAAATTGGCATCGACAGCGGTCGCTTTTTGGCCAATCAATGACATGATAAAATATGCATACCTACGCATTTCTAGAAGCAACCTGTTCCATCGTAACTTGAAGGTTGCCGTTAGCGCTATCGGTAAGCACATACGCCGGAAAAGAATTCCACTGTCGGAACGCAAATATGTATCGGTGGAATGTTGACCTATAACGGTGGCGAATTGCTGTCCATCTAGTCATCCAAATGTGGGAAGGACTTGGAGTTGGAGGAATGTCTCCAAATGATTAAACTCAGGATTGCAAATGCACCAGATAAGACAACGACAGACGACAGACAGACTTATAATACTGCGAAGAGATAAATGATTTAGAAGTTTCGCCACCAATGCGTTGCTGTTAATCGGTATTTAGAAAGTATTTACGTCGATAAACGTGATATGGATCAAGTGCCTTGAAGTAATGTGCGTTATCTTGTTTAAGTGATGCCAGTTTGCGCTAACACTAGGCTACTCCTAATGTTCGCGTAGTGCTAAACAAAACGGGCATTAGGTAGCAGCAGCCTTTGGTTCATCTAAAACATTTCTACATCTTGGTTTTAAAAACTCTAAACCTCTTTTATGACCAAGAACACATTCTCCTAACGTAACAACTACGCTAAACTGTAAGATAATTTGAGGTACTAGTAACCTACCAGAATTAACAGGGTTAACTCTATAAACAACCCCTTTGTGAAATATCTTGTTACAATATTACCTCAGGTAGTAACGCTTTCCGTCAGTACTTACCTACGTAATGGTCTAGCTATGTTCATTAAAAGATCAAGATTAAAAAAAAAACACCAATGTAGCATTTCATGCTAATAAGATAAGATAGTTGTTTTATAATTTGAATAGTTGACGTCGTTGCGCGAACATTTCGACAATCGCATTTTTCCGTAGAAAGTGAAACGGCCGGAGCCCCGGACCTTCGCCTAACACTTTCACGTTACATTGCGTTCCATAGAACTTTAAGTAACGGGTTGTTCGCGTACAACTATCATTATTCTTTTTACATGTATAAAAGAAGATTGACTACCTCGATGGTCTTGTGTAGTCTCAAGCGCGACTGCTGACCATGGGGTCCTGGGATCGATTTCCATTTTCCAGCTCGTGTAAAGTTTAGTTCAGTGTTACTGGGTTTTTCCAACAGGAATTTCTCAGTAGCAGCCTCGAAGACTGGGGTTGTGACCGGGGCACAAGCCCGGTTGATAGCAATAGACTCGCACAATATTTCAAGGTCCTTAAAAATAACTGGCGAAATTTAGGTGTACTATTAATTACACCAATAGCCTTCGGTGATTACAGACATGATGTTATTATGTGTGTGTGTAATAGTAGATTAATTACCTAACAGAAACCGAACCCAAAATCGGTACCTATACGTTTGATATGTTTAAAAATCATAAACAATTTTTTTAAACGTATATATTTTTTGTTACTGTTTAGGTCTCTACTACAGTCTCATGAATATAACGACGTTATGAATGAAGTCAACGGAAAATTGTGCAACAATCCCTTGCCTGTTTAGTATCGCGCGTTGAGATCTTTTACATACCGAGCTATGATTATGCAATGTTTCGTCTATTCATTTCATTTTCATGTGATTTTAACCGACTGCCAATATATTATATCGAAAAGAATTAACTTGTCATGATATTGATATTTTTTTCTTATCTTACACCAGGCCGCGTTCACACTAAACATATGTATGAAGCAGTGGTATGATACCACTGTTGGTCAGGCGCCTGATCTCTCTCCGGCCGTGTGTCAGATCGCCGTTCTATCGGTCTCTCATAGAGTGAGGAAGAGAGTGTGCACCAGTGTCTGCGCGTGTTTGTGCTCTAAAATATCGATTGAGACCGAACACGGTAAGAGGTCAAGAGGACTATTTTTATAAAACTCGCGACCAATGTTCTGCAATGGACCGATCGTAACAAACGGAGAATTCTATGCATTTTTTATGGCTTCGTATACATCATAAGAGTGCGTTAACTGACCATTGTCGTCATCGTAAGGACCGCACGCAACATTCCACAAATAAACTCGATCCATAAGATGAGAAATTGTGTACGCAAGCCTACAGTCAGCTGCCATTGTGAGCGTCAAGTTCAAAATGTGTAAAAGAAAAACATCAGGCACCGACTGAATATCTATTGTTTTTCATAAATACTCGCAGCATGTTAGTCGGCCGGCCCACCATACGATAAGTGTGACTGCAGTCTAATTACTTAGGTATTTATTCAGCTGACGCAGTCACGAATGGCTGTCGTCGATTAAATAGCAATGCATCGAAAGATCTTGATAGCCTATACTCTCTTATATTGAGAGAACAGTAAAAGCAGCTCAGCTCTAGCCTATTATGTTCCCAGTTTTGGTCTGGCTGGGCTGTCACAGCCAGACCAAAACTGGGAACCAGCCAGCCAGGCCTGAGTGCGTGTTTGCGGATTATACCAAGTCCTCGAATGTTAGGTTGGTTAAATATGTACCTACATATACATATGTCCTACACATATATATGTATGTATATGTACATATTTCCTGACGTTGTCTTTTTTCACCGTTTTGACAACAATTTTGAAGAAATAAATTGCTTTGTTTCGAACCATCCAACTCTGCGACCTCAACTCGTAACTTGGCCACTGGGCCGCCACTGCTGTCTTCCAGAACTGAGATGTCATCCCACCATGCGATTGACATACTTTCATCAAGGAAAAATTTAATGAAATTGAAAATTACTAACAATGCCATGAGTTTCGAGATGGCATTCTTATATTAAGCGAACTAATAGATCTGGGATAGGTTTTAGATATAACTTTTCATACTTTCATGAAAATGAGAATGGGAGAAAAAAAGGTGTTGCGCCGACCTTAAGTTACATGGGACAAGGGCAGGAAGATGATGAGGTCTCACAACGCTACCTTGTGGAACACCAAAACATTCTTTGTTACTTTGTGTGTGGCTCAGCTGTTTTAGAGACACGTTACCTATTAGTGGATAAAGTCAGTAAATTATTGTAGAAATGTAATGGCAATTTGGAAAATTTTCGATTCCACCCATGACGATACTGCTTTTTTTTTACCATTCATCCAAAAGCAAAACCACCGTTTTTCTAAATGACGCTTTGAAACTAAACTTTTTAAGTTACAATTTCTTTGAATCAGTCGATAATTCCACAGTAAGTTAGCAATGTCTATTAGTATCTGAATTATTTGTTACTTTACCTGTTAACCTGTTTCGATGAAATCATTTGCAGTTTTTCACTGCGGTCGAATACTATAGGGAAATGTACACCTTTATCGTTTAATGACGTAGCTCTTTGCGACGTCATGATTTTACCATGTTGTCGGAAAACCCGAGAGAATCCTGCACATGCGTGGTTTCCTAGCCGCGTCAGTCCTCGGTGTCGCGCGATACGGCTCGTCGCGCGTTGCGGCTCAGACGACGCGCGCCCCGCGTCGAGTGCGGAAGGCCATACTTGTCAACGTTCTACGCTTTACTTTACATTCAGTGACATCAAACATTTCCGAAAAATCTCGATTCAATACTTTTAGTGAAGTGCCTATAAGTGAACCCAAAAGTTTTAAATCATCAGTTTTGTTTAACACTCTTGTGTCTTCCAGATTTATGTGATTGTGAACAGATTACATTTTTGTCTTTTTATACGTGTTTTGAGTTCAAGTGTAATTTGCATGGTAATTAGTTGCTATACCAATTAGCTGGTTATCGGGTATGTAGTTAATGCCAAGAGTTAAGAGGCCCTGGTTTATTGTAATTCATCCCTGAACTGGTTGTTTTATGTCAACTATAAACTTGTTTCATCAGCTGAGAGTTTCACAGTATCGCACCACCTAGGTATATTATATTACTGAATGTTACCATGAGTCCTGAGAAGGTACAAAGATGTTCATTAGTCTGGGTATCACTAACAAAAATCCACGATAATTATAATAGACATTATCTAAGGTTGATGACACTTATTGCGCGTATTTTTGTCTTAATGTTTTTATTAATTAATATGAAGTTATGTCTGCTTATTTAATATAGGTATACGAGTATTCTTCTAAAAAAATTTGGTATAAAACAAAATTTCTTAGTTTGACTTGTAGACAATGTAGAGTTCAAAAGGGCAAAAACGGAATTGATTGTTAAGTTTGACTTTATGTATTTCCTATTCAAGCCTGCATAATTATGTAAAAATACATTGACAGTATTGACTACAAAATTACAATAAAACTTTTTTGCAAAAAATTACCGACTTCCAAAAAAAAAAACACTAAAAAAAAGTGGAAAATAACTTTACTTTCGGAAGTCGGTGACTATTGTTTTTTTATTGACTTTTTTACTTGGAAGACATATTTTTTCAGCTGTTTTGATTTAAAAACTAAACTACTGAACCGGTTTTTGATGACATTTTTATGGGCCTAATCGGGATAAAAGAAGATTTTTTCAAATTGGATCTTAAATGACGAAAATATGAGGTAACAAACACAAAAAAAATACAACCTAATTCAGAACCTTCTCCTTTTTTTGAAGTCGTTTAATTAACGTCTCAGGTCCGGAATATTAAGAAGTTGGAATCGAGTTCCCAAACAGGGTCTATCACTCTATCATAGTCTCTAGTGAACCTGCTATATTTTAAATGCAAATGGTGTTGCTACTAAATAATGAGGTACTAAACTTGTATGTATTACCTATTTATTATATAAGTTTTTGTGATAGTACTTGCTGGAGATGTACCTACTTATCGAATCAGATATAAATTATCAAGAAACGCAGGCAGGCTAGGAAAACATTCTATAGTGAAATACTACACCTAAACGCATTGAAGTATATAAACATAGCGTTAGTAGTTTTGTTCGCTTTATGGCTGTAACGTAATTCCCCCATTCACTGATAATAAGCTAGCCTACTGCCTAGATAATGATGAGTAAGTAACACAAAGCCAACGCAACACATAAAGCGCACAAGCAAAAAAATCGCGATTCTTATGAGCAGATGAATAAATTAGTAAGGGACGTATGGAAGCCAGGTAGGATTTTAAAACCTTTTTCGGTTTTTTGTACGATGCACGGTGTGCACCTGACGACCGTTGTCGCCCACCTGTCGTTTCCACTCGAATTCGGTACCACAAACGTTAAGGGCGAAATTTCGGGACATTAAATAAATATGGAATAGCACCTGGCGCAGGCACGGCTTGTGCTCGTTTAAAAAGTTATATAAATTATGCTTTAATTTTGGATGCTTAACTTCGGCAGAAAAATTAGGTGACCCGCGAATGATTTAAAAAAAAATGCTCTATGTTACTATTTACAAATCTCTCCATATATTTTATCGGAAATGAATAACGTCCTCAGTAAATTGTAATTAGATTTATGCCATTACTTAATAATTAGTTAAGTCTGCTTTATCTTTGATAAAAATAATAAAATTATAATAAAACGTTGTAAGCTTAGCAGCAATTAATTAGTGCCGGTTTACGAGCGAGATATCTTAAAATACACTCACACTGACCCGCTATAAAGTTCTCCACATTTCCACAGAATACGTTCCGCCGCAAACTACTACTTCTGTTGCAATTTATCGCATTTTTAGCGTGTTTAGGCATGTTGAAAGCACTATTTACGCGACTACGGCGAGCCAAACAAGGAGGGTTATGATTTTGGCCGGTATTAAAAGAACACTTAGTATTTTAAAGTACGTTGGTCATTCTTGGCATTTTATAGACTATAGAAGATATAGTACAGAAGAGTCAGTCCTAGTAACGGAATGGAGAAAACCAGCCAAAGAACTTGTTTTTTCTTATCCGTGATCCTAGTACTGAACAAGTAGTTTAAACTTGTTGTTAGTGTATCCGGCTTTAAAAAATGCTAAAGTAGTAGTTGTTATTGTGCAACACGTGATATCCATAGTAAAAAGACGTTAATGTATCGAGTGTACCTAGTTCTCGGCGGCGCAGCGGCCGCTCCCTTCCTCAATTATCCAATTTCCTCGTCAGATATCGACCTACTCTACAGACATACATGTACTACGGCTAAGCTACTCAACTGGCAATCTCGTATCCACAACAGATCGTATTTCTGCAATAAAAATAGAATGCAAAATATAATGCTCTATATTGTGCTATCAGAAAAGAAGAAATGATTGGAAAATAAAAAAAATATAGAAATAAAATTGAGATCATTCCGTCAGTTGATCTAAAACTGCCAATGGCTTTTCATTTCTCTTCTTTCGTTTTTATAATATTTTTCTATGAATCAACAAACCCTATCGTAGTATCCAAACTAGAGCGGTTACGACGCGTCTACGCAAGGCCTACGCAGGGACTAGTCTGGGCCTACGCCGGGTCTACGCGGTTTCAACGCAGTATACTCTGCAAAAGTAAAAATATATTTACATGAATGTCATATTGAATTCATGTTTCCACGATAATCTACTGAAATGAAAGTCGGGTGACCTTTTACCAGTTCTATTTATGGAAAGTCGATTCTGGGTTGTTGGATTGTTCCTGTGGAAACTCGACGATCAAAGCTACCGATCATCGGGATTAACGACGTCTAGTAAGAGGATTTTGTTTTTCTCGAAAATGGAAAGTATTCCAGAGATGCTAATATTTTCAACTTGATCCTGGTTTAAAAAGCTAATAGCTAGCTGGTTTAGAACTACATACGTAGTTGGATTTTTTGTTTTTACTGTTGCAATCAAATCATATCACAAGGAGAAGAATTTATTGATATCTTGAACAAATGGTGTTATCAGGCTTTATTTAATTCCTACCGACTATAAAAAGTCAATCGATTATCATAGGTTTTGGTACAATAAATCACAGTTATGTATGAGAAAGGTACATATATTACAGTCAGTGAGTGTAGGTACAGCGAAATACCGATAGTGAAGAATAATGAAGTTTTACGTAATAATTAACTCATAAATACTCGCATTGCAGCAAAGAAAAGATTGTGAAAGCTATTTTCAGACAAATTAATTACAATGGCTTTTGAATAATTTTGTATTCCTTTTATTTACGGTAATTATGTGTAGTAACTGAGTAATTGAACCAAAGTAAACAAATAGTGCCTGGTATACATAACAGTGCATACGAATGTCGGTCACAACACAAACCGGTGGATGTCGGCGCGGGCGGGACAAGCACGATGTCCACAAAGAACAATGTCCTATATCTGTCTCCGAGCGTTCAAGTCGCACCTTTCCCACAATAACTGCTCATTTCAATCATTTAATCGGTTGTACTCAGTTTTGTTTGTTTAGCTTTCAGAGATCATTCCCGTGTACAAAGAACTGATAAACAGGACATTATTGCAGAGTTTTTCTTTTTGTTACTTTACGTCTTTGTAACGAGTACAATTTGTTTATCCCCCGCTTGAAACGGGATTTTAATCATTCAATGAAAATATACAATGACACATGTTTGTGATCACAACGTCACAAGTCGTCGCCCGGCAGAATGCGCTTAGTATACTCGTATCAAATGATAAATACTCGTAGCTTGTTGCTTGCGCGACCTTATCTACCGACCTAGACCTTGATGCTTCGTCTCGTTCATCTAATCTAAAACAGTTACTATCAATTTATTTTTAGCTATAGAAACTAATTGTTGAGTGCGGAAGTTTTCATATTATCTCAATAAATATTGATGACTACACTGTTGACATCTTGTCTTGGCATTAATTACATAACCATTTAGTTGAAATGGGTTTGAATTGATAAATCCAGAGTTTTCAATAGCACTATCTCTTTGTTAGCCACCGCTGCAGCACAAACTGGCGGAGTAGTGTGAAGGAGTCGCAATGAGTGATATCTTAGATGACGCCAGTATATCGGTGGAGCAAGTGGAGGTCGGTTGAGATGCTGGTGCGGGGGTGTGTGGGGGGCGAGCTGCGCCACTCGCTGGCCGAGCGCACCAAGGCGCTGGCGGCGCAGTGCCACGCGTTGCGCTCGCCGGCGCGCGCTGATCGAAGCTGCGAGCGACGTCGGACCAGGCATCGAAAGTCACAAACGCGGTGGTATGTCAAAGTAAGTTTGGTTCAAGGACTTCATGCTAAGTTACAATCTTGCATGGGCCCCATGACATGCTCCACACACACATTCATCAGAACATGGTGAATAATCACTTTGGTATTCCTGAAAACAGAAGCATCAAATTGATTTGAAAATCTCAATTGCTAATCATCTGATGTAGTGTAGAGATTTTACTTGCAGATTCTGTTATCTGTTGATTAATTGATATTTCAGATTGTGCAGTAACAATAAATATTGCGAGTTCGGTTGAAGTCGGAAATATTTGATCAAAAAACAAAATGTAAATAAGTGATGCACCGCTGGATTCAAATTCTGAGAACACGAGTCACTCTGTCTATCAACTTTGTAAACTTTTCGTTTTATTGAGATAAGTCACAAGGATATATTAGATATCTCAGGATGTATTACACACCGGATATTGATGTTTGTTACAATCATCTCGGTGGATGAATCAATGGTTTCTATGTTATTTACATGACAAAACGACGATCTTCGGCCGTTCGTTGACTCATTCATTGTACCAATATAAATATGTAAATGTAATACGTACACCGTGTTGATGGAAAAAAATACATTTAGACATTTAATACCATAACCTAAACGGAAACAACTTAAATCCTCTGGGCAATAGAAAAGTGCGTTATAACCAAGGCAAAGGTCTTCTCTTTGGTTTTCCACCAAAGCTTTTCTATAGATAGGTATCTGATGTTTTTTCCCTCATCACTTCGTCAGGTTTACTTTGGTTAAAATAACTGGAAATGAACCAGTTATTTCAAGTCATTATCTGCAATTTAAAAGTGTTTACAACTAGCGAACTAAAGAAGATGATAAAACAATATTTATATATTTATGAGTCTGGGGTTCAAGTGAGCAGATAGATTATTTTGTTTATTTGATGGCCATAGACTACGTTACTACTACGTTCTAAAAAAGAGTTGTCAATTTGCCCATATATCTGTTAATGAATCCTATCATCTCAATGAACAATTTATTACCTGTATCGCCTACTTTGACTTAGTGCTTCGCGTACGCGAAGTTGTGTAAAAGCAGAAAACCCAGCTTTGTTATAATATTTGAAAACGTAAAGCGGTTTTTTATTTAATTTTATTATAAGTTTTCGTCGATTCAATGAGCCAGTAAGCCGGTTAAGCTGAGCAGAATTTGTAGACGGATGATGTATTGATTTTGTATGCGTTACTATGCTCTGACGTCATTGGTATTTAGATTCTTGATTCATGCTATTACGAATCTGAACGCTTTTCAGTAAATACTTACTTCCTTGGGAAGTCGGTCGAAAACTAGTGATTACGGTTCGTTTCTTAAGATTTTATGCTATTTTAATTCTGCGTCATAATTATTTCGTAGTTAGCATCTGTGGTAACTACAAGAAAATGAAATAGCAACAGTGTTTAAAAGTTTAGTTATTTTTGCAATCGGTGTCAGTGAATCGTCTTATCGGGTACGTCTGCAGGCTTCGTTAGCAATGCAGGTCAAGGCTTGAGTTATGTGAGCGTCAGGCTGCGCACGCGCATAGGAATGCACGCGCGTTGCGCTCGAGAATGCGGCAGGCTGCTATGCGGGCCATGGATACAAGCACTCAGCTATTTGGTAAATATTTACTACCTGAAAAGCTGTACCAATCTAAAAGCCTACCCTACAGCTATACATTGAAAGCGTTTTACCCAGTAACCTATGCATTCACGTTACGTTTCTATTTCTATTAACAGGCTGTGTGCTATCCACTCGGTTTCATGAACGATATTAAATAGGACCTTATTTAACTGTACAATAAACCCTGTCTGTATTTTTATATTTATTCACTATTTCATAATTATTCCGGTTATTTTAACTTCTCTGATTATAAACGTCGCAAATGTCATTTATATGGGGATTTTTGAAAAAAACTGAATTTGCACATTACGTCATCATTACTTCTACCTGATCGTAATGGGCTATAATCTGTTATTATAAATGAAGAATTGCGACGAGAGGCAAAATAGGTCATGGGGTGGGCCTTGTGTTCACAAATGAAGCGTCTTGAAGGGCGTCCTTGAGATCACCAAGCACCTTAATCACTTTGTGAACTTGAAATATTTGAATAAAACGGTGATCTTAATTTGCGAAACGAATTATTTTGGTCAAGTTTGGAACCTACAGGAGGTTCCAAAGCTTGAATTTTCTTGTATGTGTATTTGTTTAGTGGGGCGATAATTGTCTGAACAAGAGCGTTGTGGCTGACTTGTTTGTAGGACAAGTACTTCAGCTGTGAGTTCGTATGAATCATAACTTAGTAAGTGACGAATCGTTTGTGGTGGACGTACAATGGTGATCGCGTTATAATAGGTACACACTATACCAAGTCATTCTACCGCTTCGGAGAATTTTGTGGAAAAATAAAAATCCGTAAGCAACATTGCCTTTCTTTGAACATTGCCTTTCTTTCAAAACCGTGATGTAATTAAATAAGAAGGCCCCTAACACGGTTTTTGTGGTAACATAGGGGACTTAAGTTGTTTGTTCGTGTCAACATAATATCCAACATTCTTTTTAGTCAGCTTACCTGTAGGTCTACATTTTAATGTATTTTTTTTCGCGAATCGACATACCGGGAATCGACATAGCGGGAATCGACAGAGGGAATGATTCCATTTGACCAATAAGTGGATGGATACTAAGGCTCATAGCCATTATGCATGTTCCCTCAAACAACTGTTTCTCTAAATCCATCTCCGTTGGACATTTATTTCAGAACGATAAAGTTTTTGATTGATAAACATGTCGGCTGAAATCCCAAACATTAGTTAGACAAGCAACGATCGGTAATGACAGCATTATAAATGAACTCATCGTTATGAATTATTTGCAAATATACTGTAATAATTTGTATGGTGTACATAATAAAGAATATTCTATCTATCTACTGTATTAAATATTGGCACGGCATATTTCTATAACGCGATTACGAAGAAATGAAATGGCCTATATACTCATTTTCCTGGAAAATTTGCTTATCATGTTTACCATGGCCCTTAATCTCTAAATTATTACTTTATTAGTATATTTATAATATAATATTTTCGATAAATCCTATTTATATATTGATGGATACTACCTCACAATCCTATCGTGGTCTTATCTACCTACTTATATAACAGGATGCCGAGTGCTATTTCCTGAGGCAGCGGTAAGAGTCAACAAACTAAAATAGGTCAGCACGGTGCTTCATGCATGGAGGATGCTTCTGTTCCAACTAACGGCCACCTGGCCTCTAATTGCGTGCTATTGTCACTTTTACAAGTTATACAACAATATGACCATTCTTTTTTTGTTGGCTTGTGTGCCTCTCTTGAGTGGTGATATTTTTAGAATCTGTGCTTGATTTGCCGAGTTTGTCCAAGATACAATGGGGTGGTCGCGTAACACACATGCCTACAAAGACATGTTGACAATTTAACAACAATCATTGCGTTACTCACGTTGTCGAGAGCGCATTCCTCAAACGGATGGATTAGGAATTTTCTTTAAAATCCTTCGGATTGGGACAGATGGATCACTGATAGTGACCTCTGGCTCGCAGTCTGTGATCTTACTCTTGGTTTCATTATCAACATTACGGTCTGTTTGTAACCACGTGAATTTCAGCAAGTTGTTAAGTTAACTAGTCGGTTGCTAATTAATCACTGTGTATTGCATGGCTATTTGTAAGTAGTGGGTCACCCAGTGTCTGAGGTGGCTGGAGGTCGTTGTCACCGTGACTATTCGGTCCGATGCTCGATACGTATCGATTGCAGAGGTGCCGACGAACTCGAGACTAGCTTTTTTTTATGGCGATGAATCTTTTGATTTACTTAAGTTATTTTTCTTCATTTTAATGCGAATCATAGTTTTGAAATTAGTTAGCAACCGCGATAAGTTTACACTTTGTTCGTGAAGTACTGCGTATTTGTATTTTGATTGTGATGGACGCGCGATTATTACAATGTTAAATGCTCATGCATGACTAGTGTGATTATGATTACCATTCATACACGACCGAGGTTACATCATAACGATTAGGACGGCTGAATGAAACTTGCTCAGTTTTCGAAATTCAATTATATGAATATTTTTTTATGACATTTGAATAAAATTGTCATAAACATAGAGAGAGCCTGTTCAAAGTACGTGCTTGAAATGTCTCTTGTTAGATTTCACCATAAAAGTAGTGGCTTCTTACTGCTTAGTATGTAAACTGTGGTGTTTACGTCGAGACGAGCGTGGAAAGTAAGAAAATGTGTGCAGTGTTGTTTTTCAAATAAGGAATGGTGCGAGTACTCGCTTTTATGAGCCGCCTCTCTAAAGCCGTGGCGTACGATGCAAAAGGAATGACCGACATTTCCAACATCGGTGTCAGCTTTTGCTTACAAAAGCCAAAGGGATGTTGCTTGCGGCATTCAAATGAATAGTCATGTAACGTGGGGTACTCGATGCCAAGTTCGAAAGCTAAGTGCGATGTATGTACATATTTGTAGTTTGCATAAGGTTGCCAACGATGGCACTGCCTTGCCCAATAGTGGTGGGTGTTTGTTCCGGGTAGCATCAGTCGCGGCCAGGGCGCGCCGCCGGCCAAGCGCGTCCGTCACGCCACACGGCTGCCCCGCGTCGCACAATGCCCTCCGACTTCACCGCTGTCCTTTGTTTAACAACAGTTTTCTAATAAGCAACGACCACTTTTTGCCCGAAGACACGGTTCAATGTTTTAAGAAGCTCAAGTTATAAGTAGAACATTGCCTTTTAGCTACTTCTATTTCCTAGGATAATCGATTCAATTTATTAATACATATTTAATTTTGAGGTTAGTTACCCTACGTACATTTTTATTTTAAGTAAAGCCCGTTGTCAAATTTTTATAGAAAAATAATAGAAAATGTCAACGTTGATCAAGCCAAAGAGCAGTTGCTATGTAGGGACCATGGTGTTAGTATTCAACTCATTGGTAGGGGAATCAGAGTGAGTGCACTCTTTGGGTTAATTGAAAGGTGGCGAGAGGGCGCGAACGTGTCAAAGTGTCGTATGTCTGCGTGGGAGGACGGTGCGAATGAGCTCTTGAACTCTTCAAGAAGTAAATGGATTCGTAGCATCATAAGATTGACAGTCAGAAGGTCAGATTGACAGTCATTCCATTTGAAAGACTGGTATTTTCTACAACATAGTTGGGAAAAGGCTAGACAGATAATGAGTAACGTCCAACCTTTGTTGAAACGTTCCTAAGTGTTCAATTAGTATCCATAACCACAACAATAAATCGATATTAATAATGGTGTAGACTATCTCAGTGTGGGTAGTCGTACGTTTGTGCAGTTTCAGTATCTATACAGGCGTCAGGCTATGGTGTGGGACAACTGCGACAGTGGGAGTCAGTGGGAGTGCGTCACAGGGAGCACTCGCCTCGCACGTCTGCTGTCCGGTCCAACCGCCGTCTATTTCAGATTCCGACGCCTATTACCATCCCAGCCTCCTCACGTTTTATTGCGTTCACATAACAACCTACGTCATAAACGTAGCAAGATACAAATACCTTCAGCTTGTTAGTAGATACTTTCTCGAGGTCAATAATCTTATCAAACTGATACAGGTGAGTGACGAATGCCAATGTTTTGAGATAATCGACAGTCGCTTCGTTATTCTCAGAAATATTGGCTTTGCTGATTCTTTCGAGAAATTCTATTTTTCGTAGCAGGTCTACGAAATTCGTAGCAAACATTTTTATTTATTACTCATTATTGGCGTAAATTAGTTTTATTACTTTAAAACACAATTTCATAAGTAATTTAAAACTATAATAATACCTCCCTACAACGGGTTATGGAGGCAGGCAAAATAAAAGGTCAACGGTTGTCTTGACTTGTACCAAAGAATGACAAAAAGTCCAATAAGAACATTGTCTGGCTGTCAGTCAGGACCTCTGACCTAAACCTCTACGATGTTATTAAAAATATACTTGCGAGGCTACTACAGTAGGCATTTTATTCCCTGAAGAGAAATATCCAATATTCATTTTGATAAGGCCAATTATTTCGACATGACAGCGCAGGCTGACAGTTGGCGGTAATTGGGCTAACATGGTGCAAGGGACTGGGGAGGCACGGGGTGGCAAGGAAGTCACCCGACTTGAATCATCTGCTATATTTAGTCTACCTTGCTGTAAATTGCATGCGCGATCGATATTAGCACTTGCCGCTAACTTTCTAACAACTCTACTACAGGTTAAACTAGAATAAACTCGACGTTTACCCCGCGACCTATATTCCTATATATACGATACGATTCACAATAATTACTACATTCGTCGTAGTGTAGATACATCGGATGGCGACTATTCATCACAATGACTAAGCAGTAAATGAAATGCCTTGACATCCCGCAGTGGATAGCGTGCCGGTTCTTTACTGTAATTTGAACTTTGCAATCACACTTTTACCTTGAATACTAATTTCATTTCGATGAAATCCGTCTTACTATTCTGTTTTGACATGTAAACCATTTATTTTATTTTCTAGGGTTTCGTAAGTTTGTAGAGTTGAAATAACAATCGGATTGAATCGACGTAAATCGGCTTGGGTCCCAAATTCTTTGTCGTATCCTTAAAAGGTTTTGTTAGAAGGGTCCAATGTTTAGCCATGAGAGATTTATCAAGCGATTGCGCATTTGTGAAGGGCTCGAGATGGTTAAATGCGTGGGACGACAATCTAAGAAATCAATTGAGCATTGTTGCTCGTCTCATCGATCGCCAGAACGTTCTGCAAAGAATTGATTAATTAAATACGTGCTCGAGTGTTCGTTTATCCGAGCTTCAATTGTCACTCAAACAACAAATATGTAAAGATCCCACGTAATTCATACTGCCGGTTCAGAAGACCGGCAGTATAAGTGCGATTAATATAACGTTTGTAATTTGGCCATCACTGAATTTCAATAAGATTTTCCTTACCAATATCAGCATGGAGACTCAATTTAATTTAGTACGTCGGGACGAAAAAAGATTGTTTGTGAAAGGATTACCGCCTAGGAAAATTGTTTATTCAGGATATAACCATCAAAAGTATGAGTAGGTACCTACGTAGTATATTGTTATATTAGAAAAGAGAGGTCATGCGAGTTTAGCCGGCGCCGGCTGGGCTGCTGGCGCGATGTCAACTCTCGTAAAACCGCACAATTTGTACTAACTTTTTGCTATGTTTTGGAATTGCATTTCAGTCGGTATTGCCTATTTCACCTGCTAATTTTCCCTGCACTATTTAAAGCATAAAAAGGTTATATATAATTTTAGAGAAAATTACACAATACTGTTTGGCTAGCTGGTGTAGCTGACCCCACGTAGTGCTTAGTTAACATATATAAGTGGAGCCCATCGAACCTTCGCGTGTTTGGGAAACTCTGGCTCCCGATGGAGGATTAAGGGAAGTTAATGTACGCTTTAATCTGAAGTATTTTGAAAGTTAGGCATTGAATTGTTCAAACAAAATATTGCTAAAGTAACACACCAGAAAAACGACTTTGTTAACGTTTGAAGTCTTCTCTATACCTCTACGTACATAGCTCACAAAAAGTGATGTGTGTATATGTACAACATGATTTGTAGTTATAGGTGTTCATTTCAATTTTCAATTGATCGAAACAACTTCGTAGTTGAGCAGGCAAGTTATTAATCGCTTCATTGGGTGCGCGTGAGCATATCGCTTCACGACTCACGACTCATTTCGACCAATACTTGCGATAAAACTTATTTACTTTTCCTAAACTATGCTTGCTCGTAAACAGTTTACTTTAAAAAAAGATGTTATCGATCGGTAAATATTGATTTAAGAATTAGGCGGCGCCATCAAACTAGTTAGTAAAGCTTAGCGGAAAACTATACATAATTTGTTTGTAGTTGAGATATTTAATGTTTTGGTACTTGGACAAAATATTTTCTTTATTGTTTTTCCTGAGAGATGTGAAAAAACTCTGCTTTCACAGTAGAAACGGGTATTTCTTTATATATGTACATTTGTATACTATTCTGCGTCTCGATCAAAATGTCCACTAATACACTTATTCCGAAAGGTTCAGTTCAGCAGTTCGTAGTAGGTTAGGCATATGAATCTCTATTAGGAGTTGTGCCCGCGTCCGTCGGGTCGTGTCGTAAATGTCAGGAGCGGAAGAAATTGTGTTATTTCACTAGTTCAGCGTCTTATCTACAGCCTTTTCTCTTCTCTAGGTAGGAAAGGCTGAAACTTTACAGTGTGAATTTAATGCAATGTATGATCTTAGAAGAAACGCTCGATACACAATTTCAGTAATCATTAACCTTATCTGCGATTAAATCTATTGCTGATGAGACCGCAAAACCGGCTAAGTAAGTTAACGAAAGACGACTAACTATTACAAGTCGACTTTCGTTAACTTGCAGTACGCAGAATACGGTAGTATTTTTCCATCCAGTTTGTCAGCCAGTTGTACTGGAATATTTCATAAGCTATCAGGTGCTGAAAGTTATTAGTAGATAAACTAATTGGATGCTAGTATAAACTTGTTTGTGCTAATGGGATAATAATAACAAAAGGTCATGTTGCGTATATTTAAGCTTGTTTGATTCGACTCTCACATATGTGTCGGCACGTGTCGTCGTGTTATGAAGCCACTAACACCTAACACCTGGTACAGGGGCGCTGGCGCGGCGGCATGGACGCGTCACTGACGTGCTCTATCGGAGTTTTTCACGCGATCTCTCCACGAAGAGAGCAGTCGTCGTGCGTCCGCGCTGCAGCGCCAGCGCTTCATTACATATTTTGCTAACTTTTTATTATTATTTCAATAATTGATTGTGGTTGTTACGTGTATAGCACTGTGTTACGCAATTCATTTTCAAAATCCAGTAGAAGGCAGGAGGTAACATTCTCAATATTAAATGTGTGAAAGTTTTTGATAGATTGTGTTAGTTATGCGATGTCCATGTAATATGCAAATTCACGATTTCGTAATATCAACGTAGTAAAATGTGACGCTAATTACACAGTTTATTAGACTGTAACGCTGTACTTAATAGTAGAAAACTTGTTGTTATCGAGGGAGAGTTCGTTTTGGATCATTTAACGAGTGCCAGTGATTAAGAGGTGACAGTGGAGCTTAATTGCGTGAATCGATTAAAAGTTGCGTAGCCCGGCTCTGGAGCCGGATGCCGAGTGTTGCCGAGGTGGACAAGTGTGCCGCTGTCGGCGTCCGCTGCGATTTCTCCGCGTCACGCACGTCCGCGCGGCGCGCATACTCGCGCGCCTCTCGCCACCGATAGATCCAATTACTGAATTACTGGATTTGCATGTGGACGTATTGTAGCGGCGCGGTGTGCACTGTGCAGTAGGTAGTGAAAGTAAGCGTGATGCGGGAGGCGTTCAGCTGGGGTGACGTCGCGTGACGTCGCGGACATGGGCCATGTGGAGGATCTGCGGCGTCAGTAAGGCCGAGCCCGCGCTGTTCGCTCGCAACCTAGACGATGATTATGTAAGCACTCGCTGTTACCAACATCACATACCTACATAGGTACAACAACACTATTATGACATGTTCCTTATCTTCACAGCTGAATACGTTGTTGTAATGCACCCAATACGTACATGACTAAACTAGATAGGTATAACTTGAAGCTGTAAGTGTGTACCTCTGCATACGTTCAATAGGTGTTATATGCATTTGACGTGATAAACAAATAATGTCTTCTACCTGTAAACACTGGGTTCTGAAGAACTTTATGCAATCGTCACTTGTGTCGTTAGATACCTTCGCCGGAGCAGACAATATTAGTGGAATTAGTTATCTTGCTATCTTGAACCAGCATGATGAAGTAGGATGTTCAGAACTGTGTTGTATATTGTGTGTGATGCAAGTAAGTAAATGTTGGTGTTGAACTATTATGTTGACCTGTTGGTGGTGTGTTCCAGCAGCCGACATGGCGGTTGTGGGGCGAGGAGCGCGTCGACGGCGCCATCTACACCGTCTACCTTAAGAAAGTGCGCTACCACCGACCGACAAGGAGTGCTTCTAATAGTGTGAGTATTTACACATCATGTTTGTGACTTTTAAGTGGGAACGGTTACCAACACAGTAGCCCAATAGGTAGGTACCCTCTACAAATACTTCTGTTTAGGCAGAATTGACTAGCTTGAATAGACTAGGCAGATTTTCGAATGCTGTTAGGTCACAGTTCTATAGAGGGTATAAAGTCACTAAGTGAGTAACAAAACCATCGTAATGCTTTAGTACGACGTATCTTTCTAGGTGTGAATAAAATGATTTTTTAATAAAAAAGGTTTTAAATATTAATTATATGTTACATGTTATAAAGAACATGAACACAATGTACGTAACTAAGACAGTGTAATCATGACTAAATATGCTTATTTCATACCCACTACCGTGACTAGATGAACTACGAGGAATAGCTAATATGTTACCACTAGCTTACAGTCCGCAAGTAGTGCAATATTGTCCTAAATAAACAATAAATCGGTACATAATATGTACATAGATAGCATTATGACGATATTAGCTTAGGTATAGGATGTGCTCTATGCTGTGATCTCCTCTCTGGTCCTCTCTGATAAGCTCCACTTATCACAGGATAGGGAGCCGTAATCCACCAAGCTGGCGCAGTGCGGCCTGCGGGTCAGTAGATGTCACAACAGTTCGAATTTTCGGTTGTAGGTTAGGCTGGTTTGGTTTCTTCACGATTTTGAGAACCGTGGTAATTAAATAATTATGTAATTTGTGTAAGTAATTAATTATGTACACAAAGTAAAGTTTCAGCCTAGGTTCGAACCCATCAGCTAACAACTCTTTCATTAGGAAATGGTCCCGATGATGTAAGAGTTGTTAGGTCATGGGTACAGCCGTGCAGGATGGGAGCAGTGGGCCATTACTTCTGCCATTAAAAAATAATAATTGAAAATTGTAACTTGCACAGATAGATAAGCATGAAAAAATATAATTACCATAGGCATACTTAGCTCCATTTTACTTAAAATACTTTATTACATAATAATGAGACGTTAAACGTGTTTACTGGCTCTAGTTTATTACTCAATTTCATTGTTAGGTTTTGATTACAGTAGTGTAATTCAGTAAGTAATGTTTAGTAATTACTTTTATTGTGACTATTTGTGAGCTAAGAGATAGGTAGGTAATTTATAACACCTACTCAGCATAGCAGTAGCAGGTTCATAATGTTTTATGTCTCCAAACGTGTGACTTTATCCGTTCAGTATTTTCTATTGTGTTCGTTTGTGCAGTACTACGAGTATATGTTCCGATTTATGGCATGCGATAACATTTTGTGGAATAAAAAGTGGCTATAAAACATCAGGGATCACTCACAATCTGACAGAGTTTTATACATATTTACTGTACCTACTGTTAACTTCCCGGATGACCGACAATGGTGCACAAGGTTGTACATGACAATTACTGAACGCAATTTTGGCGTGTACCATACAATTTTAATTCTTTATTACCGTGTAGGTATCTTTTAATTAGTCCGCTCTGTAATGTATGGTTTATCACGATCTGCAGTTATATACAGAGCTCACGATTAAAACACATGAGCCATGCACACAAAGTTTAGGAAAGTACATTTACTTTGGTATGCTCCCAGCCCGAACTTGGGTCTTGGAAGGTTGTACTCATACATAACAATTCGAAAACTTTAAACAAGATTTTCTTTGTTATTAAATAATATAGTTCTTCCTATTGTTACCTATTATTATTTTGATTGGCTCAGTTTGAGGAAAATGCTTTTCGAGTGCGTTATTTAGGTATATGGACTAACCTTTGATTGACGAAGTGTACTTGATCGCTTTTGAATTCAGCCAGGAAATTGGATCCATTATTCATTCATCATTTTATTTCACTATAACTAATGTTACGTCTGTAAAATAAAGTACGTAATTGTGACATGTCATGTTTAATGACATCAGCATTAAGTGCGTATTTTCCTACAGATTTTTAGTAATAATACTAAAGAATTCATTGACTTGGTACTTCACAAGACGTCTTGTGATTTCATATCTTTACATTTAAAATAATAAAATTGTAAAAGACCGATGTCTGTACATTGAAGATATTGAAAAAATATATGCAGAAAGACAGACAGACTTAGTTTTTGCGTGATGCGCGTACAAACATACAGACAATATGTTTGTACGCGCATCACGCAAAAAATACTGCATGGATTTGAACGCAGTTTTTACCGCTTTACTGCTAGATGCTTAACTTAAAATATAGGCTACATTTTACCACAAGAAATGATCTTTTTCCGTATTTTTTTACTAGATTCTAAGTACCACGTACCTATGAAATCACGGGCAAAAGCTAGTTTAGAATACAATTGACTGACTTGATACAAAAAATCCCAACATTTCAGAGACAGATAATACTCAACTACTCACCCACCAACCGATAACTGTACTCCATTCGGTGAAAAATTCACATCGATGTTTGTTAAATTTTGCCATTTGCAATAATATTGATTTTCAGCATCGAGGCCATCACGCAATTTCAATGTCGTTCAGATAGCAATCAAAACAGCGCAGGTACAGCTGATGACAAAGGCACTGGCGTATGCAGTGTAAATAACATGAATCACTAACATTGTTGCCATTCGTGACTTATTCTCCTGCTAACATTCTCAAGAGGTCGTTGTATGCATACGAATTATTACGAAATTATTTATAATTATTACTTGAGATAAGAATTAATGCGTTTACACTTAAAATATTTAGAAAACAATGGTTGAATGAATGAACGACAAAGTGTTTTCCTTTCATTATAATTATGTATTCCATTCTTCATTTTGCTTACGTAAAGGATCCTGGGAAAATATTTTATAACATGATTGAAATAAGTAAAAGTACGGTCGAAAATCTGGTTTATGTAAGAATCCATTTAGGTACTTAAATAAGGAATGCTCAAATCTTTTGTGTGAAACGTATATCAGTAGCATAGTGTATATAGATACCTATAAATCCAATATACTTACATTATTTTCCTTAGTACAAAACATGTTTAAGGCAATATACACATTATTCAGATACAATGAGCGAAACACCAGAGTATAATAGTATGTGTGAGATGTGGGAACCTGCAGTCATTAGTAACTTTAGTTGTGTTCGCTGATCTCACAATGGCTTGACGACTAAATTGCATAAAATTACATATCTGTACGTACAAAGTTACTTGATACGGTGTGTTATTATGTCTGTGGCTGGTTTTGTTCTGTATTCAAATAGCTTTCTTAACTATTCAGCAGGGTTCTCTCGAAACGCTCTCACCGCACCGTTTAAACTTGAATTGAATTTAGTGTAGTTAGGCTTTTATAAGGCTTAGGTTACTTTAGATACGGAATACTTGGCCTATGGTTTATAGAGTATCGTTTAAACTAAATGAATTGTTTGTTTTTAGTGCTAGTCCCATCGTAGACATACGGATACTGTTAGCCTGCGTTATCCCACCGCTGGGAAAAGCCATTTATTTTTATTATTAGTAATATATGACTGTATTATTCGAATGACTTATTTGATAGTTAATTGACACAGGTCAGTGCATTACTATGGATTTAACTTGGTGCGGACGATCTAATTATAAAAAGCATGTTGTTTTGAAATATATTGCATTTTGAGACACATTAGCATGCCACATTAAAAGTTAAGTTGGCAAACAATTTAATAAATGCCATCTTATATTTAATCCCACGTTGGCAAAAGTGTCACAAGATGGTCATCATCATCTGCCTAGGCTTTTTCTAACTGTCACAAAATAGTAAGAATAAAAAAGGTTAAATACCGTAATTTCTAAACTCATTGTTTTTGTACCATGGGAGCTTCGTTAATGACGCAATATAGCGCCATACGCATACTTTCATTCACGTAGCCTAGAGGAGTGATTTTGCTCATTTTCATTGTATCGGCACAACACATTGTAATTGAGTCATATTGACTTGTAAAATTGATCTTGTTACTCAGAGGGACATTACTATGACGGAGACACTTGCGGTTGATCCTGTTTTCATAAAAACAATTCACGATTTGGCACCATTTAATAAATTAATGACTGTATTCTCGTCGACAGAAGCTATGACACATGGATTGATGGATTTCAGGCAATTAACAAAACATAGGTTATTAAGTCCCTATCTACTTACAATGAATCAAAAGTAAATTTGATTTGTATGTGTAGAGAAAACGTCATCCTAAGCCTGTATCACATAGTAACACGTTAAACGCCATTTAAAAAAAAAATGTTTTTTGTAAAAAAATAAAAATCTTGTAATTTATGTATTTTATGAAGATATGTATGTATACTGTTTTTCATAAGAATCTGCCGTAGGGTTCCGTAAATATAACAAAAAAAACCCTTGAGGTCACCGGTGCCCCCCATGGCGCTATAAAGTAAACCAGATGAGTCACCAGTGACCCCCATGGCGTCCAACGTGGTAATAAAAAGTGTGGAAAAAGGTCAACGGAATGGGCACTGATAAGCTTCGACCACCAACTACCAAACTGCTTGCTATTACATGGCAGTTTCTTATCAGGCTGATGTCAAGTAGTGACTTGGGCCTAAATCGCCTAATGCAATGATGACAATACTAATGTCATAAATCATGTGGTTTTCAGGAGTCAGACGACGAGATCTCCCATCTGGAATGGGAGACGGTGCGCGTGCGCTTCGTGAAGGCGGGCACGGTCGAGCGACTGGTGGAGGCGCTCGCCACAGACGATGGAGAACTCGAGTCCACGTACGTCAACGTGTTCCTGGCTACATATCGGTGAGTTATGCCACAGTTCTTATTTATTTACATAACATCACGCCTGTAATACCTGAAGGGTCAGGAAGCGGCGTACCTAATCTACTCCCACATTCCACCAGTTATGTTTAGGTTATGTAATAAGGGTTGAACGTATTGCCATCAACCGGGCACAAATCTAAATTCCGTGGCTGCTACTGAGAAATTCCTGATGGAAAAACGCAATAGCACTTTGTCCGACTCAGGAATCCAACCCAGGACTCCATCCAGGATAAACGAGGCAGTCGTTTTATTCTTAGTTCTTATTTATTTGTATAAGCAAAAGACAGATGAGAAGGAAGTCACCGTCTCTCTCTTTTCATCAACCCGTATTCAACCAATGCTGAGTGAGCAGGTCTACTCCATTACACGGTACTTTATTCGGTCTTTGGCCTGCTGCATTCAGTTGTTGCCTGCCACTCTGACTAAGTCATCGTTATACCTGGCTAGCCTGCGTATGCCTTATGTCCATTTTTCGGTCTCCATTTCACCCAAATGTTACTGCTTTCTACTTTACGATCTGCGGCATATGTGGCCTCGCCATAGTTGGCCATGTCCACTTCTTCCTCGCTATTTTTTCGTGTTCTAAAACTACGTCAGTTCTACGTAGTCGTTCGTGGCAGCACAGAGGTCTCTACCATCAGATCAATGGCAGCTTTCTTCGTTCTTCTTTGGATCTCTGGATTTTGGATGTGATCACGGATTTCCCCAACATTGTTCTTTGAGTCATTCGAAGTTTGGAGTCAGCTTCATTGCGCTAGAAATCCCACCCAATATGTTTAGTTTCGAGGCTAACTACCCAGGAGAATCTGATGCCATCATCAGATTAATCGTCTTTATTCCTCTTGTTCGCCTTTTGCAGAATCATTCGCGAAGAACGTTAACTGAATGAACAAGATGTGAAGTTATTTATATTTTCACCGACCTTTCGCAACAGGGCCACAGAGGTACGGATTGTAAAATTATGTATGATGTTTCAGTTCGTTCGCGGAGTGCAGCCGAGTGCTGGACCTCCTCCTACGACGATATGAAGCATTGGCTGCGGAGGACGTGCATCCAACAGCAGTCGATACGTCGCTACAACACCGAAAGTGAGTTTGTCATGGAAGAAATATTTATTCACAATCGCTATTTTAAGATCTACATATTTTCAGTAAGTGTTTTTTGACTGCAGCGCGCATAGACTTCAAATATATAGTGTATCTTTTGTTACTACAGGTAACTACGTAAATAAATAAATCAATTCAAATCGAAACGTGTACAATCGACCACTCCAAAAAAAAAACTACGGGAGAACTTTGCGTTCCTCATTGGTCTACAATATTTGTCAACCTATCTAATACTTTTATTTGAAAATATTCAGGACTCTGGTCGCGTGTCTCCACGTGTGGCTGGACACGTACCCGGAAGACTTCCGCCAGCCCCCACACCACCCCGCACTGCAACAGCTACTCGCCTTCACACAGGTTCATCTGCCCGGGACGGAACTACACTCGAAGGTAGGCTTCGAACGCTCTTGTCATACTGAACTAGAACAAGTGTTAGCCAATTGTTTATTTTGTTGATCTGTTTAAGCTAATCTTGTGTGTAATTTGCAGGTATTACAGAAGCTAGCTGTATTCAGTGCAGAGCGCAATGGCGGGTGCGGCCCGGGTGGGCTGTGCCTGGCGGCCGGCATGCGCGTGCCGGCGCACCACACGAGCGCCTACCGCCTGCCGCACGTGCCGCACCGCCACTTCGCTGAGCAGCTCACGCGCATGGACATGGAGCTGTTCAAGAAGCTCGTGCCGCACCAGTGCCTCGGCGCCGTCTGGTCCCGCCGGGACAAGGACCGCAACCACGACGCCGCTACCGTATTGGCGACCGTTAACCAGTTCAACGCTGTGTCGTTTCGAGTCATTTCGACGGTTCTGGTCGAACCAAACCTCAGGCCGCTCGAGCGCGCCGAAATCTTATCGGCCTGGCTCGATATTGCCCGGGAACTGAGAGTGCTCAAAAACTTTTCTTCGTTAAAAGCGATCATCTCCGGACTACAGAGTAACCCCGTTTATAGACTCAGAAAAACGTGGGCGATACTAGCCAAAGAAAAAGCGGAATTGTTCGACGAACTCGCGCGTATTTTTAGTGAGGATAATAATCGGTGGGCTCAGCGAGAGTTATTGATGCGTGAGGGTACCGCGAAGTTTGCAGACACAGTGGGTGAAAACGATCGACAGCTACAAAAACTATTACACGAACGGGGTTCCCCTGGGGTCAGTCACGGGACCATCCCATACCTGGGAACTTTTCTAACCGATCTCACTATGATCGATACTGCCATTCCGGACACGGTAGCTGATGGCTTAATTAATTTCGATAAGCGAAGGAAAGAATTCGAAGTTCTTGCGCAGATTAAGTTATTGCAAGGTGCTGCCAACGCCTACCACTTGCCCCAAGACTCGATGTTCGATAGGTGGTTCGACTCTGTCATTGTGTTGGATGATCGGGAGTCGTTCCAGCTATCTTGCCAGATCGAACCACCGACAAATCCTCCCAAGGAGAGGCGACCGAAGAAAATAAACGATTCAAATAGCCAAGGTCACAGAAAGAACGACTCGATTGCTAGCACCAGCTCGAGTAACAGCTCGCAGTTTTATTGTGAGACGGATGGAACGGGTACAGCGTGGAAGAGAGACAGTCTAGAGAGGCGGGTGTCGCCGACGCGTCTGTCACACGGTTCGTCGTCGTCGTCGCTGCCTTCGCTGGATGTCTCGCTGTCGAGTGGCAACAGTGGCCAGAAGCCCGCCAACGGCAAGGCGGGCGGCGCTAGCCCGGCGGCCCCGGGCGTGCGCTCGGGCCCCGACTTCTACATCATCCGCGTGACTTACGAGTCGGACTGCGCGGAGACGGAGGGCGTGGTGCTGTACAAGTCCATCATGCTGTGCAACAACGAGCGCACGCCGCAGGTCATCCGCAACGCGATGCTCAAGCTCAACCTCGATGGCGATCCCGATGGATACACCTTGGCGCAAGTTTTGCCCGAGAAAGGTAAAGATTGTATACCACTCTCTCAAGCTTTATTCTTACAGTTTTACATAATTAATATCTTTTTTTTTGTCTGTAATGTTGGTAGGTGACTCTTTTACTGCTCTCAATCTGATTGTGAAATTGTGCCTTATCTTTAACATTTGAAATTAATCGGACTTACTCTGCCGAGTCCAATGTTGTTTATTTCGTAAAGAATGGATGTATCCCTAATAAAGCACTGGAAATCATATATACATAATTGTTACAGAAATGCTGCTCCCTGCTAATGCGAACGTGTACTATGCAGTAAATACTGCCTACAACCTGAACTTTATCCTGCGGCCGCGCAAGACTCAGCAGCTAGAACCGGTGGTTAACGGAAAATCACGCGGCAAGCGCCCTTGATCGCCTTCAGTGATGGTTCCATAGACATTTGTGCTAATACGACTCCTACAGGTGAAGATAATATGGTGAGCGATGACAGAACGACATTGCCAGGGCGGACTCTTACACACAGGGAATATTATAGACTTCAAGAATATCGCATTTATTGTTTATAGATACCTACACGTATTCCTTACGTTTTTCGTAGATTTATGAAGTGAGTTTTTATTTAACAAGAAAACTTTTTAAATTCGACAACTTTTCCATTCCAGTTTGTTTATTAAACCAAAATTTCACGCATAATCTGATCACATCGCTTCGAAGCTACACCTAACCTAGTACTGTGAAGTTCCTTTGGTAATTTTGCCACTTCCTAATATGAATGCGCTCTGACGCACCACTTACAATTTACTGTGTTCCCATAAATATTAATAACGTGCAATTCACGGTGTCTACGTTATAATATTTGTATTGTATAATCATGTAAATAATTTAATGTAATGCCACCTTTAGCATAGTATTGTGAATTTAACTGTGTATGTATATGTGGGTTGTTGTTTGTATATAATGTTTGTAAATAAGAATCTCATGAAACAATTTTGTAGTATAATACTGAGCCAAAGGCAATATACGTCTAATAGCAAGGTGCTGTACCCACTTTTGTATAACGTTTTAGAAGCTTTAATATGAACATGTTTTATAAATTGAATTTCGTATAGTATTTCATATTAATGGAGTGTATGTGTTTAAAAGAAAAAAAGGGTAAAAAATCGGGAACAAAGAGATTCAGAAGATGTTCACTAAGCCAGTCGTTATAAGTCATGTTTTTGATAAATATACACTTGATGATGGCTAGGTAATTTTCAGATTAGGAAAAATTTTAAACATTAGGTACTGATTTTTGTTTTCCTTATGACTTCTCTTTTGTAGAGTTTACTTGACGGAATGATGTATTGTACTTAACTGTAACTGTTTTATACCTAAAATGTCTCACCTTGAAGTGGTCTTGTAGTTTCTGTAGGAGTAAATGTCATTTTAGGCAAGTGTTCATTGTTGCAAATGGCATTAAGGTGGAAGCGCCAGGGTAGCCCGCGAAATTTAAATTTTCTTACGTTTTTTGCAATTTGCCGGTCATTGTCAGGCTTTACATTGAACAAAATATGATTCGCGACTATTTCATGAAAAAGTCATTCAATGGGGTTGTATGAACTTTGAGGGTTTTATTGATGATTTTAATGATTATTATAATTCTGTAACTAAATACCTATTGCAGCCGCGAATACTATTTTGTTCAATGAACAGCCTGACAATGACCGGCTAATTGCAAAAAACGTAAGAAAATTTGAATTTCGCGGGCTAACCTGGCTTTTCCACCTTAAATCAAAGGTAATTTTATAAAAATTATAAAAACCATTATTTGCACACAAGTAAGTTAATGTGTAGATCGTAAGCTCTACGTACTTACAGCCATACTTACATCAAATGTACTGATTTTCACGAGCATTGTTTAATTAAAGACAATATAACATTATCTATGTACTATATTATACACCGTGGTATTTAATACTAATTCTTTTGACGTGACCATACGCATACGATAAACATAAGATTCACGGTGTGCCTATTATAAATTATTATTCGAATAGTATCGTTCATAACGTATTTAACACATTTATCTTACTTTGTGTTATATTGTAACTGTATTTATGTTACCTCTCTATGTATTAAGCTCAGAATGACATTCGTATAATACTTTTTTTGTTGTAAATATCTGTATGTAATTAAAGTGTAATTTTGTAGTTTTCCACCAGTGTCGCTGTAACATGTTTATATTCGTATAATAAAAGTTAACGAAACCTTTTATGAATAGTTTTAATAAACGTGACCTAAGTTTTACTTCACTCCAGAAATATCAACTGGTTGTACGCCTATGGGATTCATGAAGTAAAGAGAGAGAAATTGAATTTGCAGCTTCAAGCCACGTTCATTCAAACTTAGGCTATATAAGCCACAAAAGTCAAAGCTCTGTCCAAATTGACGGAAGCATCTTTCATGTAAGCTTAAAGCTTACATCAATGCTAGTGGTGCCATCTATGAATTGGGTAAAACAATTCGTTCAAACATGACTATGTGGTATGTGCCTTGCTACGCTGGGGTTTCTTGTAGTTTGTGATTAAATACTGCCAGATAGCGTCTTCAAATACTCTGCTCTGCTTCGACCTTTGGCCTTTTAAATTCGCGCTTAAAAAAGTAGATTTCTATACTCGTAGGTATAACTTTCAGGTATTCGCAGATATTTTTTTCTGACACTGTTGTAGGCTGAAATGGCTAAATGCTTAGGTACATTTAGCCATACGTTTCTCATATGGCTTTGAATATGTCGAAGATGCTCAGGGAGCTTTTTATCGCCTGCTTTTTAGAGGGACTACCGCTAGTTTAAAGGAACCCAGGCCTCTGCGCTAAAAGATCAGGGCATGGTGGTGATGGCGCACCTGCGTGCTGCCACCGGTTGACAGCAACTCGGCTGAAAATTTCATGGCCAGCGTATCGAGCGGGCTACGCGCGCTCCGGAGTCCGGCCGCGCAGTCGCGCCGCGCCACCCGCCCGAGCGCCTCGCACGCTGCTGCTCGCGATACTCGCCGACACTCGCTCTGTGACAACCTTGCCGTGCCGACCCCGGCTCACAACAACAACACGCGCGACCTCCGCTACCTAACACGAGCGTCCTACCTCCAGTGCCGGGTGTGCAGTGCTCGTGCCACGTGACCAGTCCCGGGCCCCGCGGCCCGACATGTGAAAAACAAAGCCTTTGTGACAACGCCAGCCAGCGGCATGTGGTGTGCCAGAGATACGCACAAAATGAAATAATAAGGTGAGCTCAACCAGCGTTATTTTGACTTAAATCCTTATTCGGTGAATCCAATTCATCTCTTGCTTTTGTCACTGAATACTTAGAGACACAAATTAATGTAAATAATCAAACAACGCTTTTTAATTTTTTACCTAAAACTTTCTTTCAGGAGCCAATAATATTCATTAGGTCAAAGACGAGGTCTAACCTACGTGTATGTACCATATTGCACGTCCAAGGTCAGGGTTCGTTTACGTCATAATACATTTGCAAAGATTATTGCCATCAGACGTACCTCAAAATTGATACTAGTGAGCTAGTTGTGTGGTGGGAGCGGCCGAAGTCCGTCCGTAAGCGAAGCTCTACGACTGCCGCAATCTGATTATGGCACACCCACCAATAAGCTACAAGATATTTATTCAACGATATTTTTAGTAATAGCCTAGATATTAAAGGCTGACACACAAAAACGACGTCTATGACCTATTAAATACACTTTAGTTAATCATTTGTAGCAAACATGTGTTTTCGTAGCACTTTCGTAGCAGCTCGTAGCAGTGTTTTGTTTATTAAGTTAGAATGCGAGTTCAGTTATTTTTCCATCCAAATGATTTATGGATATTTTGCCTAGCTTCTTCATGAATATTAGATTGTTGTAATTAGCACAACAATATTTCCTTATATTGCTTCTTTATAAAATGATGACGATTTCTGTAGGTACGAAATTTTTGAATGCGGAGCGCAAAAGCTCAACTTACCTGCACTTTTGAATCCGGTTTATAGTCGTCATACAACACATAATTTGAGGTAAATCATGAATTTTTGTTTTTAATAAGCTTAATATTTTATCAGCAGCAGATATAGTTTGGCGTGCGGCAGGCTCGCGTGCCGGGGGCGCGGCGCGCACGCACCAAACGATGCAATAACTCAGTCCCCTCGCGTACTGTTCGCATCGATCCTGGCAATCAGGGTTTGAACATGGAATAGGACTGCTAATTAGTAAAATTGCCCATTAATTAGCGGTTCTTTTATTGTTTCGTCTGGTTGCCGAAAGGAAAAAGGCCGACCATATCCGTAGTGGTGTGAAAGGCGATTTATAGATTACTAGAAGAGGATTGTCACCGACAGTATTATTTATAGTTACGTGAGAGTTGTTAAATTCCCTGTTTTACCATTAATTGTAGTGGTAATTGAAAGTAACGTAGCAGGCATAAACAAAGAGCCTACAATAACAGCAGACCATGGAAAGGCTTTAAACCTATAACCTCTAATATCCTGCATCAAATCATCATAAAGAAAGACTAAGCAGCAAGTTATCAGCTAATTATACAATTATCTCATTCACGCAGACTTTAATTATGCTATTTGGAGCGCCGAGCACCTTACAATGTGATATTTACTTGCGGATCCAAGTTTACGCGGACCAAGTAAGTAGATTAAAAGAATCTTTGAAACTTATGTAATTTACTTGCGAGTTCCTGTGATCTACGAAATATGAAATATTCTTGTAGTTGGACAGTTTAAATATTCAACTTAAGCAAACGTCTTTTTTTCTTATTCTCTTTATTATCAACATGTTGAAAATATAAAGTCTAGCCTATCTTCGTTTTTCTATTACTAATTCACGTATTCAATTCAAGACTGGCTGGAATTGGATGTTTTGTTTGTGTTTGAAGTATCGTGATACACTGGTCAATAAGAATAACATGGATTTAAATAGAAGGATGGTGAGTAGGATATTGTAATGAAGCTGGGTATACTGAGTCTCTTTCTGTAGCAATCTTGGAATCGTATCTTACGATACCCCCGGGTCCCGGGATGTTCGTAGTCGAGCACAGCGTTATTTATTTGGGTACAGCAGAGAACATTCATTCAGTTTGTTTATTTAAATATCAGTGAGACTGCAATAGCAAGGGAAAATAAAGAAATATTATTTAATTTGCTGAAAAACATGAGAGAGGAACGAGTTTTCTAGTATTTAAACAAATACTTAGAATAAACGTACATAAGTAATATTTAAAGTTCAACCTCATCTTTAGATTTTATGTACATAGGTTTATAACAAGTTGACATAATTTCAATACAAAGAGGTGTCAAATTCGGTTTAATACAGTTTTAACTCTTTTAAGAGTCATAACTTAGAAGAGTTGAATCTAATGTAGAGTAACGATCCATGACAATAACTGTTATGTATGCGATATTATTTTCTTTTAATTCAACTTAAACTAGCAAGATCCAGGCTTGTATGTAGGATGCAGCACCGCCCCCCGCAAAAATATCACATGCAAGAAGTGTGAAAATTAGCACTGAATATTATCGCATAACATATTTATTTTCAATTCTGTTCTCAACCAACATTCTCTACATCCGGTAACGCTCCCCCACGTAAAGGGAACGGGGTCACACCTTTTATTAGTGAAGTAATAGCGTGGAAATGAGATTGCAAAAGCAAGAATTTTGCAATTGTACCCTCGGTAATAACAGACCGAACGAACGCTCATCGCTTACGACCGCGCATACATACGAAATGCATTCTCTTCGCTCCGAGACGATTCCAGCGAGTTTCACCGGAAGGTGGACTATAATACTCTATAATTTTCTTACATTCTCAGAATACTGGGAAACTTCGGAAGGAATAGTTACAGAAATAGTAGGCAGTAGAAGTAGTTACAAATATTAATGGTACGGAATTTCTGGTTTCTTCCTTATAATCACTTTGTATACTTGATATTGTTATGTAGGTTGATTGTTTTATGAATGTGTGTGTGTATGGCCAAAGAAACGGTGGATCGAAGGATCATCTGTCTAGCAAGGAAGTGACTGCTGAGATGACGAGTAATCGAGAGATATGGAAGAGGCAGACATGCTGGACCGACCCCAAATGAATTGGTATAAGGGCAGGAGAGTTATGATGGTTGATTGTTTATAGTAGTGTGAAATAGCTTAAAGAACTAGTTGTCCTTGCAGGATTTTATTGTCATCATGAGCAAGTAGGGCAAGCAGTATAGTGTCATCTTGGTCATCTCACACTATTGGTTTTGCTACATGATAAATATTTAACTTTTGTTAGCGTTTTGTTCCTAAACGTAACATCACGGCTGTTTCTACGAAGGGTTAGGCAGAGGTGTATCTACATACAACCTTTCGCATTTTTGTTAGTAGATTTAAAAGTTTATTTTTGAGTGACATTTTTATCTGCTATCGGAGTAGGAGCTACAAAACAGTGCAAAGTTTGCATAGTTATTCTGCCATCTTAGATAATGTAAAAAGAAAAATTTCTGTCAGCATTCTTGAACTTTCCATTCTTACAGCCTTTCCAATCAGTCAGTGCCAGACTTTTTTCACAATCCGTCATTTTTTTGACGGCGGCAATGCTTTTAAATGCCCGTTATCACACGCATCACGAATCGTGAAAAATTACGGACACGTCTTGAATCACGTATGTGATTTAAAAATCACACCAATTCGTTTTTTTGCCGGATCGTGATAAAACACGATTCCGTATGCAATGTAAACGTCCATCCGTCATGACGTATCGTGTTTTATGACGGATCGTCAATGACGGAAGCCGTGTGAATGGGCTCTAACATTTATTTTCTTTTACCTTTTTGTTGACTGCTCTGTAGGGTTATTCTAGGAATTGTTTCATGTAGAACACTCGTGGGTCGGCTTGTTAATATTAAAAAAGATCCGTAGGTTTTTTTTTTTATATGAATAAACAGTAGAAAAACTAACAGTATCTAGGAATTGGTATGTTGTATGCAGACTGCGGTATAATATCATGATTTTTGATCAACAATGCAACAGCAAAATAAGAGTTTTTCTCTAAACCGACTGGATAAACAAAATTAAAAAAAAAGAAACCTTTTGCTGTGCTTTTATGTTTTATGTGTGCTATTTTCTAACCCAGTGCTAACTGGGTTGTGGAGGTCAAATAGGCAGTCGCTGTATGTAAAATACTGGTATTCAGCTGCATCCGGTTAGACTGGAAGCCGACCCCAACATAGTTGAGAAAAGACAGGCGGAGGATGATATGCTATCTTCGATTTCCCTTGATGTTTTCTATGGGATTTGCAACAAGATGGACTAAGTGGTACTATGGGTATCTTACGACCGACATCGTACAGATTTATTAAGTTTTCTCATGTATGTAGGTATACGTCACTAGGTGTCTATTATCTCCTTCTAGCTTGGGTCAGATCTGGGGCGAATTCGCTTTTTACCTACGTTTTCATTAACGATACTGTACCTACAACGAGACTTAACCAGAAAACGCGAAAACGCTCTCCGTTTTAATACGTTTTTAAACAAAAATACGGTAGCAGTAAAATATCACGCGGATTTATTTAATTTCATCATCGTAACTCTGTGAGCCACGTTAATTAAACAGGGATATAAATTATCCTCTGTTTTGACTCGCAGCTACGTGAGTGATCTCCCGGGTATGAGCTACAACGTTTAAATTAAGTATTGTTTATTAAATTAAACGTAATAAACCTGTAGAGACGGCTATTTTCAGCTGAAAAGATTAACTGGTCACTAATAACTTGATGTACGGTCGAACAAGTTAATTGGTAAACAGTAAAAAAAATCGTTTTTGTGCAATAATTTTTTAAGAGTACAAACATGCTTAGATAGTTATTGCGCAAATAGTAAAATGATTGATGTTGGCAGTGTAATAGAAATATGAAATTTTTTAACTGCAAACCAATTAGCTTGTTCGACTGTACTATAGGTAAGCTGGTACTCTTAGCTACTACATCTTACCTAAAGTTATGTCAAGAATACATTTCATTTGTATTTGTGTAAGCTTATTAACGTTGGGCCGAGTGTATTAATAGTGGTAGGTTACTTATAACAAGGTTATAGTATTGGGCCGTTATTCATAAACATCTGATAAACATAGATGTGCTACAAAATAGGACAATAGCACTTTATCTGATCTTTCGTATGATGTTGACAAGGAGTATGAGGAATGAATCTGGGATTTGGGGTAATAAGTATATTTATTTCTCGGCGCGACCGCTTTTCTGGACTGTCAATTGACATCTTGTCAACGTCAAAAATGAACACCGGGTACTGGGGAGGCGGCCATCTTATAGCAAACTGTCAGTTAGCTTTGGATCACAAGGAAGCGCACGCAACCACGTACTCGGTAGACGTTATACTTCATTAAATCTAAGTGATCTATAATTATTTTGTGAAACATTTGATTGTATTGTCAATAACTATAAATAGAGTAACTGTGTCAATTGCTATGTTATTGGAATACCTCCTCCATACCCGAAAATCCACGCCAACAAGAACATACAGAACAACTTCGATGAAAGTCGAAAGACCTCATATGTATTTATTTAGGGAAAACAAACAATTGTATAATGTATGTTACAGTACATATTACAACAAATTAAAAGTGGGCTAGTGTACAATCCACGATGTTTCCACAGATGACTTAGCTTAAAGATACATGCACAACATTTTAAATTACAACAACATGAATAAGAAGCCAAAAAGAATATGATATGTATAATATGTGAGAGTTTTATAATATTTAGCCTTTTGCTAAAGTTAAAAGTAATACTAATAGCTACTCGTAGAAGGTTTATAACTACATATATCTACTCAAACCAAAACAAAGATAGGGAACAGAAAGAAGAGAGAAGAGAAGAAAAATAAAATGGAATTACCTAATCCTTTTATTTAGGCTAAGGACGGCGCAGATAATTTCGTTAACTTTCATTGGGCGTGTCTTTTCTGCCCAAGAATAAGGCTCCTGCGGGTGTCGTACAAGGTGACTAAGGGATAATGGTGAGACGATGGGTAGCAGCTTTCCCCTGAACACTAATAACAATGTATTGCGCTCACAATGTTTGTCAAGCGTGCTGGTTATGGCAATATTCCCTGCGACGACCGTTCGTTCTTACGGTCTATTTGGAATCCTTGCTTAGTAGTAAATGTTACCGAATTGTTATGATTAAACCACATGATATTGATGTAGGTCCATATTATTTTCTGTACTTTTGTACAATATTGTTACTTTTAATACGGGATATAGGTAGGTATCGTTCAAGATAATGTCGTATAAAATGTAACTTCGCCAATAGCTCAGATATGGTATCTGTATACTTGGAAAAAACATTTTTCAGTTACTACGTAGGTATTCGGTACGCCATTCCAATTTATCGGTAATTAAAAACAATTGGCGGTCCCCTATTGTACTTTTGTAGGAAGCAGCTGACTTTTTTAAACTTTAAATTGAGTTCGGAACGTCGTACTGAATAGAATACGTGGTAATCGTTTGTACGTCGATGTCCCTTTCACCCTAACTTGATGTACTTCCATCCTGTATTTTCCCTGGAACCAAATAAAGTTGACATAATATTTCTATACAGAACATTAAGATTAAATAAAACTAGCTTTACCATCGTAAGTTCTACCCTTCCATATGTAAAGACGACTTATAAAATCTTGGAGGGACTATCTGTTTTAACTAACCTAACCTTTACCGATTTAGAAATATAAGAGACCTACATAGAGTGATTTTGGGTTACTCTTCATTTGTGTTAAACGAAAACGGGAATGAGAAACACATTTTTGGGTATTTAACCTGTTAGCATTCCTTAAGCTTTTACTATGCACATGAATTATGGGATTACTAATTTAAAAACCATAAAATAAATACTGTGAACTGTAATTGTTTAATCGAAACTAGATTAGGTTTGTAGTGTCGTTTCTTAGGCCATAAACTCTCCAGACAGGCTTATTTGACTTTTTTATGCGATTTGTGTTCGAGTAGTAAAAATTTACTGGCCATTACCCTCAGGCTCCTTTACGATGCCAGTGGAATGTGCACCCGTTGTAAACCGGGACACATTCGCCTGCTGAGCGAGCCAAAGAGGATTTTCATGTTTGCTCAAGGGCTCTCTACGTACCGCTAGATAGACTACCTACAGATAAACTTTATTACCTACTTCGAATTCCTACAAAACTCGTCTAAAAATAGGTGCGAAAGATTTTGAAATGAAAATAGAATCGAATCGTTAAAGTGGAAATGGGAAAAGTTTGGCTGTTATTAAGAAACTGCTATCATTATAAATTTATTAGATGGTTGCGAAATGTTCGATGAAAAAAAAAGGTGGTTGCGAAATGATCGATGAATTAAACTTTATACTTTTCAGGATATATTATTAGATTAAACGTATAGCGTAACAGTTGCTTACATATCGTGAGCGGTATGAATTTATTTAATATTTAAGTTTACATCCAAGCAATAAAAACGTAACTTTAAACGGAAATACACACATCAAAAGTGTCTAGGGATCAAGCATTTTTATGCGGTTTTGTTGAGATTGAGATGTGGCTTTGTAATAAATTTATGATTTTATAAATTTATATGGATCCTTTTTGGTGCATTTCATAATTTGAATCAGGAACTCTCAATCAAATTCGAGTAAAAGATGAAAATAAGCTGTCAATATTTTCCCTATAAAAACATACAACGCATTGAAGACATTATTAGTGCTACTGTTTCCCTACTACTGATTAAACCAACGTTATTATGGAGCGGCGACGTCATTTAAGCAGGGAAGAAATGCTCAGAGCCGTGGGAATGATAGAAGCTGGTTCCCAGCAACGTACTGTGGCTTTAGCTCTGAATACAAGTCAGAGTGTTATCAGTCGACTTTGGACACGTTACCGAAGCACTGGTACCGTGGCTGAGCGCCATGGAGGACGGTATCGCTGCACCACACGGAGACAAGACCGATACATTCAAATCTTAACTCGAAGAGCTCCAACAATAACCGCCATGATGTTAGCCGTGAGGCTTCATCACTCTTCAGGGAACTTAATTAGCGACCAAACAGTCAGAAACCGCTTGCATGAAGTGAACCTTCATTCCCGAAGACCGCTACGGGTACCACCTATAGCAATGCACAATCGTAGGATTCGATATCAATGGGCTCTTGAACACAGAAATTGGGCAGAAGAACAATGGCGTTTCGTGTGCTTTTCTGATGAGTCTCGTTTTGGTATGAGACCGGATACAAGACGTATACGACACTGGAGAACCCCTGGACGCCAACAGCGATTAAAATCCTGCCAGGAAGTCCATCCTTATAGTGGTGGAACCATCATGGTATGGGCGGGTATTTGGATCGGCGGAAGAACTGAGTTGATTTGGATCAGAGGCAACCTCAACGCTCAAATTTATGCTGAGACGATTGTATCAGACGTCATCGTTCCTCTACAAGTGCAAATCGGTCCCTTATTTCAGTTAATGCATGATAATGCACGACCGCACACCGCAAGAGTTGTAAGACAGACTCTCGCCGCAGCTAACATCAATGTCCTGCCCTGGCCTGCTCAGTCGCCAGACTTGAACCCGATTGAGCATGCATGGGATATGCTACAGAGAAGAGCTCTGCCGAATATGGAGGGTATCCAGTCGCAAGAAGACCTTTTTTTGTTGTTGCAACGAACATGGGCGGCCATTCCACAGCGTGATTTGGATGAACTCATTTTGAGTATGCCAAACCGATGTTCTTGTGTTGTTAGTGTTCGCGGTAGAAACACGGATTATTAATTGTTTAAGTTACCCAATAAAATTTTAAAGAAAACTGTTATTTCAGTCTTTTTTTCGAACTTTAATGTTAGTGGTTCAAATGTCAAAAATCCCTTTATTAGGAAAATGGCAAATTTCTTTATTAATGCAAAGGTGACTTGGTTTATCGTTACTGTGACAAACGAAAACACTTTATTTGATGAATCCTTAAAGAAAATTTTAATTAATATCAATCAGGAGAAAAGTTATTGCAAAAATATATGTTGATCCCTAGATACTTTTGATGTGTGTATTTAAACGTCTTTTGACACGCGAACTAGTTTCGTATTCGGGTTCACGTAGGTTTTAAATCGTATTATATGTTAAATTAATCTTTCCTTGGGTCTTCAAGTAATTTCTTAACCAAAATAGAAGTATACGAGAATGTATCCACACAGTTTATTTGAATCATTTTTTATCACACTATTACAATTTCATGGAATTGTATTGTACAAATGTACAGTAGCAATCATTATTTTGTTCTCTATTCAGAACGATAAAATTGACTGTTGTCATCAGCAATAACCACTAAAATGCAAGTAGTACAAAAGTAAAATATTCATTTAGTTGACTTCCAAAGAATTAAATGACAAGAACAGCATCTCATGTACATTATTTCAGGGCAGAAGCCGCTAAGGCTCTGCCTGAGTGTTCGTGATACGCAACTTGGCACATGTTACGAACTTAGTATTGCTTAATTATATTCCAAGAATTTCTTTGTCACTCAACTATCTCATCGATTTACCCTGAACCTGCAGCTCAGTATAGAAGATAGAAGGTATTTGGCATTCCTCAGTGTTCCTGTGAGCCTGTAAGTGAATTCAGCGCGTCGATGGAATGTTTGATTGTGAAAGGAATATCAATGAGTTTCCTCGAAGAAGATAATGCAAGTTCAATTGGAAATAAAAGTACCATTTTCGATTAGTAAGTTGTGAATTTATTAGGTTTGTATGTGAGCTTTTTAGTGCGATGTTTTCATGAGAGAATGTAACATCGAATGCATAGCGGATACATATTTATGTAAACACCCTTTATATTTGACGGCCTCGTTGTTTTAGCAAGTGTTAATGCTGAGAGTGACGGCGCCAAGTTCGATTCTCCAGCCGGGCAAATTGTTTTCGGGTTTTTCCACAAGGTATTTCTCAGTAACAGCCTAGAGCCTGGATTTGTACTAAGGCAATATAAATGGCAATAGAAGTGCCTATAGGGAGGAATGTAACTCTTCGGGAACTACAGGCTTGATGTTATGTCATGTTTAATATTTTATAATTTGCCACAATTTCTCATATGGAAATATGTAACCAGGACTCCATAGTGACGGTTGAAAAATGAATGAAAGAATGAACATTGAGATATATTTGCAGGTAGAAACAGCAGTAGGTACAACCATTAAGCATAGTTACGTCTGACAATGAGTCCCGTTAAACCTGTAAAGCACCTCTAATTGAATAAACAGTAGCTTTTCAGTGGAGGGTTTGAGCTCGTAAATCACGGAAAACACGCTTGTTTGAAATAAAGCCTTTGTGCCATCCATAAACTAACAATAACCTACATTCAGTTTGCATCAAAAATCATTGGAATACCTTTGTACTGCTGTAGGCGGCTCACGCTACTCTGAAGTAGCAAAACATTGACGGTACATTCAATATTCAGGCAGTTTTAGTCTCTATTTACACGTAACTGAAAATTTTAGTGAAAATTCAGCTATTGTTGTAGGAATCAACCGTCCGTACTTTCCACGCGTTTGTGTCCCAGTCAACCTTTTGTTACGAAAAGGTGTTATTTCATTGAGGAAGTATCGGCTAAAAATTTTCCGTCTACTGTTTTGATGGTGTAGTGTATTAGGAGTAGGTATTTAGTTGACACGTCGGAAGTTAGACAATAGCACAGGAAATTGGAAATTATCGAGTTATGGCGAGAACACCTGCAGTGCCGTCGTCGTGTGTGTGTGTGTGTGTGTGTGTGTTACTATAGTTTTATATGTATACGGAACGTTAGCTGAACGCTCTCTTGACGAATGTGTTAAGTGACGGGAGCGTTTAGCGCCCATAGACAATACCTGCGCAGCTTAAGGAAATTCTCGCTGAACTTCACTCGTGTGCTGTCGTTTCCGCGCACTCTCACTCCACTTCTCATTGAGAGGTTGTTTTTCACTCTTTAACTATAAACTAAATTCAAGGACTTAGTTGTTTGCGCAACACTCTATCTAGCTGTTCAAACGATGATGGGTGGTTACGTTTCGTTTTTATTGCCACTTCTTTTATTCAATTTTTATTTCATGCAGAAATACTACTGCGGTTCTGCTTGGTAAGCATGCAAGATAGCACTTAGTTAAGTCTAGCAGTTATAAGAACAAATTATGTGACAGACGGTAAATTGTATTTGCAGTAAAAGGTTGGAAATAATTATTTCAAGTATTTAATGCAGATTGTTCGTAGTGCTAAAATAATGAGATGCGGTGGAAGTTATTTTCATTTTTATGTCAGTATTTTGCAGGCGTGCCGAGCCGCCCGTTGTCTGTGTCACATCCTACCTCGGCGTTACAAAATTGTTCGATTATTTTTGGCTGTTTCATCGGCTCGAAGCAAATTAGTCCATTTGTATGCTAACGGACTTTCCGATTCGGATGTGAATATGGGAAAAAGAGTATTTATTGCTACCGGCTTTTTGTTTTTGTATTCGCGAACGGCATGCTCTCTTCGTACAGCAATTACTGTCAGTCTGTAATTTGTTTCCAAATACATTGCCGTTCCCGGAGAATAAAATGATATCTGCCATTATCTTAGTTTTAGTGTTATGTCATTTTTGGGATCTGTGGGTTGTAATACATGTGCTCAATTTTTATACAGTTATTTTTTGTATTGTCCTCGATGATTCAGAAAACCATTTTAAATATTTAAAGACCAGTTGTAAAATCAATAAAAAATAATTTAAAAAATAAAATAACAAATGAATTATTTTTAAAATCTTCATAAAAGCCACTTTAGTTACTTTAATGACTAAGGTAGTATTTTTACAATTCAGATTTAATCATTTTCAGTATTATTAAAAATGGCTTCAGAGAAGTTTAGATCATTTTCTGTCTATTATAAAATCTAGCAAAAGTTGTTGACTCTCCAGTCCATCCAGTTCCTCAATTTTTACAATAGTATTCAAAGATTTAACACAGGACTTAAATTATGGGAGTAAAGTGTTAATGCAATATTATCGAAATGTATTCCTACTTGATAATATGACAAACAGTCATAGAATTATGTTCTCGTGACAAATAATCGGCAGTTATCATTTTATTCTCGTTCAGAACCAACCAGTCGCTTCGTATAAAGATGTGTTAGTAAAACGACTTTTATAGTTTTGAACAATAAGACCTATTGTCATCCTCTTCCCTCACTTAGATTTTACGCAAACGCAACGAACGATGAGCCTGTATGGTTTAAATAGGGAATATTCCAGGGCGACAGTCTGAGTCCACTTTGGTTCTGTCTAGCTAGTTTGGTTCCTTTAAGCACATTGCTGGAGGACTCAGGTCTAGGCTACCGGTCGAGGAGAGGTGGTCAGGTAATATCTCACCTTCTTTACATGGATGATCTGAAACTTGCGATAATTTGCCCCAACAAATTGCGACTGATGGAGCTACTGAAAGTAACTAAAACTTTCAGTAACACCATCATGATGGAATTTGGGGTGGACAAATGTGCAGTCATATATCTATGTAAAGCGAGGGTAGATTATGGAATCTGAGAGACTTAACCTACTCTTGACCTCAACCTTGTCCTGAGAACACGGATAAAGTCGGTCATATGAGCTCGGAAACACCGACGCAGGCAGGAAATTCCAATCCTTCGCAGTGCGCATACTAAAGGATGTAGCAAAGCGCTTCGCGCGAATTTGTAGAACATCGACTGGGATGGGTGATAACCTGCAGTACGTCTGGACTCCCGATGGATGAAGGGAGATGGTGGAATGAGCCCGTGGAGCTCTTGGGCACACTCATTAAAGTACAGTCTGTAAAAGACCAACACAACATTCATGCAAATTTGGGGCGGTAGGCCAGGCTATGAAGCTTGTTCCCCACCAGCTTATCGTCACACATGCATGTTTTTAACAAATAAAATATCTTTATCTTTACCAATGAGACTCTTGGGTCTGCACTGGAGAGCTGTATGCGCAGAGTCGAGGGTGGCTAGTTGGTATTTGGCTAAGCCATCCCAGAGGTGACAGCTCAATACTCCTTGCCGGTCCGGACCTAAGTTTTATATCAGACTCAATGCTGTCCAGGCTTGAAGTAACGCTTAACCTTATTTACGATACCCAGCTTTTGCCTTGCCGCAGTTTTAGCTTTCGACTTAATGTAGGTACCGAAGTTCAACACTCTGCCCTGAAGTTGCATGAGGGAGGCCCTGCGATACCATCGGGTGCCTTCCTACCTCCGCAACATTGTGGGGGCTTATCTGACGGCCCGCACTATCGCGTTTCTGCGCAGACCGCAGACAGCGATGGCCTTCAGGGTCATACGGGGATATCGCACGATCTCCTACGAGGCGGCTTGCGTACTGGCCGGATCCCCGCCGTGGGACCTGGAGGCGAAGACCCTCGCGACTCTACATCAGTGGCGCCGAAGATCGGGGCGAGAGGCTGGTGCAGCGACAGATAACGGTGCGCCGGTCTCAGCTCCGGCAGGTCATGGTGGCGGAGTGGCGGGGGAGGCTAGACACAATCGAGGCGATCCGGCCAGTACTCGACGACTGGCTCGAGAGGAAGCACGGCTCCCTGACATTTCGGGCGACGCAGGTGCTCTCGGGGCACGGCTGCTTCGGGAAGTACCTGTGTCGCATAAGCATCGAGCCGGACGCTCGGTGCCATCACTGCGTCCATTGTTTGCTATGCCACGTGGGATGAGCCCTCGTTGCAGAGGTGGGAGGAGACCTGTCTCTGCCGACCGTTGTTCGCTCGATAGTTGGCAGCGCAGAGTCCTGGGATGCGCTGATGTCCTTCTGCGAAACCGTCATGTCGTAGAAGGAAACTGCGGAAAGGGAGAGGGAGATGACGAGCTCCCGCCCATCCCGCAGCAGACGCACCGAGCGTCGCTTCGGCCGACGCCCGGTACGTCTGCGTGGATAACGCCCTCTTCCGTACCCCCTAAACTGGTCCAGGGGCGACGGATTCAGGGACATCCGTCGCCCCTGTCGCTACGTTTCGGCAAATTCTTTCCGGAAACTGAAGATTTTGTCTGCGTGATTATGGGCGAAGTTATGTAAACGAACAACTACCGGAAACATATTATGAGGGACGGGACGGTTGACGTGTGTCGGGCATGCCACCATCCGGGTGAGTCCATCACACATATTATTTCTGGTTGTTCTCGTCTGGCTAACGGCGAGTACTTGCATAGGCACAACCAAGTGGCCAGGACTATTCACCATCAACTTGCCTTGTATTATAAATTTGTGGAATCTGAGGTACTGTACTACAAGTATGTGCTCGACCGAGTTCTCTAGAAAGACCATGCCATGCTGTATTTTTTGTTTTTTTTTTTAAACTCTGGCACCCAATGTAATATTTAACTTGTGTTTAGGGTGTATTGGGATATGCCTATCGTTACTGACAGGACTATTGTCGCCAATAAGCCTGACATGGTGGTGATAGACCGATTAGCGCATCGCGTAATGATTTTCGATGTTACCATCCAACATGACGAGAATCTCGTGAAACCTAAGAAAGAGAAACAAATAAAATATCTCAACTTGGCACACATGTCGTTGGCCTATAGAATGTGAAATCGGCTATCATTGTGCCGATTGTCGTTACGGTCAATGGCCTGATGGCCAAAAGCCTCGACGAAAATCTGTCGAGGGTCACGCTTGGCGTTTGGATCAAGAGCCTGATTCAGAAGGCAGTACTCCTCAATAAGACGCGCATTATGAGAAGGTTCCTGTCTCGCGTGCCTTAACCACCGGTAGCTTGGACCTTGCTCCCGACATCGGCGGACTCCATGTTATATTTTAAAATATTTTTGTTTTAAGAAATATAAAAAATGTGCATACAAGATGAATTGAGATAAAATGTGATATAAGGCTGACTTTAATTAATACCAAATAGGCACAAAGAGATTAAATTAAGAAAAATACTCTTGTTTTTCACAATTTTTTTTTTATGTTTTCATGTTTGAAGAGTTTTTTACCTAATTTTTGTTGCTATACAACGATTTGGAAGACGTTTGTTACTAAGTTAATTTTCAAATACTTGAATTGAATAAAACTAATGTTGATTACCATATCATAGTTTCCTTGGGAAAGCAAATTCAAAATCCTTAACAGAAAAACAGTTTTCAATATTAACGATATTAAAGTATTATTCATCATCACTTGCACCCTAAAAACGCGTAGAATAAAGTGATAAGTAAAGAGTTGCAATATTTGATTATGGTCAGGCTGTACGGAGAATAAAATGATAATCGACGTTATAGAACTTAGACGATGATTGATTTCGATTAACTTCTTATTTTTTAAATAACATCTCTATTTTAATAATTAGACGTGTTTCACTAAAACATTTCGAACATACAAAAATTTTTCCAAAGCTTAAAAATATTAACACTACCATGTTTATATATATTGGAAGTCGTAATGTTTGTAAAACGCAACTTGGTTTTTTTCAAAAATTCTAGAAGTCAACGCAATAATAAAAAATATATTTCCCTGACAGCAGTAGAACTACTTTGTTTAGCAATAGCATTTTTTGGATGGCACCTCGACTTTATAACCATTTACCAAAATGTATTATAGAATCAAAAAATGTGGACATATTTAAATGTAATGTTAAAAAAATGTTATTGGAAAAATCTTATTATAGTGTTAATGAATATTTGTGTGACAAACTATAATAATGTTAATTGCAATCATTAATTGTTTATTATTATCAAACTTAATTTTAATTATTAAAGTTTGACATAAATTGCGGTGCTATTTACTAATTCTTGACATTTTAGCATAATGAATTTACTTTGAAATGATTAAATTGACATTATATAATTTGACATTATTACTTTGACATTATATACTTTAATTCGCAATTTTTAACGTAATTTTGAACTGGAATGTATTTAATTATTATTTTTTTCTTATTTTTCGGGACAAACCAAGTTCCGAACTAAATGTTGCATGCCTATTGCCTAGTGCAGAATATGGTGACACTAACAATTTTCCTCTTTTTCAAAAATCCACCTGTATTACTTACCCATATTTGCAATAAATGAATTTGATATTTGAAAAATTAACTTTTTTTCATGGCTAACAACAATCAGTCTACGTCCAGTATATAAGGATCAATCCACGAAAACATGTTTTTTATTTTTCCTGAATAGTTACGTTTTGAAATTATCATTTTATGCTCCGGTGACGGCGATATATTGTAATACATATTAAGATTACGCAGTTACAGTGTTATTTCTCTAGTATTGCCATGTAAAGATTCAAAGTGCTCAGTCCAGGCCAGCATTATGTAAGAAGTGTACCTTAGATAACAAAACGTACATATGTAGATACAGTATCTACATACATTTGGTTGACTTTCATTGATAAAATAAAAATAGGAGTAGCCGCCAGTTTAGTTACTTTTAAAGGTACGAAAGTGGAGCCATAATATAAGCACAACTCAGGTACGCATGGCATTAAACGAGCGAGGTTTACACGTTGTGTTTACAACGTTATATTTTCTCTGAGTAAAAACACGCATTCCGAATCTAGTCCATAAACAGTGCACAGTAACTTCACGTACGTAAGAGTTTGCTAATAAATACGTCAAAGTTTTAATTTCTACCCAGTTAGCCGTAATAACTTGCGCGAAACTCGCAATTTCTACATTCAGCAGTTCTATTTACGTTCTGAAACTACTATCATAACTCTATTTAATATGCAGTCGAAGGTAGCTGGAATCTGAAGGAAATATATAAAGCCTTGAAACTATAAATAACCGAACACTATCCGTAATAAAAGGCTTCTCAGCCGGTCACAAGGCTGGATCAACTTCTTATGAAAAATGATGCCATCCACAACAGGAGATTAACTTTATTAGAGAAGATATTTTAAGAATAAATAAGACATCATTTTGAATATCATGTTGCGATGATTGAGGACTGGTTCTATTTTGCCTGGTTTATTTATTTCAGTATACCTAAATATATTTTGAGTCTATCTCATTTTGTAATGGCGTCTAGTTAGTTTCTTGACGTGGTGGAAATGCTGAATACTAATCAGTTGATTTAAATATTTTCCTAGAGTTCATAGTCCTCTACAAAGTTTGTAATTTCATCAGCTTTACTGTGACTGGTGGAATTGCATGAAAAGGGAGGGTCGCTGCCTTCCCTCAAATAATAACATGCTTTGTAAATATCGGACACGCTAGCGGAAGATCACGCGTCGATTACCAACATAACAATGGGTCTGTGTTAAAGTTTACCTGCTTTCACAGACTAATGTTTTGAGTTCATTCGCGTGGCTTGGATTTTATATTACTTTATCGATTTTTCTCTGCAATTCTTATTGTTTAATTTTAATTCATACAAAATTACGTTACCGCTGACTTATTTCGTTTTCATATCGAAGGACGCTTGCTTCTTCAAGGACATTTGCTTTTCTAAGATTTGCTTCATGACTGACTTATTCGTGTTAAAATGAAAGTAAATTGTTTTTCAAAGTATATTTGATTCAATTGAATGGTTCTTTTGATGTTTCGGTCAGTTATCGATCAGGTGGAAAATATTCACAGATTGTGCCCTGAACTGGATAATTCCTACAGACATCGCTGGGCCGTAAATTAAAGGCTACTGAATTAACCCTAAATGCATAGGTAGGTACTTAATTTTTAGAGTTGATGTTCGGAAATAAAGGAACTTTGATCAATATGCGGATGTGATGACAAATAGGTTAGCTTTGAGGATATACAAGATAGTGAGTCAATATCTTCGACAAATATGCATGCAATAGTCTGACAGAACTAATCAGGAAGTAAGCCGCTCATGAGCCAGTGTTCGTAGCAAATCCGGTAGCCCAACTTCGTCCGTGTCCCATTGACCTAGATTCGCGCCCTTGAACCACGACCCCCGACCCTCCCGCCCGTCACCCGCATGCTCCCGTGACGTCATAAATGCCCTCCGCAAGCATTGTCTCTTAAGTATATTGTTTTGTTCTAAAAAAAGATGGCTCTACTGTATGTCAACAAAGCTATTTAATTGTTTGGAGGAGAAAATAACAGTGCGCTACGTTATCATCGTTTGCTTGTGGATCGGACGGGAATTTATTGATTTATGGGAATAGACAAAGAGAAGCTCTCTCTTTGTCTCATGCTGATAATGCAGCCGAAGTAGGGTAGAATGTATAAAATAAAATAAGATACTGTACAAGTGTACGTCAAGAAATGATTATTGCAATCATAACAAACAGCAAAAACGTGCAAATATATACATAGAAGACAACAAGTAAAATTGAGCAAGGCTTGGTTTTCAAAATTGTAAAAAACCAGATAGATTCTGAAAAATTGGGTTTTGCACGGTCAGTTTATTTAATTCGCTAGTTATACTCGGACTTGAAGAACATATATGCCTAATAGAAAAACAGTGGTACTGTTGCTAAAAAGTAAATCAGAGTATAAAAAAAACATGATGAATGCAGTACCTTTCTGCAGTGGTAAAGAATGCTTGTTTATGCCTAGTAAACATGTTCAACAATGCCAATCAGCGAATAAAGTTTAAAGCCAAGTAAATTGCATGTTTGATGTTTGCACTTCAACGAATGACTGCAATTTATTGAATGCAGGTTCACGCTTTACAGCAGTGTTAAGTGCTTTATTTGCCTACTTACATATTTGTTGGAAAATTACTTCATTATTAATATATTGTACATAGCCTTACTTTTTATTGTGAAGAAGGCGACAAGTGTTATGTTTATTTTAGAAAAAAATAATTCGTATTTAAAGGAATCTTAAACCCAAACAGAAGACTGTGACTGATTTAAAAATAACTAAAGGGCGTCCGAATACATATCTTTATTCAAATATGTTCCAAGGAAATCTTTGCTTGAAAGAAATTAACGCTATTTACCAAGATCCTTAATTTTTGGTACCGACACGCGTACTCCTTTGTTACATGTTACGACTCTGAAAAACAATTCAAATTCAACCGCTCTTTTATTGGCTATAACCGGTCCATTAGGAAATGGCGTTTTTTAATGTTTTTTTCAGGTAAAATGGAACAATGGATCTTACATATATCCTCTTTATGTTTGCCAAAAATATATTGTCATATGAAAGCCAAATATCCATTCGGTATTTTTTGTGGGTACTATAAATCTCTATAGTTTGAAAACAACGGAATAATTTAGTGGCAAATACCGGCTAGTGGTTCAGTTGAGTTCACAGGCGCCCAGTGGCGGTTGTAGGGAAATTTTCCATTTGGTTGTCTGTGGTTCCAGCTTGTTTTCCGAGTCAGTGGCTTGCTCAAATCTATAGCTGTGAAGACATTTACGTAATCAAACGTATGCAAAGAATGTGTGTGCAGGTGACATTGCGCAAGGGTTTATTATATAATCTGTATACCTAAATAATTTTGTGCGTTTATGGTTGCATTCGGTACAACAGCGCAACGCTAGGGTTGCTGTTGTTTGGTTTGGTTTTTATCAAATTACCATTGTCGAAACAGTTTAGCATATTAAAACGAATCTAAATACAATAACCACCAATAATCTGTTGTAATCTTTACATTTGAAGAAAAGCGTGTTCTCGTTTAGCTGTCATTAGGGTGCTTTCAGTGGTCCCAATTTTGATATGATTTCGGAACAATTTACCGCTCATTTCTGCGTTCAGCGATAAGACTAGAAATTCGTTCGTTTCGCACCAGACGCCTTTCCAAATTCAATTAGTGAACTGTTTTGCATCTTATTGACTTTGAATAGTAGGTACAAACAATGCTTCGTTCGAAATTGGAGGACGCACTAAAGTCATTTAATTTGTGGTCCGGTTATAACCTAGCGTTTTAGACATAGGCACAATATTGTTCTACCTAAAACGTATACATCTAATAAAATATGGCATTCGTCAGTGTGACAGTAAACGAGTTTTTATAATCGGATCAGTGTTTCCAGAGATTATCTTTTACAAACAAAGAAAACCCAATTTCACCGTTAGGAATGACGGATAAAACTCTAATAAACTGTAATGAAAAGAGAAAAGATTAATCGTTTAACGTGTGTTCCCATAATAACGTTTCAGCCATAAGTCTTTCCCCGAGAGAGCTACTTATTGTGATAATCACATGCTTGGCACAATGCTCGGGTCGTTCATTGTAGTATGGTGTTGGTGTATGGTGTTGTATTTTACATCTGGACACTGCTCTGTTCCCTTCGGTACAACCCGTTAGTTGTCCCTTACGACGCTCCTGGGACCTGTGGGTTTTGCAGGACATGCACTATAACCTATAGGAGACTATAAAGTTAAACGTCAGTGTAGGACTTAAGTATAGTGAGAGACACACACTGACATATCCTTAAAATTAAAAGTTTTTCTTACAAACTAGTTATTGGAGTTTCCTTTTAGGCGTCTAAAGCATGTGTTACTCCTAACACAGGCTTTAGACGCCTACATTCACAGTTTACATACTTTTCTTCTAGATTCACAAGTGGTGCAGCCTGAGATTGTTAATTTTGTATCACCTATTAGTCATGATTGTTATCATTCAGTTATGTTCTCTGATAGTATAGGTAGAGGGTTAGGTAAATTAATCAGTAATAACCTGAGTTATTGTACCCAAAATTATTGTATGCCAGGGTCAAACTACAAACAGATTATGGCATCAGTCACAAAAACTATTTGTAATCGTAACACCACTATTACCATATTTGTTGGTAACAGTTCTAAGATTAATAAGGAAGACATAACAGACTGTGTGTCAGAGTTGTTAAAGTTAAATTGCAGTAAAATCATATTGTGTGCTTTTCCATATTTTGAAAAATCTAGTAATAGAAAAAACAATTATATACACATGTTAAATCAGCATGTTCATTTCTTGGTTAGTCATTATTGTGACAAACTTTTGTTTCTAGACATCAACAATTCAGTTGATAAACTTAGGTCGACGCGAGGTACAGTGTATCTTCCTATTAGATTTAGACATCAAATAGCTAGGCTATTAAGTTTTAATATTCACTCGGACATAAGTAGTATGTCGAAGTATTCTTGTATAATTAACACTGCCACTATTAGCATAAATACTAATGTACAGGTGACCTTAAATAAGTATAGCACTAGTGCTATAAATGTTTACAATAATTTTACTGATGAGGATCCATACGTCACCATGGAAAATTCTCAATTAGGATATGTTAGTGATAGGATCTTTTTGTCTAGTGAGGAAACGGGAGCCTCAGGGCTCACTTCGGATATTAATAATTTAAACTAGGAAGTGAGACAACAGAAGGTACCATTAACAATATAGTTAAACCTACCAACAGCAAGGTATCTTCTTGCACTCAATTAGTTAGTTGTAAAAAAGGGCCTCAGCAGAATACCTTGAAATTATTCCATCAAAATATTCAAGGTATTTCTTCCAAATTGTTTGAAATTGAATTGTTTTTGGAAAAAACTATGTTCGACATTATTTGTTTTACTGAACATTGGCTGAAGGATTACCAAATGCTTATTAATTATGAGAACTATACGGTGGGTAGCTGTTTTAACCGTAAATCTATGCTGCGTGGAGGTTCCCTAATATTAATAAAAAATTGTTTTAAATTTAAGCAACGTAATGACATAGTAGGTCTCTCGGTTGAACATTGCGTCGAACTGTCCTGTGTTGAGCTAGATAAGCATGTAATTGTGTGCGTGTACAGACCCCCAAACTATCAAAACTTTACATTATTTGAATCAATAATGGAAGATGTCCTGTCAAAACTTGCAGCCAATAATAAATCTGCAATTATTTGTGGTGATTTTAATATCAATATTTTAGAAGTAAATTCGAACAGCAGTAGGTTATTAAATCTTTTTAAGTCATTTGATTTATCCAACATTTTTATAGAACCTACTAGAGTCACTCCATCTTCTGCGACTTGTATAGATAACATTTTTTGCGATTGTGATTACTTAGATAAAGCCATAGTAAGTTGTCTGCCGTCTGATCATAGCGGCCAAACGGTAACATTTAGGTGTAACACACCATTGCAGAAAGTTCAGATTAAATTTAGACCTATAACAACTAACAAATTAAACAGATATAATAATTCCCTACTGAACAAGTTAAGTGTTATGAGCCATCCTATGGACGATATTAATGTAAATCAATTGTACGATCATTTCTTTTCAATAGTTTACACTGAGTTCAATAAAAATTTTGAAAAGAAGATAAAAACCATCTGCCCTAAATTTATATTTAGTGATTGGGCAACTAGAGGTATAAGGAAAAGTAGAGAAAAACTATTTGAGCTGTATGGCCTTAAGCCTTACATAAACACTGAAACTTTTACCAAGTATGTTGCTAATTATTCAAAGATTTTTAGAAATACATGTAAGGTTGCTAAAGCCTTACACATTAGCAACAAGATCAAAACAGCAGAAAATAAAATAAAGACCGTTTGGAAGTCATAAATAATGAGACTAACAGAAAAAAAAATACGTAACTCAAGCTATACATTAGATACAGCATGTGGTCCTAAAACCTCAAATCAGGAAGTAGCTCAAGAATTTGTAAATTTCTTTACCGATATACCGTTCAAAACTACGGAGGCTCTAAATTCCTCACCTGAAGTCTCAATGGCTTTATTAAAGGCGAACGTGTCTGGCTGCCCGGCTGAATTTAAATTTAAACACATAAACCCTATGACAGTTATTAAAGCTTTCCGGCAAATTAAAATCAAACTGACCGAAGATCTATGGGGAATGTCTATCAAAGTCTGTACATCCATAGTTGAGACTATAGCACCATACTTAGCTTTAATTTTTAATTTATGTGTGGACCAAGGAGTTTTCCCTGATTTAATGAAATACAGTAAAATCATACCACTTTTCAAATCCGGGGACAGTAAAGATACTAATAATTATAGACCTGTATCCGTGTTGCCAGTTTTTAGCAAGGTGTTTGAAAAGGTAATGCTTAATCAAATGCTCAATCATTTTAACACAAACAAAATTTTACACGATCAACAGTATGGTTTCACCAAGGGACGTTGTACGACTGACGCCGGTGTAACCTTATTAAAGCACATTTTTGCTGCGTGGGAAGAGTCCCAAGACGCAATTGGAATTTTTTGTGACCTCTCCAAAGCATTTGATTGCGTTAATCACGAAACATTACTTTTGAAACTAGAGCATTACGGACTAGGTAAACTTGCACTTGGTTTGGTAAAATCTTATTTGAGTGACAGGCAACAGCAAGTTCAAATAAATGGAGTTAATTCACAGGGTTTAAAAGTAAAGATGGGGGTTCCGCAAGGCTCAATATTGGGTCCTTTCCTCTTTCTAGTATATATAAATGATCTACCCTATTTATTGAAAAACCAACCTAAGAATATGGTGTTATTTGCTGATGACACTTCCCTAATTTTTAAGATAAGTAGACGGGCCCAAAATCTAGATGACGTGAATGATGCCCTACTTCAGGTCCATAATTGGTTCACAGCAAACAATTTAGTATTAAATGAAAAAAAGACTAAATGCATAAGATTTGCTTTACCGAATGTTAAAAGTAATGATTGTGAGATAGTATTGAATAAAGAGAAACTAGATTTCGTCGATAAAACGGTTTTCCTGGGGATTACGCTGGATTCGAGGCTACAATGGGGTTCTCATTTAACATCCCTTGCGGGGCGACTGAGTTCGGCAGCATATGCTGTTAGAAAAATTCGTCAATTCACTGATGTAGATACCGTAAGACTGGTCTATTTTAGTTACTTCCATAGTATAATGTCTTACGGCATTTTGTTATGGGGACGGGCTGCAGACATCGAGTCTATTTTTATTCTGCAAAAAAGAGCCATCAGAGCCATATACGGCCTCCGTAGGCGCGATTCTCTAAGGGAACTGTTTAAAGACATTAACATTATGACGGTACATAGCCAATACATTTATGAAAACATAATGTACGTTAGAAAAAATCTGCATCTTTTTAAAAAAAGAGGTGACAGACACAATTACAATACTAGAAATAGGGACCAATTAGTTCAGCCAGGCTTTAGACTCGCTAAAGTAGACTCATCTTTCATGGGGTACTGTTTGAGATGCTATAATAAAATACCACAAAGTATTCTTGAACTTAATGAGACGAAATTTAAAACATGCATTAAACGCACACTGTGTAAGCAAGCTTATTACAAGTTGGGCGATTATATCGCTGATAATAATGCTTGGCTCAATGCTGGTCCTGCTCCACAAGGACAGGGGCGCATAAATTGATAGCATTAAATAGTATTGTTGGGGCTGCTGAACAGTCTTTGCATTGTATAAATTCAATCTTTTTAGTATTATATAGCAGCATAGCCTATATTGTGTGAGTACTATGTACTAGAAAGCTATCAGTCACAGGAAACCTACTTTTTTTACTTTTTCTCGACTTGAATGTGCCCTGGCGGTTAAGAGTATGTCATGCTCACTCAAATGTCTCGCTGATGGTGGCGTGTGTGTCGGGTCATTTAGTTCCCTTCAAAATGGTTGAGTTGAATGATGGCTGATCCATGCGTCATGTTCGTGAACGGGCGCTGTCAGTTGTGACTGGTCATCTCTTGGTTGCCACGGTTTATTTGAACTAATTATTTTGTTTTTTAATTGCCTTTTTTTTGTACTGTGGACACTTTTAACGTGCACGTCTTGCTACATCGTTCTCACATAATGTACCATCTCTACAAGAATGATGTATCCAAGATTTTTTGTAAAAACATTATGATTTAAAAGAGTGTCCATGGAGTTTCTTGCCCATTCTTCTCCATAGAGATCTACGCTTTGGAATGGGCAACTACAGTACTTTCACAGTTATTATGTCTTGTGACTGGGACTGTAGCTTCATTTTTTATTGCTGTCTTTGTTTCGACAATTCAAAAGTGCCTGTAATTGGCCTACTTGAAATAAATGCTTTGATTTGATTTGATTTGATACACTCCAAATTCAAATTCATTTATTGTTTGTCACAGGTGAAATATTTGTTCTTATTATTATTATAAAAGATCGCTGTAACATACCTATATGGTGTACAATATTTTTAGTTTTGGTTACTCCACTCTTCCATAGCTTATTAACATTAACAAACTTGTTTTTTTTTTTTACAATTATTACAGAAAACGAAATTAGAAAAAAATACAAATTTCCGTGGATATTTTATGAGTCTATTATTTATCAGTTTTTCTATTATTTTAGATATAGCTGGTAAAATGGATATGGGCCTGTAGTTGTTGACAGCGACTCTGTCAAGAGGGGGGCCCTTGCGAACCGGAATGATGATGGATTGCTTAAGAGGCGCAGGGAAGATACCCTTTGTGAAAAAGAGGTTAGCTAAGTGGGCTATGATAGGATCAACTTCTTGGCCTATGTATTTTAAGAATCTAGTTGACACATTGTCCCAGCCAGGTGCACTGTCCGATTTTATGCTCATCAAAATCCTGCTCACTTCGTCGGGATCAGTATCTAAAAGAGCAAACGAGTTCACCTTTGTAGGTAAATTTTCTGAATGGAAAGTATTAGAATTATTATGTGCAATGTGTCAAGGTTTAATTTTTTCGGCTAGCTCTTCACCAATGTTTGCAAAATAGTAATTTAGGAAATTTACAAATTCAGCTGGACTTGGTCTAATGTGTAGTAGTTCCGTGTTTAAGTTTTTAGAATTATTTGTGTAGGTTAATGTTTTAATATTTTTCCATAATAATTTACTGTTTGTGACAGATTTTGCTCCATCCATCCTTGAGTACATAATGTACTTGAAGTCGGTTAAAAAGAGTCCTGTGTCCGCAGCCGCGTGCGCAATTTGTCTCTACCGTTATGGCTGAGCCTTTACGGAGGTACCTACTACCTACTATTACTGTTATGTACCTACTGATTACAAAATTGTGTCAATGTAAAAGCTGAAGTTTATAAAAGTACAAGTAAAACATCATAATACGTCGGGACTCATCAAAAGAAAGAATATTCAAAGTCCTTAAGACTTCCTTTTTATATATAACTTGAAGATAAAAGTTTCTGGGATAATATTCTTTGCCTTTTTCCGCCAAAGTTTCAGGAAGCCTGTCGTAAGGCTGCAAGAGATATAATCATTAAGATGGATGGATACTTGGGTAGGGCAAGTATCTGTATCAACTTCACAAAAGTAAACATTTCACATTCTAGGATTAAAAAACTTTTTTTACAAAAAAAAACCGACTTCCAAAAAAAAACACAAAAAAGTGGAAAATAACTTTACTTTCGGAAGTCGGTGACTATTGTTTGTTTCATTGACTTTTTTGCCACCGACTTCCGAAAGTAAAGTTATTTTCCACTTTTTTGTGTTTTTTTTGGAAGTCTTTTTGTAAAAAAAGTTTTTATTTTACCCTATTTAGTTATCGTATCACACACAAATCCTTGTCAAGTATCAATTTCGCAATTTCTTTTACTTGGATGACATTTTTTCCAGTTATTTTGATTTCAAAACCAAACTGCTGAACCGATTTTGATGAAATTTCTATGGGACCAATCGAGAAGTAGATCCATTCAGATAAAAGAAGATTTTTTCAAATCGGTTCAGAAATGACGGAGATATGAGGTAAAAAACACAAAAAAAAAAACATACAACTGAATTGAGAACCTCCTCCTTTTTTTGAAGTCGGTTAAAAATTACGAGTGCAATCCACAAAATTTGCTCGTAACTGGCTTTGTTGGAATTCAGTGGTTTATTGTAATGATGCGAACTGAGCCTTTCCTGGAACCAACCAACCATTAGGAGTGACTCGGCATCCACGTATACTATGTATCTGTAGGTTGAAATTTCTAGTAGCTGAATATTCCTGAAGAATAAAAAGAATGAAGTATTCTAAATAAGGTAATTTCTTATACTCAACTCAAAAGAAATAAATTCCCATTGTATTCTGTATTTCTTTACTGAAAATTATAGTCTTATTTCACTGTAGTGCTAGTAGGCAGGTAAAAAATCTGACACTCCTGCGAGGCTTGTTTCTCTGGGCGGTTGTAGAATTGAATTTACAAGGCAAGAGCGAGCAAGGCCTAACTCCCAAAGGAGCGGGTGAACTTTGTCCTAAAAAAGTGATTTTTACGGTAAAGAAAGAAAAGTATTTATTTGTCGTTTACGGTAGTACTTTCGACAGGTCTAAAAGGTTTTTTATGAAGTTAAGCCGCATAAACGCAATTAGGGCGCGATGCTGAGCAGTCTTGTTTACGAGCCTGTACGATATGTGGGGTTTTATGGATGTACAAATATGTGAGTAACCTACTCACATATTTGTACTTGTGGGGAGTGGATATCCATGTTTATAAACTACGCTAACATGTTATCTTGACTTGAATTTCCTCCAATGATGTAGAGTTCCTAATTCACCTAGAGCAAGGTTTATATAAATAAGCGCCTCGTCTACAATTAAATATGTAAAAGATTATATTAGACTGGATGTATTCTACATTTTTACAAGTTGCACTCGACATGAGGCTCAACCTTGTTCCTTACCTCTATATAAGTGGAAAAACTATTCCGGGTCTATGTAAAAGCGACATGCAAATTCTTATCAAGAATTCTTCGGAAAAGCTACTAAAGTATAATGAATTCTGTTGTATAGGTATCTTGAAATGTTCCACCGGCAGTAAAAATGTATGAGACATGAAGTGGCACGACGTAAAAGTGATATAAAGTTGTAGGATGCGAGTCAGTTGGCGGTCGCACGGCGCGCGGCGGGAGGGTTGGCCCTGAGCCAGCAACTCATCCGTCCATCCTTGGAACTTGCAGATATAAATTATCACAAACAAATTGCATCCGTTTGGCCAATTTCTTTCAATAATGTTTAAGGCTAAGTAGTTTTATTGTCAACTGTTGCATTGATTTGTAAGTATTCTGTTTTTGCAATGAAGAACAGCTTGGACTGAATTTTATTATTGGGTTTGTAAGCAACCTATTTACATATAATTATTATTTCTAGACGTTTATTTCATTAGCATTGGCCATAGGCATGCCTCCTAATACATGGGACTTAAAATAACTGGCGAAATGTGAGTTTACAAAGAAACTACAATCTAAAACAACACAGATATTCGTAGCAGTCGTAGCATTCGTAGCAAGCGTAGCACCTCTACGAACGCTAAATATTCTTGTTTCAGTTCACTACAAGTTCAATGGGGTTTTGAACTCACAACCTTTGTATAGGCAGTCAAAGCCTTAGCCGTAGCCTCGACTATTCGTAACTCGGCTATTTACGGGTCATTCTTAGTTTCCTCAAGGTTCTTTTTATAATGGAGTAGATACAACGTGATAAAGGCAAAAGGTCACAGAAGGGAGACAAGACAAGAGTTTATACATATGTATAGTATTTGATACATAGCACGAAGACCCCACTTACCTCAAATATTTTACTTTAGTTATTTGTTTGTTTAGTTTAAGCCTACAATAGCGGTCAAAAGTGTCGTCCATTTTATCAAGTTCATGCATCTTATATGATTCAATTAGATATGTATCATTTGACTGCAGTGCAGACGTTATGCAACGGACCAGCGTTTGGTCACCGGTTCATCACCTGACGACGTCATGTCATCTGTGCCACTGCAGTGCATTACATATCGGGTGAACTTTGAGAGAGTGTTTTTAAGAAATGATGGTAAAAGTTATCCGATACAATAGCAGGAAAATGAAGCTTTGGCATGGAAAACAACATAATGATAGTGTCTATTTAATGATTTAAATGTTATTATTATTAATAACCATACAATATGCAGACCAAATGCATTAATATGAAAAAAGGTTTACAAAAACAACGTCAATAAACAAAGGCCCGATTCAGTGAAACTTCCGGAAGGGGGGGTAGTATTGACGTTTTGAGGGGTGCATATTAGTTTTTTGCGAATTGCGGCTAAAATATGCAACCTATCGAAAAAAGTTTAATGTAGAAGTGGTAGATAATAAAAAAACGTTGTAATTGGGCATTTTTCATTATAACCTCAAAATTATCGAGAAAAATGCAAAAATCTGATAAAAAACGCTTTTTTGGTTTGCAATTTGTATCTTCCCTATATTTTTTTTTAATATTTAAATTAAACTCTGTAAAAATGTTCTTTTTTATGTTTAAAATAAGTTTTTATAATTTCAGAGCAAAATATTTATTTTTCGATGTTTTATGAAGAAAATTGAAAAAAAGACACTATTTTCAATCGAAAAATTTGGTTAACAAACTTTCCACTTTTAAATTTTACCAGTGCTAGTACCTAGTAGTAGTATAGTTTTATCTTTGCTGAAATATCAACCAAAATATAGAAATAAAATATAATATTGTATAAATAGAAAATATCGTTAATAAATCGCTAAACCTAAAAAAACGACTTTTTAAAAATCGATTTTTTGGTAAAAATCATAAATTTCTTATTGTAAATAAACGGATTTACTAATGTTTGCCATAATTTAAAACGCAATAATTTCATATACCAGACTTGTATTTGCCATAATTTCATTAGAAATAACGCTTCAGTTGCCATAATCGTGAAATTACATATAATCATTTTCATTAATTTCATTGATCATAATCGATCAAGTGTCATAATAATTTGAATCCATTTATTTGCAATATTTTTCATTTTCAATAATGTCGTTATCCATAAGATTTATTCACCATAATATTCATTTGCCCATATTAGCACAACAATTTTATAAAAATTTTATAAAAATTTGGTAATTTAATGTGAATTTGTTATGAAAAACGAAGTATGTTCTGTTTTAATTTTGATATTTTTGTATTAAGCTACAGGCTGCTTTCCGTCAAAATAATAAAAGAAATACATTAAATGTTTATTTTCATACAATTATTTTTCATGAAAACCTGACTTCTACTTCTTTTTTTTCATACCGGCCTGTATTTTCTTTACGGCATAAAACTTTTACTGTTTTTGTCTTTTTTTTATATTATTGCTTATAATTTCATATTAATAATGTGATGAGTTGTGAAAAACAAAGTATGTTCTATTTGAGCCTTTAATTTATTTTATTATGTAAGCCTTTTTTAAATTGAGCTCCTGGCTGTTTTCTGTCCAAATAATTAAGGAAAGCCATAACATAGGTATTTATTTTTCTTCATTTCTTTTTCATGTCAGTATGGCTATATTTTGGTCCCAATTTCGTAGTGATAACTGTATTGTAATCAAATTTTAGCGAGCGCGCTTCCTCCTAAGGGTATTCCTTTTATAACTACATATTTATCTGCCTTTTGACCACGAAATGGCAGAGAGCACTGTGCTAGTAACAATAATTAAGCCGTACATTTTCCTAATTACCTGCGCAAGGACACGACCGGATTTTTTATTTCCTTTTACTTCACCTACGGGAGAAATTTAATGTTTTTTCCGAGTATACTAGTTTCAATCCATACTATACACATCATCACGCCTGTAATCCCCTTAGGTTTAGGCAGAGATGTACCGAATAGTAGACCCACATTTCGCCAGTTATGTTAGAGTCCCATGTAATAGGGGGCGAGCCAGAGCGATTACCATCAAACGGGCACAGACCCAGGCTCCGTGGCTGCTACCGAGAAACTCCTGATGGAAAAACCTAATAACACATTTTATCCGGCCCGGGAGTCGAACCCAGGAGCTCTTGCTCAGCAGTCGCGCTTATGACCACTAAACCAACATGGCAGTCATATATAAAATTTTATAAATACGAAAGTAAGTTTGTCTATGCGTCTGTGACTTTAATCTCCTAAACTACTGAACCGATCGTTTTACCTTAAACCTAGGACCTGGAGTAGGACATGCACACTTTCTTTTCATTCTCGAAATTTCAACACATCCTTCTTTTGGAGGGACATACCTTCTTAATGAGAATTGACTCGCTCTGTGAACCCTGATAATGAATTCTGGCCCATGATGCCAGCACACCTGTATAAACGGACTGACGTTTATACAGGTTTGCTGGCAACATGGGCTTGGCGCTTGAGTGGCCACTTTTATCGGATTTGCTAAGCCACACATACCCCTAGTGTGGCTTTAGCAAGTTAAGCATAAAGTTAGGCACAGGTATGGGGAACCCCCATATTTCACAAGCAAGGAAAACCTGTTCAAATGGAGATTCATAGATGAATCTATCCTGGGGTGTACATGTGGTGTGGTTCCTAAAACGATGGGACACGTAATATCGTGTCCTACCTGTCCTGTTGTTTGCACATTGCAGGAGTTGATGGACGCTACATAAAGTATGAAACCCATCGCATCGCCGAATAGATCTACATATTCTATTTGTATTGTAATCAATACGCTAAGAAGTGATTTTGTCTGTTATTGTTAACGTCAGGTACAAGTTTAGGCTGCTCTGAGATATTCCTGGGTAACGTGTTACAAAGTGACTGGGTTTCGGACGTCAGATTGGTAGTTCTTCCTCTGAAAATTCTGTTATATTCAGCTTTATGTTGTTAGACTGAAAGTCGACCCCAACAGTTGGGAAACGTTTTTGACAGACAAACTGATCACACCCACAGCGATAATTAAGAAGTTTCCATGAAGGTAGAAGAAGGTGGTAGGAGGTATACAATACACCTCTACCGGACGGTAGGGGCCAGTTATGGTAAATGGTTTAAGTCCCATGTAATATGGGACGCCGCGTGTTTTATGGGGGGCCAAAAAAGAAGCATACTTTAATTAAAGGTTATAAAATACATTGTAAGCGGTTTCTCGCGTTCCATTCATTAGAGGGTGGCTAGATTTGAGCGTGTATAAATGGCGTATAAACAACCGTGCTTCAAAGGGCCGAGGTGACCGGAAGTGGACCGCCACGCCACCGGACATCGCGCCCAATGGTCGGAAGCTTATTTCGTACTTAAGCCCTCATTACGGACTTTATGACAGTTTACGATATAGATGTACTGTAAGTCTTCGCTGCTATACGATTTTAGGTCTTGTGATAGAAGGTCGATAGGGAAAATATATTCATTCTTTTTGTTGTATCTCTTTTTTGCCTGAAATGGCCTGTAGTGTATTTTACCAATTCGTTTGTTTAGTAAGAGACTAACTTAGTCTAAGTACGAAAAGACCAATCCAAGGCTCCTCATTGGGCTGATAAAAACAAGCTTTAGAGGCTCTGATATTATATAAATTGTAAACTATACCTATCGTAAGTTATACAAGATGATCAATTTAAAATCATCACACATTCATAAACCCTAGTGGTAATCTACTCCATGAACCCACAGACTATGTTTCCTCAAAGTTGTTACCGCAATCGCTTTCAAGTAAAAAGTGCCGCCGCAATTCATTATGGTGTGGCAAACTTTACGAGCCACATAAAGCTTGCATGTTTTCGCTCACTTGATGGCTGAAGACACAGCGTCCTGAAAATGAGAAACTAATGGTAGATTTAAAAGTTTATTGAAACTGCAAAGACGTGGTATACAACAAGATAGGTATCGTCCCAAGTTTCGTAAATAATTGCCGAGGTATAGGACTATGAATATCCTAAAAAGATAGAACCTACAAAGCTTCTTTGGTTCCTCACGCTAAAAAAGCCATAAAAAAAATCCCTGGCGACCGAATTTTATACAGTTAAGACATTTGTGTCTCTAAAAATGCAAAACTACCCTTGGCAACGGCTTGTAAATAATTGAAAACAATGAATGAACCAGAGTGTCCATGAAGAATGTATGTCGTGGTTCACGATCGAAGCTCGAGTCGTCGGTCTCATAAATTGGACCGCACCCAGGTGTTACGCTGACTACTTCCTTCGCCAAATTGCCTAGGACGATGGTAACGCGAATATGCTGCCTACCTGCCACTTTTTTCACGTTCCGAGAAACTAGCCCCAATCCTAGCAACTCTTTTAATAACAAATTTTAGAGGAGTCTGTCCGGAGTGAACATTAATATTTTATAACGCAGCACTACGAGCTTTATCGCCCAGACTACTTATTTAAAGTTACCTGGATTTTGTTGGTTGTTTTCATAAGAAATATTTTAATATACTTCTGAGAGTTTCATCTTATGAAAATAATTTAACAAACAAACCGTCATGGATTTGACATTTTATTGTGTGTGTTTTTACGGTAATTACACACATCAAAAAAAGTCTAAGCAACACACTAACTTTAATAAATTATTGAAGAATATTTTCGAAAAAAGTACTGGAACTGGACTGGTAAAAATTTTAAATGTAGGTTTGAACTACATTTACTAATGATTCGAAATGTTTTTAAGTATTCGTTTTTTTTTTCTGGTAAAACAGCAACGGTTGCTTCTTTGTTGTAACTTTTGTGACTGAGAGTGTTTATGTCACGTCGTAATTTACTGCGGGGAGAGATGCTTAGGGATGTGGGTATGTTGGAAGGTGGCCGCCCGTCAACGCGAAATTGAGGACACTATTAACATGCAACCAAAACAAATTGGCAGATTATGGGCACTTTATAGGCATAAAAAGATGTCGGCTAACGTTATCTAAGCAGATACAGGGTCCCTGCTCAGAGATAGGACCGTTTTCTGCACAAAATAGCGAGGGACTAGCATCAAATTTCAGTTCGCCACCTGGTTGGAAGACTCCAGTCCCAATATCAAGTTGTGATCAGTATCCAAACTGCCAGGATATGATAACAGAAAGGCAATCTATACTCTCGCATACCGTTAAGAGTTCCAGCTCTACGACATGAAAATCGAGGGCGTCTTGTATTTTGGGTATACGCACATTTGTACTAGACCGACACTCAATGGTCACGTGTGCTGTTTTCCGATGAGTTTTGCTTTGGTTGTCATTCTAATTTAAGGAGAGTTCGTGTTTGGCGAAATGTTGGTCACCAGAGCCGATTTCGAAATCCTCAGGAACTTCATCCTTGTCAAGGCAGAACGCTTGTGGTATGGGCTGGAAATCGCCCGGGTAGAAGAACCGACCTCGTTTGGATACGAGGCAATTTTAATGCAAAGCAATACCGTGACCTGAACCTGCACACATGCACCCGCAGAATGAGCCTGTACACATCGAAAGACTAGGAAAAATTTGCTCAGCAAACACAATATCACGGTATTAGACCGGCCTACTCAATTCGCTGATCTCATTCACATTGATCATTAGTGGGAATTGCTTGGCGGAAAAGCTTTAAGTAATCTTCACCAAAATTTAAAGTTACCTGAATAACTTTTTACACATCTTTTCAGTGAATAGATACTGATATATATAGGCGATAATCGAAAACCTCGTAATCGGTATATAAGGTGTTGCTTTGCATCCTCGTCAAATTCAAGGAGGTAACTATGCTAATGATTTTCGACTCGAATCAATAATAAAATGGGTAGGTAATTTTTTTTCTTAATGTCGGAAATCGGTAAGTGTACACCACCCATATTAAAACGCGGCCCGTCTAATTCTAGCTATATAACCGCGCTTTCACACACACAAACAAACGCAGACGTTTATATGATAAACGGGTGATTCTCCTCTTTTGAAAAGCGCTTGATTCTAAAATAGTGTAAAATTAAAACAACAAAAAAAGCAGCGTTTATTATTGACCAGGTATCGTAATTTATATTGATTATTTACGTCTTCTATGACAATCTCCTGAATTTTGATGAGGTTGCAAAACTACACCTTGTATAACGCCAATTTAGAGCCGTCGTTATTGCTTTAGGAGGTCCAACTTAATATTAAAAATCTGCTAGAAATGTTTTTTTCTAATTTAATTCTTAGCTAGTCTTCACATTTTTATAATTTCCAAAAACTTGAATTTTAAACTTTCGCGTCATTTCAGATTTTTATAAATTTTTATTTTTAACTTAAATGCTTCTTATAAAAGTGTCACAATTAAATTATGTGTATTAAATTACGCTTCTATTGATGTATGACACCTACTAAAAACATTAAATACCTATTTGCAAAAATATCCTAGTTGCTTAAACTTTTTTGATGTGTGTATTATTAATAAAAGCGCTTGAAAATTCAACGAGCAAACAATAGCACTTAACTCGTAGGAGCTCGCAGACACCGTTGTTATGTGTTCGAATAAGATGAAAGCAAAGCTCCATTTTCACATGAACATGTACCTCGAGCGACACACGTAATGTTCCGTGTCGGTTGTTCCAGAAAGCATCGTGACCCCCGGCATGAGGTCGGGGGAGGCGGGCGAGGGCTCGGAGCTGGCCGAGTTCGGCGCGCGCTGGCCGCCGCCCTACAACCAGGGCTACGGCTGGACGCGCTCCGCCACGCCGCAGCACCCGCCCGCGCATCACCTCGCCCGGCACTCCAGGAGCCACCAGGTACGCAACTGTCCACTGACAGTGATATTTCCCAGATTATACCTACTTATGAGAAATAATGAAAGAGACCAAAGAATCCTATACGATCTGGAAATACTATTACTTCCATGAAAGATGTTTTTATCGGCTTGAAAAAAAGAAGAGGATGACCAACTTTTACACAGAGTACAATTTTCTTCAATTTCCCTGAAAGTATTGGATTCTTTGCTCTGAGGATAAATTGGTCTACTTACTTATAATAACTGCGACTGGACATGGCTTCAAAAAAAAAAGAACTCTTAACTGGCACTGTACATAAATGTCGTTCGCAAGCGGTTGCTCAATATTGCAGGGCCTTTGTCGAAAACTTTAAACTGGGTTGGACACTGTTTTACAAGTAAGAAGAATAAAATAACAATAACAAATCAACAGCATTGTGCACTTTACAATTTTCACCACTTAAGTGCATTCACTTAAGAGGAAAAATTGCGCAATGAAAAGAAAATCTGCTTTATGTTCTTTCCTTCTTCAATTGTCATTGAGTCACAATTTTGAAATTTTGAAAGTTAAAACTCCCACGCAGTTTCCTACGCGTCCAATACCTAGCTTGTGAACTTTTTGCCCATCTTTATTTCAGAGGAAGGCTCTTGGCTGCTTGCCACCGTTTTAATATTTAAATACCACATTAACATGCACTCTAGCGTTAAAATTGGTACCAATAATTGCAACAACGATTCAACTTTCCAGCTACATAGTTACTGTAAAAGTTGCAAGTACAATGTCTGAAAGAATTTCAATGTAACAATGTGTTGGAATTATTAATTAACTTTGTAAAGTATTTGTGAACATGTTTCAAGAAAAGTTCTTTGTTGAGATAAAGTGCAACTATGTAGATTGCAATTGATTAACCTCGACCAGTGGATATTAATTGCCGTTAAGTATAGTCAATAGTCGATCGATGGACGCCACCCGGCTACCACGGACGACATTGGAAATATCTGATCGGTTGATGATATCTATCGATAGCAATCTGGTTGCACCTTTAGAAAGACTGGACTTGTTTTAATTATTTACCTTGAAGAAGATTGATATAAACCAGTATTTCTTTAAAGCCTTGGGTTCTTTTGTAAGCAAGCAGTGCTTGCAGGACAACCGTCACACGAGCTACGAGGCGGAGGACGCGCGGGGCAGGGCGCGGGGCGGCGTGTACTACTCGCCGCCGGGCACCTCGTACACCATCGTGGAGCGCCCGGCCTCCTCGCATGGCCACCACACCTCGTACTCGCACCACTACGCGGGCAAGCTTTCTCGGCAGCCCTACCTCGGCTCCACTACCATTGCGAATAGTGCAGGTGATTCTGATGATTTTGATTGTTAGCCATTATGATAAAATGTTGCTAAATGTTGCTTTTTCTGTGGAGGTCGAAGCGGGAAATGGTCCTTACTTCGAGTATAACATACATTTTCCACTGAGATCTCCTTTTTCATTCAGGCCTATCTGAACTGTTCGTTGTTACATGTAGCCGGAGCGACGAGCTTGAGGAACAGTACGAACCACCTGAGCGCGGCGAACGGCAAGAAGCGGCCGATCTCGCCGGAGCAGGTGTTGCGGCTGTTCGGGCAGGGCGGGGCAGCCGCGCTGGGCAAGGCGCTGCCGCCGTCGCACCCCCCCGCGCCGCTGCCCGCGCCCCTGCCTGCGCGCAGGCACTCACCCGCCAGCAGCCCCAGCAGCACCACGCATCATGTAAGTGCTCTTAATGCAAAACTAATTGCATTGTTAAGATGCTGCCACGACTCAACGACCTAACTGGGGCACTGTTAAATTAGCCTGCTCCAGCGCCAGCCAGAAATTCAGGTTAATTCCGAGAACGTTCGTGATTAATTAGAGTTCAATCGTTGTTTAACTCTGCTTAGTTATTCATAACTTGCACCTGTTTACTTCAGATGTAAGTAATTAGCACAGTTAGTTAATTTCAGGTACAAAACTAAGGTCGACGCTACAGTTACACTACAATACTTGAGTGAATCATCCATATTTCATATTCTTGGTAATGGAACCTTGAATTTCAACAGCTGTTGAAATTGCGGTGCAGCAATTATTGAATCAATACTAGAATCGTCAAGGATGTCAGTAGATGAATTAAAGTTCCAAAAATAGCTAAATATGAGGCACAGCGAGGGTGGGGGTGTCACGTGTATAAATGATTCCCGGGTGAGGCCGCGCTCGCCAGTCGATACCACTACTTTATTCATGACCACAGCGGCGACCGTTTAGGTGCCGACAGTATGGACACGACCACACACAAATATATGGTTTTGCTTTATCCAGATGTGTACATAGGATGCTTTTCTAATAAATAACTGGACCAGGTTAAATATTTGAAAATCAGTGTAGGTCCAATTCAGTGTTGACCCCTAGTACTGGTTAGAATATCTGAAAATAACTCACGTGTACAATGAAAAATATTGTAATGGGTGTTCATGGGAGTGTCCATACAAAGCTTATGGTGTCATGGTCACCGGCGGCGTGCTGTCATCGTGACGTTCAGTCGCTGTCAGGAGACAGCCCCGGCAGCCTAGTCCACAGTGTATTTAACTGTTCTTCATTGTAAAAGTCAAACACAACAAATTTTGATTTAAGGCGAACTTTTCATAACTTTATCGTAAAATCGTTAGGGCGGTGTCGTGCAGTTTGACCCAATTACACTGGTTTTTTTTCCAAGGAGCGAACGATAAATATTTCAATTTGTGAACGACGGACGACTCGCCGACGACGGCGAAGGTCTTATTTCCTCGTAACTGATGTGGTTAGTCGGGAGACATCAAATTTAATACAAAGAGATATTTAGATAACGGGTAGTGGGGAACGTAAATTGTGTTATCAAGTTTAAAGACTTATGCTCATCTACACAAGTAATGTGAATTTTCTACACGGTTATTATATGTCTGACACCTGAAACATAGCAAGCCGAAAAATGTGTTCTTAAATAGTGTTCAAACAGTGCGTGATGTGTCTCAGTGTAAGCTGGTTCGGCGACAACATATACTTAACAGACGTTCCAAATTGGATTCCACCGAGAATAATGAGGTAATTTTGAATTTCATATTATATTTCTACGAAATTTCGCTAAGTTACCAGCGAGTTTGATATACATAGAGTTACTAACGTACTACGATAACATTCAGTAGACGTTAGAAATTACTTTGTTCAAACGTACAAGTTCAAGCTGGAAACTTGTGTGCAATAATAGCTGTTTTTGAACTTTCGGTTTTAATCAATTAAAGTGTACTTAGGGGCTATTAACATCGCAAGCTGAAAGCGAGCAGTTAATCACTGTTGGAAAGTGTAAGGTATCTTTAGTAAAGTTGTATGAGCGGCGCGCGGCGGTGCGCCGGCGTATTCCCCGCTGGACTCGTGAGCGATTACAGCTGGGATACACTTGTTGATATAAATCTGCATATATGCGCGGTTATTACGGCATTTTTACAATGAATACTATTTGCTGAAAATGCTTTAGTGTTTTTTTTTATAAAACACATTTTATTTAAGCACTTTTAGCTACTCGATTGATTGCCTTTGCGTCTCTCACCAGCTTCTGAAAAAATGGCCTAATACCCACCACGAGGCACTACATAATAAATAAAGGGTTAGAATTGAAATACATATGTGTGAATAAAGTAAATATATTCAAAGATATTCACTAGAGAAAACATAAAATAATTATATTGTAATATAACACGGGCGTTAAGCAAAAAAGAGCAAGTTATTCCATCCAAGCCAAGCCTTTGGCAATTTATGTTCTGTAACTGACATTTAAATAGACGTGGAATAAAATATGCATAAACATTGTACAATGCAAGCGAAAGCATAGTTTTCAAGTAAATCTCGGGCGAGATCGGATGAAAATATTCGCGGCTGGGATAGCTTGCAGTGAGCTAGGGCGGGCGGGCGAGGCGCGGGACGGCGTCCAGAGCGCGAGGGCGGCCGGCAAATACAACTTCTTTGAGATGTTAAACGTTCGCCTCTAGAAACATTGTTTACACAAAAGTGGGGCGCGGGTTTTATTGCTTATGAACGGCGCGTGGAGTACAATATTGAGGGAAACAAATCTTTGAGCAGTCACTCGCGTTTCTAGAAATCATTTCCTTTCGCTATATTTGGATCAAACTTCCCTTTTGTATTGCACCTTATTGAAGTATAAAGGATTAGAATTTTATTACTTGCTAGCACGCAGGAGTAGTGTATGTGTTGGTATTATTTTGGAAAACGTCGCCAAACATGCCAGGTCACGCTGTAATGTAAAGGAAACACGTCACTTAGTGAAATATTAATAAATGCGGAAGGTGACTGTTCCTAACCCAATAAAGATTGTGCTACCTACATACATGCTTTTTAAAGCGACCTAGCGTGTAGCGAGTATGAGGTTTATGCTGCGTGGAATGAATTTAGAAATATTTTATTATTATTTTAGGGTCCTTCCGAAGAACTGGTTAGCTGATTAACCTGAGCTTAACTTTGTACAATGTGAATTTGTTTAACTTCTTCAATAGGAAATGTGGGTTAAATGTTTAAATGATAGGTATACTGCCAAATAAATAATACTTGGTTGGTTTTTTCCTTAAATCTGTGTGTTTACATTCGTTTACCTCTGCAAAGCCATCAGAAATTAATGAGAGATTTTAGATCGAGCCTCTAAACCACCTAAAAAGTTTACGCAAACAATAAGGAGCAGGGCGATATTTCAACGACCATAATTTGACAAGCTTCTGTTCAACAACAAAGGGGACGCGCCGTTCATTTTTTAGACAAACACAATTTTGTTTAAGGAGCTAACAGGCACATCGCTCACGCTTTTCATCGTTTAAATATAGACAGAGCTTTAAACGTAACGAAAAATTAAGCGAGTTAAAAGCGGACGGTAAAAGAAATACTTTTGTTACGAATATAAATAATAGTGAAGAATTTTACCCAAAATAATTTGATTAAGCAGCGTAAGAGCTCAGGTTTGAAATTAATAATAATCTGCATATTTTTCAACATACTGCCATTCTGTGTTTCAGCAAATAACTTTTACACATGCATCGTGCATATATGTATGTAGGAATAATCTTTACATGCTCGTAGCTTACATACTACGTTTTCATCGCACAAAACCATCAAGCTTCTAACATTTCTGTCAGTGGCAGTGTTTGTAAAGACAAGTTTTCGAAATAAGAGCCCCAGCTGATCCACAGTTAAGAAAAAGAGAACCGAACATTCTTTGTGTCGATTGCAGTAAATAGCCCTCCTACGTAAAAGTATTTATCGAATAGTTCCAGTTGTTTACAATAAAATTCGACGAAAAAATCTTAATATGTTTAAAAAGAAACTGAAGCAATTTTTAATTAATAAAAGCTACTTCACAGCTGAGTTTATGGAGGATATTACTGACATTTTGATTATTTTCACATAAGAAATTGTGTGTTAGTCAGTGTTAGTACGTAAGTGATTGTGTTATTTAATTTAAAATGTGTGCCTATTGTTTTGACATAAAAACAATAGGCACAACTTCACAACTTCATTATTATTATTTGTATGCTTTCGAGTAAAATGTACTACAAATCAACCTATCTATCATTACATCTTATTGTAATAATTACTATATTTACGAATAAATTTGATTCGATCAGAGATAGCAGATTAAAATGAACATAAGTCTATTTCAGTGCCGGTTTATAAACATTTTTAAAGCTAAGCATAGTCATGATTCCGGCGCCAAAATATACGGCATTTAAGCCCTCGCCGTATTGATCCTGCTCTTAAAATACCCATGTATGTGTAGCTGTAGGTACTCCAAGCTATTTCAGCAGCGCATTATCCGCTCTTACACAAAAACTATGAGTTATAAATTCACCATTATAACTATTCCGACAATGTCGTAATTAATAATGCGATCGATAGCAACTACGTAGCATTCTTCGAAAGACTTATTTTTACTATCTCTTTTTATAGAACTGACAAAAATGTCCACGTTGGAATGATATTAATGTTTGTTTTCTCTATTAACTGTATCATTTGTCGGCAGGCAATATACCGCGGGGGTGAGCGGGAGAGGCCGTACTCGTCGGGGGGCGCGCCGCCGCCGCCGGCGGAGCCCGCCACGCGGACCGTCACGATGAGCCGGGACCCCGCCGACTCGCATGGCTTTGGCATCTGTGTCAAAGGCGGGAAGGAGGCAGGTGGGAACCTTCCTTGTATACAACGAAACTAAGTATCTTAGTGTAGATACCCTTGTCACGCAGACAGCGGACACGTGACTAAATGTTTCTAAATTGCAAGGGACACGTGAACTGAAAAGCGATAGCAAAGGGTGCTCTCTAGATACTATTTCACGCACTCCATCAATTAAACTAAACAACTGTCTCAGCAAGGCTGACTTGCAAAACCGACAGCTTTCTAAGACTGACAGTTGTCTAGTTTTGTCAGTGGAATAGTGAAAAACGTTAGTTTGTTCACAACGTGTTTATTCAGAACCCTAGAAACATTCATTCATTTCATTATCTTGGAGTTCAGAAAATAATTATTAAAGAAATAACAAGTATGCTGCTAACCAAATCCTAAGAGAGCCACCTTAACTTTTGCTTTGATATCCGAAAAATTATAAAATCATTCACATCCCCACGTCTGGGTTCGCTGTCTGGTCCATTATTTAAAAAATACATTAAAAAACACGTGGAACCATAAAGTCGTTTCGCCACCTCCATGTTGTATCAACACATTGTAGAGCTTTTTTTTACCTTTGAAACGGTGCCATAGAAAAATCTACTTATCCTAGAAATACTATTTAGAAATTCATATAAAATATTATCAATATCTCGCAGTTAGAGTTCAAGTTATTAGGTACGCATTATCATCAGTCTATAGCCGTAAGCTACACAGCAAACGACGTCCTATCGATTACGAGCATTTAGCGTGGGCGGCACGCAAATAGAGCCGAGAGCGGTCAGCACCTAAACAATGACCCGATGCTATTTGTGACACACACTTTACGTGCTCTATTTGTATCATAACAATTTTCTTTATTGGCAACCCTTTGTGTGTCGAATACTAATCGTGTGTGTGTGTGTTTACTATCGTGATGAATAGGGGGTTTTGTAACTGTTAATCTGTTATTAATTACACGTTTAGGAACATAATGTGAGGTTCGGATTTCCCAAGTCACGCCTTTATGAAAATGATGTTAGTTTTAGTAAAAAGAAAACAGGTTAAAGTGAAACAGTGGCCAATCAGCAGTCCAAATATAATTTCACTTAGCTTGTAGACGACACATGCGCAAGCGTACAACAACGACCTTTTTAAAAGTTTAAAAGAAAATAAAATATTCTGTCTCTTCAGCCTGATAGGCGGTCGCTTGTGGCAACTTTAAATGATAATCCCGCTCGAGTGAACCCGGCAGACGGCACGGCGCGGTGGGTTATTTAAATTGCATAAAATCTCTTACGAGAAAGTACGCCTATTATCCATGAGCCACACAGGAAAATACGTTGCTGTACACAAAGCCACAGAATACAATACGTTGAGGGGAAAAAGAATATGAGCACATTTTTTCCCGGCTGTTTGCGACGTACAAAATAATAAACCCTAGGTAAGACATTATACTACTCAAATTGCAATGTACAGATAAGAAAGCCCTACGTAGCTATCACGTAAATGAAGCAGCATTAAGGTAGTGAGATCGTGTAGACTGTACATCGTCGTGTAAAAATTCTAAAGTATGTCCGCTAAATAAAGTTTAATATTCAGCCACAAACACAAGATAAGATCCTCCTCGGTTTAAGTTGCATAAAGCTCCCATTGTGAAGGTTACATTGTGGCCACGTTTTCAAATTATGCGAGTTTAATATCTGAATTTGTTCAAGATAAATATACTGTATAAGTTTGACCGAAAAAGAACCTTCCATCATTGGGGTGCATTCATGCATTATAGATATTATTATTTAGACAAAGGCATTGACTGGAGACTTGCCATGGTTGAAGTATTGTAGGTAGGTACGTAGAACACATTAATACCACGAGTAAAGTTTACTGTCGTTGTATTATGAATCTTCCAAAACAACTGTTACATTCATTTGATACTATGTCAAATTAATAAAAACTTTTTTCAGAAGCCATTAACACTTATCGCGGTAAGCGAGGAGATGCGGAAAAATAAACGTGTCTATTGATTTCTTGGCGCCAAAATTGAAGAAAGGACTTCAAAATGCTTTTAATTAATTTACAATTTTTATTTTGCATTTTGTTACGTTGGCTAGTTGTACAGTAGGTGTATAAATTTTAGTTAATGTAATAATATTTAGGCGTAGGTGTGTACATATCGAGAGTGGAGGAGGGTTCGGTGGCGGAGCGCGCGGGGCTTCGCCCTGGGGACTCCATTCTGCAAGTCAATGGCACTCCGTTCTCCGGGATCTCTCACGAAGATGCTCTTAAGGTAAGATATTCTGCCTCGTAACAGACCCTGATATTGTAGGGAGTACAATATTTATGTGAGGAACGTAATAGAAAAAACTCGGCTTGGGTTATGCCATACACGTGCCATACGTACTACTTACCGTCAACGTATGGATTTATATTCTAGGTACTACACTTGACTCCACTATTTTATTGAAGTGAAGGAGCCATCTGGATTTTCTATTTCCATTCTACAACTTTGATTCCTCGATATTTCATGCATTATTCCTCTGTAATTAAGGTCGTTAAGCTTGACAGTTTAGATAAATAAATCAGCCTCCGAAATCCTCAGTCTGGCGCTCGGCCCATTTTGAGTAAACGTTTGGTAGTCAAACACCTCGTAAGCTAGGAAATCGTGATTTACATAATGATAGCGGGACGTAGATATCTGTGAATTACACGGTGATTACATACACCTATTATGAAGACGGCTCAAGTCGGACCTGTTGCTGTCATACTCGCTGGCAGCCTGTCCTGACGGTAAGCCAAATGACCCAAAGTGACGCGCGCCAAATGCCTTCACTACCGAACAGTATCGCGGTTAAGAATATTTTAAACAATTAACTTCAGCGTACCTGCCAAAACACTAAAGAAATTCAGTTTTGTTGAGCGGGCCATTGCTTTTCAGGACCCTAGGGAGTGAAAACAGATCTTCTGATATGGGTTTGTCTATTGGTTAGGTATGTAGCGGTGGGCTTTATACAGCCTTTACCTGTCGCAGAATAGACACAAATATTTTAGTCTTGTTAAAACTGTAGGTAGTTAAGTGAAATACAAGTTGCAATCAGAATCATGCAATCGTGCAATTTGTAAAAAATATAAAGGAAAAACGAATTATCCTACTGTAAAATAATTACAAAGGCTCTGGAAAACTTATGTGTCGTTATTATCATTAAACAAAGTGTTCGTGAGCGCAGACGAGCTCGGCTCACACTCGGTAGTCGGCAGTACCACTTAACGGATGATAATCATGTGATTTATATGGCAAGCTGGTCTATGAAGCTGGCATTATGCATATTTCATGTACTAATGGTGTTGAGCGTTAAAAGCTTTTTAACATATTTGTTTTTAAAGCTCATGAAACACTTTGAGTCGTATAACATTTTCCTGCGGTGCAATCTAAAGAGTTTACAAGTCTTAGTGATCGTAAGCCTACCTATACTTAGAAAGAAATGTTTCCCGCGAGATATACTATCTTAGGTTGTATATTAGCCAACTGTCACAGCCAACTCGGGGCGAACGTGTTTAATATCGACTTTGCAGTGCGTGACATCGGGAAATAGAGAACGTAGTATTTCTATCGAAACTTGCTTTTGGGGGTGAAAAGTATTGCAAGATCTAATCCATGTTACCGAAATAAATCATAGTCATATTGATGTGTGTTTTTTGTAAAGAAAGTATTTTAAAAGCATTGCTTATTACAATTTAGGACTTTTACAAATTGTCGGATGATATAAGAGATGAAGGAAAATGATGTAAAATGTATTTTAACGGCCGAGCGGCCTCAGCGAGCTGCCGACTAGTTTGAACGTAAAAGAGTTGATTGTCCAATCGGGAGTAACAAGAATTCACAAACAAGAGTTAAAAGTGCCCGAATTAAATAAATATAACGTTACTTGTCATGTTGGGATTGTTAAAGCTGCAGTCACATGGAATAAAATTAAAGTTTAAACGATTGCTATCTACATATACCCGATGTACATATTGTACATTCTGAAATGACAATTAAGTACAAGTAAAGAAATAAGTCAATATATAAAAATGCACAGTTTCGTAGTAAAATAATATCTGTTAGTTATTAAGGTTGGGAAAATTTCAGAACATTTGTTGTGTAGGTATCTGCGGTCGGCATTAACACGGAAATAGAAAACGTCTCCTTATCGTGTCCGCCTGTCATTTCCGAACCCACTGTTTTACCGTTTGCATGTCGAATATTCAGGTTAAACTAAAATGTAAATATAAAGTTCTCGAATAAAACCAGAATAATGAGAAAATTTAATAATAGACTCCTCATTACTGTTACTTAAGCTTATAATTTAATAAGTTAGTTGGATGTACATACCTCTAGGTGCCTATCTTGAATTAGTGAAAATGTCTACGTGTCCGAAACATTTTACAGTCAGATACCGTCCATCCGGTGGTGGGATGACCTGTCCTAGATAAGGAGTGGATGCGATAAGCAGACGTTTTCTATTTTCGCGCTAATGCCAACCCCAGGCACCTACCTACAGCAAATAATCCTAAAAATTCCCAACCATAATACCTAAACAGATATTTTATTGCTGCGGAACTGTGCTTCATGTATGGTAAACCATATTTCTTCAGTTTTATGACTTGACCAACATATCGATAGCACTCCATCGATGGTTTTTACTACAGCTAGTCGCCTAAATAAGTAGTCTACCTATCTATCTAGGTTATGTGTCTTCGTAACAACTCATTCAAGCCTGAACACACTCACTCACACCCACTAATACACACATACATTATACTCACGCACACACACATACGCACGCACCCATACATAAACGAAAACACGCGCTCTAGTAGAATGTACTTGTTTTTATTTTATTTTTTTATTTTATTTTTTTTCTTTCCAAAGCAAAGAAGAAGTTTTCGTTTGTTTGTATATGAGTACCATGTTTTATGTCAATAAATATATATATTTTTTTAAATTCTAGGATTTCACTTGTCATGAATTATTATATCCGCTAATATTCTTTATTCTAACCCCCGTGTCTATAAACAAGTAAAAGTGTTTACTTGAGTAAATGTCATTTTTTAAGATACGATTTTTATTATGTAGTTTAGTAATTGGTTGAAGTTAGAACTGTAAAATGTTAGAATTCGTAGCTTTGCTTTCTTTGACGGTTCTTATTTCTTTTAAATTCTTGTCTATTGCATAAAAAAATAAAAATAAAAAAATAAAAAAAAATAAAATTGCTTAGGCTAAGTAATTACTTTAACTTGACTATAGATACGGGTGTAGGAGCTGAATATTTCTGTCACTTTTCAGCATATCAAATCTCAATACGGATGTATCTGTATCATTTCACAAGAGGAAATATCTATTTTCTCGTTAATTTTGTATTCAAGATATCGTGACTGAAAATAGCGTTAAAGGTAACAAGCATCGGACGGCGCTTTTCCGTTTCATATTTTCTTTTTACTGGAAAGCTAATGCCAATTGACGTTCCTTATACATTTGACAGGCGTGTTCGATTGTACCTTTTTCAGGCTCTAAACATAATTTGACTACGCTGCTCTTTTGTTACGTTTTCACTCTCGTTTTCAACTATTTGAGACTTAGGGACTTGATTCGATGATGATTTGCGTTATAATTTTCCAAACGGACCAAAAAAGATGAAATATGATCAGTGTTTTAATGTTTCCAGCGGATTTCAATATAACCTACCTGCGTATACTTCGATAAGTAAACAATATCGACGGTGGAATATAGGTACTTAACTCGTATACATTTGGAAGAGAAGCGAGGTGAAAGTTTCTACATCTACATCAAGTTTTGTTTTCTTTTCGGGAAAGTTTGTTTTCCTTTTGTTGTCTCAGAAGGTTTACTCAGTATTAGGCTTGGAACGATATTGGCTATGGCAGTTATATTTCACTTGTTTTTGGTTTTTATGGCCCTCATTTAGTAAGTAGGTCAGTACCATGAATGTTCTTCACTTATTATTTACGTAAGTATATGTTTTTACCAGAAGCCTTGAACGAAAGATCCATCATTCATTCTTTTTCAATACTATAGAGTGCAAATATAAAAAAGTATATTTTTCCTTCGCGGAGCATATAAATAGCTACGTTGCAAATATTTTTAGAGTAGCGGTTGGGTAGTATAGTGGGTGGGTCAGGTAAGCGCTACTATTTTTGCAGACGTTGTTGGACTTTTCCTTCCGCATTTGACGATATCGCTTGATTTACGATGTCGCTTCCCGACATTTACTGAGACCTTTTTGTAAAACACGACTTTAGTTGTTTCGCTACAAAGACATTGTGTTATTTTATTAACTTTTATCTTTAGAAACTCTTCCGTTTGTGTAATATACCTGCATACGTTTCAAATTTCTAACATAAACTTTTCACGAAAGAGCTTTTAATCAAGTATAAAAGCTTAATCAGAAAAAATATTGTTCTCGCACAGATATCTAATTTGTTAAATGGATATATTACGTAAAAGCATGTGGCAGTTATACAAATGTAGCTATATGTCAGCTAGGGAGTGGGCAGTAGCGCCGCGCCGGCTGGCCGTGTGTCGCCGGGGTGTCCCGACCATCCCGACCGCCCCCTGCCCATCAGCTGACGTGATTTTATCACACACAAATAAAAGTAGACGCGCGGATAGTCGTTTTCATTCCTTTTATAAAATAAATTCCTCTGAAACTAGGTATTTACCTACTTTGTAACTTAAAATGTAGAAATGGAGCCAAGTTATTTGATAACTTTTGTCGTAAAAGATCTGGGCATGGTGTATCCATGACTTGGTTAGCTAACCACTTACTCACAGATTAGCATCGGTTCTCTGAATTTTGAGTGGAAAATGTAGAGTAAAATAGTACCTACCTCTAGGGTATATAAAAATAGCAGCAATTTCCGGGAACACAGCCATTTTCCTCAATATTTCGAAATTTTCGTGTTGATTGGTTTCGGTGCCCTTCATGTCTACATCCGAATTGTCCGCTCTCGTAGGTACCCTTGATCTGATAAAGTTCTGTAATTTTTGCTCGGCCGAGCCATATAAAACTCCAAACCCTACCCGTCATAAGCAAGCTCCAGAGATACGAAAAGGGACTACGAACTTAGCTACATATGTTTAGTTGATTTCTACATCCTTTCGTTCTACTCGTTGAGCGGCTGATTTCATATCGCACCTTAGTGAATGTGATTCTACACTATATTTAACTAAGTTCACTAAGTTAACTTTTAACATCCATAGCAATGCCAGCACAGGTAAATTAATTTGCTTAAATACAAATGACTTCCTGGCCCAATTTCAAAACCTGAACACGAATATATTTCTAATGTGTGTGCTATTACGATTTATGCGACATTAAGTTAGTTTAACGAGTATTGGATGGCATAAATATATTTATGTGAAACATAAACTTTTATGCAGTAGAAAATAAAATTCTCTTCTTGAATACCTATGAGCTTGAAGGAAAACCTAATACGTTTTGATATTAAATTTTATTTCGGTTACGAATGCGCCATACATGAATTGTGTTTTTAAATAATTGAAAACAGTGTGCAGTGGACCGTTTTAAAAAACAGAATTATGTATCGCTAGGCTAGATGTAACTTTTATGTTGCTTTACATTGCAATCTTTGGCCCAAACTAAAGCTGCATTTGTTCGTTTAGATGTTGAAGTCGTGTCGTCAGCTGACGATGACGGTGCGGACGGCGGGCGCACTGGTGGGGCGCGCGTCGTGCTCGTGGATGGACCGCTACGGCCGGCCCGCTTCGCCGCCACCGCAGCGCTCATCACGGCCCAACAGCAAAGACCGCTCCGTACGGAGGGTGAGTAACACAAAAAAGCAGCTACTTTTGTTGAACGTCTGCCAATACTAACACTATAGTACTTATCTTGTACACTAAACCATTTATTATTCGTCTCATGTCATATGCCAAGCTGCGGCGTTCGTCGACGTCTCTTGCCCAAAGCCCAACGATGACGACAGTTACTTATAAACACGTAAATTAATTTATGACATCATAATTTTTTATGATCAATTCCGTTACTCGTAAATATTTTATGTCATTGCATATTGGGGTTACAGGTCGGAGCGCTTTGTGGTATGCTAATCGCAGTCAACTCACCACAGAATTCTGTCGTTAGCGGTTGTAATGATGCGGGGCCGCGGCGCGCATCGATCTCTGTGACATCACCGCGATGAGCTCCATCACAATATGTAGTACATTTTAGTGAATGAAGCCATTCTTAAGGCGTTGTGAGCACAGATTACGTGTTTATGGGCCCTTATGTATTATAATCACGTGCCAAGAGCTTTCCCTAATAGCAATTTCCGTAATGTTCCATCCGGAATGCCATGAATTTTCGTATAGTATCTACAACGCATTTCCATTTTATGTTGCGAAGCACTTAATGTACAGTAATAAATAGCTAATCTTATGAATTTGTGTGCAGGTTGACCTTTGTATAGAGCCAGGACAGTCGTTAGGACTAATGATAAGAGGAGGGTTGGAGTACAACCTCGGCATCTACATCACAGGGGTCGACAAGGATTCCGTTGCAGACAGAGCAGGACTTATGGTAATTATGCTTTCTTGTTCAACTAACTTGATAAGTTCACCCGTTCGGGCAACTAATGACGCTCAAAATGGAAGACAATATTGGAAATTGTAGTAATTTGATGGGTTTGTTATACTGAATAATGTTAGGTAGCATTGCCTTTATTGTTGTTGGCAATATGCGGCCGTCTTTATAATGTTGTGTTCTTTTTATTTATCACATAAAATGTATAAGAGGCAATTTGGACATGTTTATTGGCTTTTTAACTTGTATTGCGTACGTAACCATTACTATTGGATAGTTTCTTTAAATTGTTATATAGGATAGGATATAGGAGGACCGGTTTTTTTATTACGGTTTAACTCATTTTTTATATCCTATACATACGAGTATAACATAAATAATCTTTTAAACTCATTTGGTAAAAGTAAGTACTTTTGTGTCAAATTAATAAAAAATCAATTTCAATAAAAACCACCTAAAATAATTGAGTGCTATGTAACAGGAATGCGGAGTAAGTTTACTGTGAATATAAATCTCAATTTAGTGCGCTTAGTTTGCTGCAATTCGTTGTAAATTAACGCGACACCCAACTCTGGGAAAGTTGCGGAGCCGGCAGGCAAGAGGCCTTCGAGACGGAATTGCATCGAAGTTTGTGCCAACCGAAGGCGCTTCATAGTTGGCTAAATTACTGGTTTGTTTCCCATTAAACTTGCAGCTCTATAGAAATTACATTTTGAATAGCTGCTATTAAATGAAGTCCTAGTCTTGGAAGCTGTATTCAGAACTTATTCCACTTGTAGGTTGCCTTTACGTTACTTCTCTTAATACAACAACATTGTTTCTGTTTACCGAATTGAGCAGATATTATTTTCGAAATTTCGTGTTGCGGGTAACGGTGTGGGGTGTGTGGGCAAATTTATAGCGTTTGAGCTGGAGACTGGCCCCTCCCCTTGTTTCTGCTCGCTACCTAGCTACATCCGAGCCTCGTTACTAACATTTGTAACTTCTGCCACCAACAATTTTTCAAGAATTTTTTATTAAACAAAACCGCACTTTCGGTCAAAATAATGTACAACTTGTGAATACTTTGTAGAAGATGAACAAATTCATCAGCATCACTAACTTTGTCTTCATTATTTAATTTGTATTAGGTTGGAGACCAGATCATGGAGGTGAACAATCAGTCGTTCATCGACGTGACGCACGACGAGGCGGTTGCTCAGCTCAAGTACCACAAACGAATGTCCTTGGTTGTGAAGGACGTCGGGAAGGTTCCTCACGCATGCACCGCGTACGGTGAACGGGATGCGACACCCAGGTATCTATTGCAGACATATTATTACCGTATACGAGCCCTTGGTCCTGCCCCTGCCCATGAGAGTGACGGAAGGAAAAGTATACTTGTGTTTGTGTTCACACTTGTGCAGTATATTATGTAGGTATGATCTCCCGATGATGGCTACTCGCCGTTGAGATTGACCGCCGTGACCGATCACGTAATGTTAGTTTTAGTTTAGGCACCTCGTCAGCTCAAGTCTCACAAATGACCTCATATTTTGTAAGCTGTATCGGAAACACATCTAGTTTGGCCGCAAATTAGAAAAAGCTGTCTTAGCGTGGGAGGCCTCAGCAGATGCCCGATAACCTTAAAAAATCGCTGAACCAAGTTATAGCATACCCCGACATGCCCTTAATCAGCACTCGAATTCGTAAAGTTCTATAAATCTTTTCTGAATATCTTTATGTTCATAGTTTTCACTAATGTTAATTAAAGTGTTTCGTACTCGAGTAGAAAACCAAATCCATTCCGTTCGCATGAAATAATTTTCATTTAACTTTGTTTCTGGAATAATGCAGTTTCTCTACGGTATAAAATGAAATTATATGACTTGTAACTCGTAAATAGGGTAAAAATCTAATTTAATACATTGAATCTGGCTGCTTTCTAGGATACCATTATAAAATTGTTTTAGGCACATCCACGAAAGGGGAACACCTGTCAGCCAGTCAGATTAATTGCATGATGCATTCAATTTTCTTTTCGGCTTTTTAACAGTTGGATTGTTAGTGGCAGACATTTCGGGAAACTAGGAAAAGATTTTTTTAATTTATGGGATGTGGCAGTAGGTTTTCAGTTGTTACATAACGTAAGGTCACATCAAACAACTTTATAACTAAACTTAGTTTAGGTATGCAAGCCCTTACGAAGACAGGAGCCAATTTCGGTGATGTGTTAGCACATACCATAAATAGTTGCAGTTGCTAATATGTAAGTTATTGTATGGAATCCAGAGAACTCAGGAAGTACGAAGAACCACAGCTTTATTCAACCGGAATCTCCCGCTCGTTATGAACTAACAACCTAGACTCCATTGAGGGCCCTTATTCATAATGAGAAACCGTGAGGAACGCAGTCTCATTATCATTTGAAAATGCAGGTGACTAAATAGGGATCATTTTTATTTAGTGTAGTACCGTACCGGTTCTGATATTATAATAGAAGTCACAGAGTGAGTGGAATGTAACGGAATGAAGTCTTGGTTGCGTTACACCTAAGCATCAAGTAATAAAGTAAGCATAAGTAAGCATAAGTTCATAGCATTTTAGTGCCAAATATTCTGAATCATGGCTGAACCTGACTTAGAATATTTAAATGACAAATGCAGGAAGGCGCAGCGTGTGTTGGTCTCTCACAAGGTGAACCCAGAATCTGGTAAAATGGTCATGGCAATCCGGCACAGTCCAGTCGTGTGGCGTTCGTATGCAGCGGACTATTTGTAGATCCGCCTCGAAATATCACCACAATAACCTATGTTGATTGTGCCTTATAATCAGCTTATAATGTTCCTACTTTTGAGATCGAGGCCTCCTCTCTTAGAGAGGGAGTGGCAAGGCCTTTCTTCATGCTGATGATAAAATAATGTTTCGTTTAGAATAAGCGGCTGGGGCAAGCGTCGCGGCGCCGCGTCGACGGCGGTGGAGCAGAAGGCGCGCTCGCTGCTGCCGCAGTGCGACCTGCCCGCCATCGCCTACTACATGGAGGAGTACGCCGCAAGGAGGCTCACGCCCGACTCCTTCCTCACCGTCGTCAGGGACCTGCTCGATACGCCGCAGAAGGTACGTCATCCATACATGATTATTTCTGCCTTCAGACTCTTCTGATCGGAACCATATTCGTACTGTTACTGCTTGTTCCGTCAAGATCGATCGCAGAGTCAATCCATGTATGGTGGCTCATAATTATGATTAATTCAAAGAAGGTCAGTCCGCCACTGCACCGAATATTCGAAACGATTCTTTTGGGCTAGCATGACATTGGCCAAAATGTCGATTATAAAGTTATCAGCTTTGCTTGCCAAATACCTAATTTTGATCTTTTTATTCTAAAGTAGATCACGGTACGTTTATTCAACTATAGATTTCTCTACATAAGAATTAAATGTAATATAAATGCATACATTTCTCAGAGCACAATCGTCAGACTGTAAACTAATGTCACTCTATACAAACTTGTACCGTTACAAGAATCGATCCCAATCCCTAGTGCAGGCGGTGGCTCCATCCGCGGCATTTAGGTCATCACACAAATATGCTACTGACAGCGTATACAGAATTAGGTAGTTGGCAAAGTTTCCTATTGGAACTGAATTAGTGTTCTGTGAAGAAAGTCAAAGTCGCAATTTGACGGTTTGATCAGAAATTGGAATAGGTTTGTAACTATTCCAAAGGTTAGATTGAGGGTTTCCCGTTTATACGAATATAGGTAACACAAAAAATACACACCAAATAATACCATCTAAAGAACCTCATACAAGTGTAATGTATGTTAACCGATTTCGGATACTTTCAAAGACTTCTTTCTACTATTGCTGAATTCCAGATTGTGCTCTATCGACCCTATTATCTTGGCCCCTTTGATCTCTATTTCGGGACATTCCGCACTAATACTTACCTACGTCTACCAATGAAAGTGTTTGTGTTTGTAGCTCGGGTTTTCTCATGTTAGCAATAGGGAAAACTGTAAGCTGTGTACATAGAGATAATGTTTCAGTATACAAGTTGGTATTACAACCGGCTAATTTATGTACAAACTGCAAACATTGCTTAGCTTGAGCGGAGTAAGTACTTTGTCTATTGCCGTCACTCCTAAATGAGATCGTTGAGTAGAATTATAATTTTCTCTATCTAATTGGACGTTTTTTACGTATTTGTTTCTTTCAGATAAGTATTTTCTTTTACCGCGGCCAGAACTTAGAACTTTACAATTCTAACAATTTTATCGCGATAGATCAAGTTTCTCGCTAACTTCAGTTCTAGGTGAAAGTAGTATTTATTGATAAATAGAAATCCAATTTATTTCGATTCCAATCTCTAGATAGAAGATAGGGCCAAGGTGTTCGAAAATAGGCCACTTTGTGGATAAAAAAATTGCTATGGAAGTTACATTTATTGAACTGTCTTACTGAAATACACATTCATAGAGATAATATGTTCTCTTATGGTTCATATGAACTAAAATACTGAGGTCTAAACTATCACTATCTATATACCACTATTATGTATATATCTATCACTATGTTTTCAGAATCGTTTTAGAGATTCATCTTTTAGACACAATCATAATATACACTCATTGTGTGGGTATTCGATTTCGAGCAAGCACGTAGAAAACGTCTTTAATTCGACGTCTCGTATTGCATTATTCAACACATCCCGAATTCTGTTCACCGAGACATCTCTTTCTATGCTATTTAATGTTTCTCCGCGTGGTTTTTTTAGTTGTAGGATTAAAGTAATTTGTGGGATGTCATAAAGTGCGCGTGTAGACGCTATATCAATACATTATCATCAATCATAGGCGGTAAAACTTATGCCTCGTGCAGGCACGCTCGTCACATTACCAAACAACAATTTATCTTTTGGAGCAGGCAGCGTGCACGAAGTCTGTTTAGGTTCAGTTAATGATGTGTGCATAATAAGTAGCTGTTTTAAACATATTGTATATTTAAGTATCTATATTATTATGTTTTCCTTCTACAATCTATTCCTATGAAACCGAATCACGGTTTTACGGATGAACTTAAAATGTATGCATGATGCCGTCTAAATTATTCTAAATAACTTCCATATAAGACCGTATCCTTTGTTTCTCATCTACCTGTTTAACCTACATTCCGCTCGTACCCTCGACAATTTCTTTCCAGTGCTAGTTCTGCAGTGTTATTTCTTTATACAAATAATAGATGAGTGTGTTTCGTTCGCAGTACACGCTTCTGACGGAGATACGCGAGTTCATGGTGCCTGAGGACCGGGCCAGGTTCGACGAGCTCGTGTATAGGAGAGAAGAGCCCGCCGATCATCACATTAAGGTAATTACGGTTTACATAATTATGAGAACGCATCTATCAATATTAGTACAGTATCTTAGTAAAAATGATTTCAATTAAAGTACTTTTAGACCATACCACGATAACTTCTGAAGCGCCGAATTTAAATGCTCATCTAATTTTCCCGCGGTGTGGTTTACTTGAAATGTGCGGAATGGCACTCTTGATCTCCTTAAAAAGTGTATATTGTACTGTACTTGCACTTATCATGGGTATAACCGTTGTACCACTAAAGTAAACGAAAAATTATAAACACATCTGCACCACAGACACCACAAAATAAGCTTTGCAAATTGTAGAGTAAAATAATCATGTAAATACAAAGTAATTCGCAACGTTTTCACAATTAATATCTTGTTCAGCGAAAAATAGAGGTAAAAGGTGTATTTCCTCCGAGTTTATTAGGCAGGTTTTCGTCTTACAATGTTGTAATCTGTGCTCCACCTGCAGTACCTAATTAGGATTCCGCCCTCTTTGCAAGATTGCTAGAACTAATTTAATTTAAACGATGTTTTGCTGTCTGCTAAAAGATAACTAAATTATTTCAGTAAACTATGGCTTCAGTTTATCTTAACGAACGAACGAATGAAACTTGTTGAAGAGAAGTCTCAACTCTTTGTTCAATCACATGCCCATAGTTAAAACATCCACATCACTAGAGTACTTAAAATTACACAGTTGCTCTGTGAAAACTGCGCAAATACATAACATGAATGAATGTATAAATCTTCATACATAGATAACACAACAGTATGTACACTTCAGTGCAAAATCATTTGCACAAACTTAGTTGATGCTTACGATTTGTTGGTAGCGGGCTCCCGAGCGACACATGCTACCCTCCTCGACGATGCATGAGTTGCACGACCCGGTAAGTGCACACGCTTTACTTATTCACTTGACTGTACACAAGGACGTACACAGCTGCTCCAAACAATAGTCCCATCTACCTAAATTATTCAAAAGAATTTGGAATTAAGATAAAGTACTTCAAAAGGTTAAGGATCGCCGAGTACGCCCCTGTATCTGCATGTTCCATCGATGTCATAGTTTGATTGCTTTCTATAGTAGATTGAGCTTGTTTATAAATGGTTCACAAATGTATTATTGAAATAACAAGTAGGCATCATGAAACATCAATGATACACCCATAAGGTCAGGCCTGACAAATGTAAACTCCCATCATGGTACACTTAATGTGACCCATGAATTTACGCGTACTTTCTTTTCTGAACACTATGTCAACCACAACGTCTTCAATGTCTTTCGTAAATCTGTTTAACTCAGTTCATGGACTTTTAGAGTACTATAGAGTTCAAAGTCCCTAATCAAGTAAAAGTTAGTAACTCTTCCACGTAAGTAAAGTTACGTGCGAAGTGGTTGAAAGTGTTGGGGCTTTCGGGTCAGGTTGCGGGTTATTGTTATAGGAGGGACCGGCGGAGGCACCTCTCGTAGCCGACCATCGCTCGCCCTCCGAGGACTCCGGCCTGGGCCTGCCACCGCATGACCATGCTTACAGGTGACCTCATTATATGACTGACCACACTTACATTAACATAGATAGAGCTCTTTACACTACGATTAAATAGGATGTAGCAGTTTTCATGAAAAGCGGAAAGATATAATAATAATTTGTCATTCAGCTGAGGCCGAGCGAGATCAGAGAGCCGCCAGCCGGACAGACCGCACCTCTCTAATGAGCGATGCGTAAATCCCTCACCGCCGGCGGGGCCTCCTGTAAAGGCGCTTAAATGCTCAAGTACTCGTACTTTAATGGTAAAGTGCGAAAGCAAAAGCTGAGTCCTCGTCGAGCGTTCGCTTTCGTCCGCTCTTTTACATCTCACAGCGAAAATAACCCACAGTTTTCCACTAGCCCTTGTCAGAGCTCACTCTTGCGAACCGAGCATCTCATTGGCTGGTCGCCAAACACTTCCACTTTTATTCAGTATTGGAATCGATTGTTTTATGACGGCATAAATGTTCCCATTTATTGTCACCGGCGGTTTACTGCCATTGTCCTGCATCCGTAAGTAAGGGTGGCTTTCAATTTACTGCCAGTTAAATCGATGCGAAAGCGACGTTTAAACTTTTATCGAAGATCAATTTTGTCAAATTCTTTCAACATAAACAATTTAGATTTATTATTGTCGCAGTCCATATTCACTTTAACGGTTTGGTTGCATGGAGTTGTTATGACAATATTGAAAAGATCAACAATGAACCTACTTCTTAGATAACAAAGAAGGCTCGAATAATTCATTAGTTGCAGTAGTTACCTGCACAAGTGTTACTAATCTTAACGTTACATTTTCCTTTACCTACGAATCCAGAGTAATGTGAAATGCGCGAACACTATGTATGAATACAAAAACAGTAGTGTCTGGTCACTATTTGAACCTTTATAATACCTAACAGACATTATTCTGTGTAAATTAAATAAAAATGATTTAGGAGTAGGAAACAATATTGACCAATAAAACACAATATAGGCCCTCCGGACTCGAAAGTGCGACCCTGTAAAAGTGTTGATCGTTGAAATCGGTTGATGGTTGAGTTTGTGTGTTATCGTATGGTGTTATGTGTGAAGTAGCTGGTGTAGCGATGTGTTGGTGTTATGTGACGTGGTGTTGTCTGGGGCAGGAGCGGGCGCGCGTGGCGGCCCAGCGACGCGCCGCCCCCGGACGACGACCTGGAGCCCCCGCACGAGGTGATTTTGCCAGAATTACCTTCTACACTTATCCTGTCGACCACATTCACTTCTCTGCGCCTTGTCTATAGCAGTGTCCTGGGTGTCACTCGCGTTCTCATCATCGACCATTCACACTTACATATTTTCTACTGATCTCTTTACCGACAGCTGTTCTAGCTCATGCTCAAGTTCTACTTTAAGCTTGATCTTATAATTATAGACATAATAAATAAAACACTGAACAATTACGGAACTAGTAATTACGGAGCTGATGTTGCATCGCTTTCATTGCATCTGTTCTTTCCATAGCAAAAATAAAATGAATATTTTGCTTTACTTTGGAATTAGCTAATTAATTGAGTAGCTTAGCTGGAGTGGCACCTCGGCACTACCACTGTGTTACTGTGTGTCTCACATTTTCTTGCATGAGTCGATAACGGCTAGCGAGTAGAACTAAAACAGCTCACAATTATGGCCGTTATTTCCTGTATATTGCATTCCATGGGTAAATCTGGCAAAATTCGGATACCTATTTATTTCTCACCTCGCAAAGAGGTCTGTGGGGAACATTGGCAATTTAACTATGTGAGAATACCTATTCGGCAATAGCGGCCAAGAACAGTGTTTTCTTTCGACTCTATTAGTATAGAATAGATTCAAGTAGAAGTTCTTCTCTTGGATTTTTTATTTATCTACCAATGTGTGTGAAGCTTAAGTAACTAAAAACATCCCAAATAGGACGATCACCATTTAACCTGGCTTAGGTTTCATGAAAGAAAATAGTTTGAGTTGAATTCGATACGTCTTGTATGAAATCTAGATGACTAATGTAATTTAAAACATTATGACGTCATTGAAAACACAGTTATATAGGGCGTTTGTTTAGAGTACTATTTTAGCTTGGTGATGTATCGGCTCGTTGGTCTAGGGGTATGATTCTCGCTTCGGGTGCGAGAGGTCCCGGGTTCAAATCCCGGACGAGCCCACTTTGTTAACTTTTTGCTTATATTTTTATTCATTTTGTAGCTTTTTTTATTTAAGTCTCGATGTGATTATTAATTTATTAAAAAGTAATTAATTTTAATATGTCAACAAAACCACACATAACGAAAAAAAGGCATCGACATAGGTTTATATTTACGTACAGTACGTATAGGACCTTTAACATAATTTTATGAGAATTAAAAAAAAACATATTTCACTCAAGTAGGTGCTTGAATAAAAATAAAAAACTTATTTGGCATAGTTATAGGTAATTGTGGCTCTATGTCAAAAACGTACCCCAAGAATCGTATCAGTGTGACACCTTTGTCCGTCTGTCTACCTGTCCGCAAAAAGATACCCTTAAATAACCACAGCATTTTAAAAGGTTCCCAATATTTGCTAAAGCTATTTATGGAAGGTACGTTCTGACCGAATGACAAAAACGGAAACTTTGTAGCTACGTTATTTCCGTAGGTCTGTCAGTTTGTCTGTTATTATTTTTGTCAATAGGTACCTACGTCACGCTGCTGAGTTTTCAAATGAAAAGAGTGTTTTCAACTCATGATCAACTAAAGGATTTGAATAAACCAGTTAAGGTAGTTAGTTTTGGAATTTAAAGTCAGATTTCCAACGTTAACAAAATAAGATGTTTAGGAAAGTGGCCCTTTACCTCAATAATAAATGATAATAATGCACGTAATATTAAATTATAACTAGTATTATATCAAGTTTATTCTAACGTATAATCTGGGTAATATTCTGACCTAAACACAGAATATATTATATGCTAAGGATCCTTTTATACAGTCAACAACAGAATTTTGTATGTAGACAGGAAACAAACATCTATTCCGTCCTACGTTGCTAAAGAGGTTATATTCATACTTATTATAATATGTAACGTTTTATGCGTAAACATACTCAGACGTATAATGACAATGATTTTAAGGTAGGTAGATAATTTGCGTTAACCTAAATGGAAGTTGCAGTTACCCGCGAGTATAAGTACACTTATCTCGTTTGCTGACTGTACAATGTAACTATTTCATATATTCACGTACTATTAAATCGCTTTTTTTGAGAATTCTCTTTTCACTGTCGTTTTCATATCTCTTGGGATGTTGATTGTATGTATGAAATTCAGATGACGTATTGCGTTACATAAATATACGGTCTGTTGAGAGTGGTTTGTACGAGCCAAGATCTTTCCGGTTTTGAATTTCAGAAGTTTCTTATAACACATCCTATTCATTTGAACAAATTTCGCTGTAGCTACGGGAAGAATTAAGACGTAAGTAATTTATAAAATACGTTCCTATCTACTAAAAATGTTTTTGTCCAAGAGTTATTAAGAACAATGCTTCATTAAGAAAAAAATCTCTAAAATAATAGCAGTTTCTAACCTTCATTCAGGTAACCTTTGGTGGGTTTAATATCGATTTTATTACAGGTAGGTATAATTTTCACCGCACCTTCTCTTGTTAAAATTAATGAGTGCTAAAGGCTAAACGCTAAACCATCTAATGTTGTGACGTCAGTAAGTCGCGGCAAGCGCCATATTGATACGTCATAAAGATAAGGTGAGCTTACTCCTAGGATAACGAACTTGCCTCTAATCAGTTCCCTCTGTTAAAAATTATCTTTTAAAGATATTAAAATGCTGAATACAAAGGAATAAATGAGACATGCGAGTGTCGCTGAATCAACGATTTACCGCGAAACGCGAGAGAAAACTAATTATAAGTTATCGCATTATTCAAGAAAGCATTCATTAATAAATATAGGACATCTTTTATAAATGAAGCTCAATAAGAGCGAGCCAAGGAAGACCTCTTTGTCGGTGATGTGCTTTATCCACCCCCAACGTAATTATTTAGATAATATTGTTAGCTATACATAGAGCCATAATACTTCCTTAACGAAATGAGTTCAATAGAAGCTTATTGTGTAAGCTTATCTTGTTTGTCAACCTTCAGTCGCAGGATTTATAATTAACGTTGTGTCCGAAATAGTCAAATATAACAAACACACAAATTTAAGATAAATAGAACAGGCTTCTTCTTCACAACAAAAATGTTTATTTTATGTTTTAGCACAATCTGTTATGGTTAGGGTTTTGTGTACTTTTCGTTAGTAACAACTACTTAACTAATTTTCTAGTGGGGATACGCAAACTACGGCCACATACATTTCGTTCCGTATAAAACGTTTGAGCAAGCAAATGTTTATGAAGCTCTTAAATAAAATACATTTCGCGGGTAAAGGCGACAGTTATTGACCGCAGCAGTATTTTACTGAGAGGATAGAAAATTAAAAATATTTCCGGCGTACTTGCCGCGGGAGCGCCATAAAATGTAAAGTTAACAGGGAGCCTCTTAAGCAAACCGTAGGGCGGGCGCGTCCCAAGGGCGGTAAGGGCGGTTAGGGCGGCAAGGGCGGCTTCAGGCGGGTAGCTTGACTAGCTCCAGCAGTGCGCGGCGCGCCGGCCGCTCGGCATGTCGTCGCGCCGGCGACGCCGCGTCGCCTTCCGCGACTACGTACCTATGGACGTGCGCGCCATGGCCAAGGTACCCTCCACTTTCTTTGATACACAGTTCGGTAACATTCTCACCCTCTCCGTGATATAACACTAGACTTGTAATGAGATGGCTTTCTATTTTCGGTTTCGAAGTTTCAGGGATAGTTTATACATGCGTTCTTACTTTTTTTTTTGGATTTTATTATTTGCCGAAGCTATTCGAATCGTTTGTAATATTTAAACATTATTTGAAATATTTATTCGAGCTTTAGTATAAAAAACATTGCATCAAAAAAATATATGCTTGTTCATTTATGTGTGATTCATCGTGTGTAGACTGTAGGTACTGTTCTTTAATGGAAATTTCGTGTAGCTACATGCAATGTAATTATAAGTTAGCAGGAATGTAATGAACGTGATGAAATATCTAATTAGTCTTTTGGTGGATACAGTGTTTTGTGAATTTGTAATTTGTTAAGCGCCTGATTTTTTTTAAGCAGCAACAATAACATAACGTTAATTTAAAACTTGTAAGGCATAAAATTCAACGTTGATCTTTAAAAACAGTTTTGTTATTTAATATTATTTTAATAGAGCTATTAAAAATCAAATTAATGCTTTAACACTTCGCGTCTCAAACAGGACCCCTAAACATATTGAAATTGTGCGCTTAAAATGAATAATTTATACATTATACATACATTCTCGTACCAATGGTTCTTAGTTTGGAAGGTGTGAGCAAGTTATTCGACGCAGACCACGGATTGTCCTGCATATTTAACAGGGTTGTTTGTTAACAACCCTCTCCCTAACTGATGCCACGGTGAATAAAGTGAACAAAAACATCAATATTTAACATTCCGAACAGTAGTAGTAGTACAGTTTAAAGCATACAACCACTCTTATCCGTTTTTTTTATGTCTGCTTCATTTTGCTCAAACATAATAAACCAAACAACATACAACCGATCAATAAAGTTAATTAAATTAGCAGTATGAAAACCCGGTCGTTGATGTCTTCTCTTTAGGGAGTCATTGTTGCAGAACATTCAACCGCTCTCATGACATCTATGACAACGTTATCTATAGTGATTTAATTAAATAACGCAAACGTAGCGAGATAACAGAAGTAGGTACTTACTGTAATTTAACATAATTGTATTTCTTACTTACGATAAAATTTTCGTAGCACGTAGCACGCGTAGCGTTTCGTAGACTCGAAGTCTCGTAGACCCAAGGATCTCTTTTTGTAAATTGAGGAACAAAACCCCGACGTTATCTACAATCCGTAGCAGTCAGGTGCTACGATAAAGTCGTCATTTAAAAGTACCGGTTAAGTCAGTGGGCTACGTCTGCTGCGAGAACAGGAATGACCTATTTTCCTGGGTTGACACTTGGATTTACGCGGGAACATGCCACTGATAGGTTACGTACACACTGCGTAGCATGATTTATGAATAGATAGTGTAGATTATTTCTGTGTAAGGCCGTAACATGTATATTTGCGTGTTTCTTAGGAGATAAGAAGGACCTTCTTAAATGAACATGCTGATAAAAGTAGGTATGTAAAATAAGGTGTTGTTTTTAGAACAAAAAATGCAACACGTACAGAACCAATCATACTTACTAGTTTTATAATGAAAACGAAAACAGAACAACGAGGTTGTTTACTTCTTAAAATGAACTAGGATTTGGGTCGACTTTATTTCATATTATAGGGTTCTTTAGCCTTTATACGTTGCGTGACTATTTATTGTAGTTACACATAAAACTATTGCGTTCAATGGCTCCGGGTAAGCGATAATAGAGAACGAGTTCGGTTCGATATTAAACACGCAAGTATCCGACTCTAAGCTCACACCTGTTTTAGGTTTACAGTTTAAAATGTTATAAATAAGCCTTTAACTTTTTAATTTATCGTGGTACTGTCGGTGTATGAAGATAATGTCTGTTTACTGTACCACTAGGTGACACCTGAATGAATGCCTAAATAATACACACTTCTCGGTTTTTAACACTAAATATAAATAATTTTACACAGAGTTAGTGAAAACATAAGCATCCATCTTACGATCCTACTAGACAGGGAGATACTTTTTTTTTCATCCATCGTCCTTACATGCATTTTTTTGTAAACTATATGATTTCAGTCACTATTTGCGATTAAGATTTCTCAAAATCTTCGAAAATTTGCGTCTTAAATTACACGGAAGTTACTCCTTTAACCAACAGCTACTATGTTAAACTTTTGTTACGCAACAGAAATTAAAAGTAAACAATACATTATTACGCTTCGTGGGAATGTTTTCTCTATCTAAAATGTGTTTATTTTTTGTTACTAAAAACGAAACTAGTCTTAAATCAGACTGCGAACTTGGTCAGCAATTTCATATTTCTCTGATGTTGCAAAACCTTAAATTTATAAATTTAGATAACCGGGCATTTAGACCAGTCATTTCAAATTCAGATAGGATCATCAGCAAAGATATTGTCTTTCATAAACATAATATTAAAAACTTTAGCTTTTATTTGCAGAATTATATGTCAAGCCCAGAACGAAGCTCTGCCAGTAAAATTACCATATGTATTTGCGTTGTGTGACTTTTTGTTATTTTGAGCATAGTTTAGGTGCTACTAGTGCGATAACAATACTTAACAAGCTAGCACTTCCGCGCGGCGTTGGCGCTAGTCGAAACTGTGCCAACATGCAAAAATAGCGTGAAAAATCAATTGAATCGTCGAGACAGTTAGTTGGTCAACCCTCGCCATGCAGTTTAACCGCGAGTCTTCGCTCTTTCACATCCCTCTAACTATACTCCTTATATATTAGAAGTTTTTTATAACTAATAAACAAGTTTCTATGTAGGTTGTAGTCTAGATGGAACTTTGTCGTGTGCTACATCCAGTTACGTAGTTTTTACGCTTGTATTACTTTCTTGCGTGTAAAGTGTGATGCATGTTATCTATGAGTTGTGACACGGTGCTGTCTAGTGTTTTGTACTTGTAGTTCTACTGCGTTTCACATTGGTTGGTCTGTGATGTGTAATGTAAGCTTGCATATTGTTCGGCATGTAAGGATATAACACACGCACATGTGCAGGAGTACGAGGAGGAGGGGAGGCGCTCTCGGCGACACTCGTCCCCGTGCAACTCGCGAGAGGGCAGCACTACCGCTCTTCACACACAACACTACGATGATTCCGTAAGTAATCCATTATATTTACTTCGTCCCGCAGAATTAAAAGCCAGTAAAATTGTGTGCTAATCTTCTGATAACCCTCCACGCTTTTGTCTTACCAATATTGAATTACACAAACCAGGCTTAAGGATATGCGTATACGTGGTTTTTCTAGTAAGTCGAAATCCCAACTAATTTTGAGAAAAATGCAGCGAACTAAATAGGTACAGCGACATGATTTACTCGTCGTCGTACACTCTTGTTCGATCGTAGTATTTTGTGTTTTCCAATCAGGAACTTTTGAAACTTCGGAACAACAATATCGAAATTTCTCGTTAATCCAGAGGAAAATCATTTTGTTTCATGAAATTTCGTATCTTTACGAAACCTTATCATGAACTTACTTATATACTTTATCGGCATACACGATCAACCGCTGATTATACCTACTGTGTAATTGAGGAAAACCTTAACAAGCATTGCGATGATATTTAAAACAGTAGGTAAATGTTGTGACATTTCATACCAATCAAGCTGTTAGCATTTATAAGAAACTTTTTATGTCGGTACCTACTTACTTTTAAAGTTCACGTCTTAAGTTCCCAGTCTTTTATACCAATAATAAATATAGATCTACGCTCACAAAAATATGTTTTTGTGTGACTTAGATATACCATGGCTATGGCCATGGTATATCTAAGTTATCGAACAATTTCGTCGGAATCAGCAGAAGCTCTTGTTTATATGTATGTTTGGTGGAATACAGTGGATACCCACCAAAACTCATTTGTAACTGAATAGTTTGGCACCGAGCCAGCCCTCTGACAGGGCCATCTTGATGTCACAGGTCCATCTAAAACATTGTATGAAATATTACTGGCGTAGCTTAGATATTTGTATAATAGATATTATATACGAAAAGGAAGAACGTCTCAGCAGTATTTTAGGAATATTTCTTTCAGAGCAATAAATAATTGCTCTAAATCAACATTGCCTATGTGTGTTCGACACATAAATCTCTAAATAATTGCTGGAATATGAAACAACAATAAACGATACATCAATATTTATTTATAGAAGTATTTTAATACTTATGGAGATTCGGTAAACTTATTCTAATATAATGTCAGTCTAAATAACTATGTCTAATCATACCTAACGAATATTACTGGTTTCGTAGTTAAACTTGAATCAGTGACCATATTTTTTGCTTTTTGGCAAGTTAAGCAAAATAAAGTTATTATTAGGTTTTAGTTAAACAAAAGAACAAATCTATGCTGTTAATTAATACTGACAACCTTTTTACATAAGAAAACGAATGTCTTTCCGATCATTGTAACTTTGTAACCAAAATTGTAATATTATATTGTAACAAAGCACGTCACACCTGTCATTTCAGTTATAATACTCGGTCCATGGGCATTTGACATTCAAACATCCACTCACTTTTAAATCTAACATTATATCCATGACATGGGTACGATTTGTGGTTTGATATTTCATACCATGAAGTGGTCGAATAATGTGATTTGAATTTCTATTTTAACATTGCCATTTCATTTTATCCCATCGATAACGAAGTACATTGAAAGTCGATCATTTAATTTTATGTTTAACAAAATAATAACACTAAAACTAGTAGCCATGATAACAATAACCCGGACGATTAACACGCGTAACACGTGTCCTTAACACTTTGTAAATTTTGCAAATCACGTTCATTTGTATCGAACAATGTCCGTCAAAGTGCTTGTGTAATCGCTTAAACCGCTGCGTATGGGGGTTATTATGCCATTGGCTAGGGTTAAAGCTAAATTAGACCTAATGCTCTATTGGGAGGTCATAGTTTCTCTTGCAGTGATCGACGTAGCTCTTCTGTCGCCTTAGTCAGGTCTTTGTCGTGGCGGCGTTGCTTGCCAAGATCCCCTCCACAATCTTCTAGGTAATCCTTCGGCGGTTCTGCGGGATATTTGCTCCCGAATTTAGGCCGAGGGATTCTGACACGTTTGACATCGCCTAGCCAGCTCTCCATTTTCGATGGTTGAATGTTCGATTCTGGAAAAATAAGATATTATTTTTAAATTCATGATCAAATCTGCCAGCAGGTTACTCTTCCAAGGTGGTAAAGTTATTAGACACCTAAAAATGTTATTTGCAGCTTTACACAATGACATTGTACCATGAATAACGGAAAAGTTTAGTAGTTGTGTAGCCTGCCCGATACAAGATCTATTGCAATAGATATTGTATACTAGAAAACTGTTAGTAGTCATTAATTGAAACAGATTTAATCATATCTGATCGAGTAAGTGCAGGCCGTGCAAAAAGTGGCAACACGCACTACTTTGGCGCACCGTTGGTCAATGGTTGTGTAAGTAACGATGGTCATTGGGGAGTGGTGAAATCCCAAATAAGCGCGGTTTCATCTCGGCGCCGGGCGTGGGTGCCGCCGCGCCGTCAGCTAGTGTCGAGACATTTATGGTAAGGCAACACAGAACCATTTTGAAATTATTACACAAGTAATCTTAGTTGATCCAAGAGAAAACGGCGCCAGTTATAAATAGCAAAAAGTTCAGTAGGTCCAGTTGGTACAGGATTTCTCAAGGAATGAATAAATCCAAAAGTATCTCAGCATCCAATGACCTCGTCAATCACAATTCTACCTTCCATTCGTAGTGATTAAGGGGCCCTCGGGAACCAATCGTTGGTCCCGGAAGAGACGCGGATTGATATAGACGCTGAGATTAATTAATTATAAGTTGATCTCAATTAATTTAAGCTATCTTTTGTCACAAATGGGTATTAGTCGCTATATTTAGGCACGGCTCATAAGATATACATATCGCATGTCCTCTAAAAAACTGTCATAACACAATTTTTTTTGGTTTTTAGATAACACCCATTTCAATGTCAATTCTCCTTGATCTATTATTGAAAAAAAAAAAATTCCAAAAGTGTAGGTTCTGCGAAAATAATTAAATCACAGAATGACACACGCGAATGTTTTTTACGGATATCATCGGCCGGACACAAAAAAAACTTTAAAATATAATATCTCAAAACTGATTTTTTTGTGTTACGACGGTTTTTTTGAGGACGTGCGATATGATGTTAATTTTATTACATACGAAAACAAAACAACACACAATAAAACTAAATGAATAGCAATTATAGCTTGTGTTACAGAAACAAGTATTTTTATAAGCTTCATATTACTACGAGTATAAGAAGGCCTCGTTAACTGATATTGTATTGTATGCTAATCGTATCTCAATCGGGCTCGCTCGCTGGTGAACATAAAAAGTGATTAATTACTAGTCACCCGTTCCGCGCATCTTAAGTGCAAAGACAAAGATATTTTATTGCACGAATAGCTTTCTCTAGCGAAAGTGTTGATAAACGCGGTGGCATTATTTCTCTGTGACGCTTTCAAATACAATCGTTATTAATTGGCGCTTGATTTATGGGCTCTACGTGTTCAAAATTTGTCAAATCAAAACAATTTGGTAAAGGGTAGTGATTATGAATTCTGAATGGATTCAGATTATTTACTCTTAAGTGGAGGTGAGAATATTATTATAATCTTACTATCCAAAATATTTAAAATGTTTTGGAAATATTATTATTGAGAAGTGTAGCCTACAGGATATTGAGTTTAACATATTAGTCTTGGAGAACTTAATGCGAGACTGTGTCGTAATACACGTAATATCCGAGAAAGCGGGCCGACAGAATCAAATGCAGTTACAGGTCCGGTAGTTGGTACAGATCGTGACTCACTGCCACCTACCGTGAGTGAGATCCGACACGACAAGCGGACACCCGAAGCAACCACTGAGAACCCATTCTCAGAAACTTCTGACTCAGCGATGATAGTGATATCGAAAAGAATAAGATAAGATATTAGCGTGCAATAAAATAAGAACTCATTGCATGATTGACACTGATATAATAGTATTATTTTATAAACGCAATAAATCCAATAGATAGAAAGTATGGAGAATTGGAGTGAAATTACGTGGATTTTTTTCTTTTTAGCTCTCTTTAAAAACTTCAAGCAATGAGTCAACAAGTCTTCCCGTAATCACGCACAAATAATCCGGTTAATATTATAACTATAACATTATTGTTTAAAATAAAAAAGGCGTACATAACAATACGAGTACATGTTGCGCTTGAGAGGAGCACAGACTTGCCGGAAGTGGGACGTCGCGTGCGCATCGCCCACGCCTTTTGTCGTTTGTCCGTATTAATTTGTGTATGGAAATATAGGAAAGTACATCAATAATGAAACACTATGACTATGGCAACCGAGCACGAAGATGCTTCGGCGAAACTAGACACGAGATTGTTAACACTTTACTATCACTACATAGTATAAAACAAAGTCGCTTCACGCTGTCTGTCTGTCCCTATGTATGTATGCTTAGATCTTTAAAACTACGCAACGGATTTTGATGCTGTTTTTTTTTTAATAGATAGAGTGATTCAAGAGGAAGGTTTATATAATACATGCATATTATAGCAGAGAAAACATTAGTATCTACATTGCACCCGCGCGAAGCCGGGGCGGGTCGCTAGCTCCATATAAACCAAGCGTCATCTTGTACTCATATAAACGTATGGCTCGTGACAATGCTGACCATGCCTGTGACAGCCGAATTTTGCCAGCACCAAACCGCGCTGTGCCCTATGATGGATTTATAGCCTTTTTGTAGATTGGCCTATGACCCACCTATGGGAACATTATAGGAACTGTTTGTGCTAATCGAGCGGACGACGCATTTTGTTAGTACTGGCGTTTCTAGTCGCTGCCAGCGATTCCTTGCTCTGTGGATTATGGTTTTGATTGTGCAGCTGACTTGGTAACATGAGCTGACATATTTTCTACTCATACGTTTTTATTACTCATTAGAAAAATATGTCATAATGTCTCCTTGGAATGTTAAGTTAATTATGGGTGTAATGGTGAGATAGTGGCACTTTTACGATGCTTTAAATTGCTTTGGTACGTGACATCGTAAGTAACTCATGGGCTTGAAACTATATGGTACTTTCTCTTTCGAGTGTGCCCGGCTAATAAGTTCGGGTAAGGCTGGAATTGAATTTCTATATGGTGCAGAATTTAAATCGAGAGCCATAAGTGTTTTCGTGTTATGGTTCCTTGAAGTTGGGTTGTGATGACCAACCTGCGTCTTAGGTGCCTTATAAAATAAAAAATTTGGATAAAATTCATAATTATTTAATGTAATTTGCTTGATACAAGAACTGAAGTTCCAGTCCCAAGAAAAAAATGCATGGCGATACGAGATCGAAATATTTCTTGTCCAATTAAAATAAAATATTCAACTAGTCAATAAACACGTGATTAACATTTTTAGTTTCTTACTCAGTTGAGGCCAGTAGACCAGTAAATCGTATGGTGCCAACAAGTAGGATACTTTCGCTAAAAAACAAGATTATTGTATAGTGTCGCACATTTAGGTGAGTGTGTTAGATATATCTATGGCAATTGTACGTAATGTACTAGTCATGACAATTTGATACCGTTACCTCGGCGATATTAGTGATAATATACCGACGTTCCACTTAGCAATTCCTTGGCGTCGCCGCATCTGTGCAAGTGGGCTTCGGTATGTCCGTGTCAATCGCTTATTTCAGTTAGGAACGCTCTTACAAGACAGAATTTCGTTTGATAATGTGTTTATCGCAAACGTATTGTAGATTGGTGCAATATTTGACAGATTTATTAAGTTTCTTAAGATCTTGGTTTTTATACTCTTGTCATATCTGAATACACAACTGTCTGTGTGCATATCACGTGAAATTTACTAAATATAGCACGATGCAGTTTACTAAAAGGAAATTATATAACCAAAACACAGAGCATTCGTGAATATTATAATTGAAATGAACCGATAAAACAGTTCTTATAGCGGAAGAATTACATTGTAAACGTTATTTGCATTTTGTTGACCAATTAAACGCAGGAAACTGAAAAGATTGAACGTCTAAACAGGAAGACCAGGGGGTACTTGTATGGTCTGACCCAATATTTCCTGCAATTACCTGTCGTTTCCCGTAAACTCGTCGTGCCACTTTCTACTTCGCGTTTCTGGAAATGTTTTAAGTTGTCGACTTACATTTAAGTGTTTATTTTTACTTCACTTGAGCCGAACAAGTTGTATAAAGACACTGAGCATAAAATGTTGTTACTGCATTCACTTTAGTTGACTTTTTTGTAAAAAGAAGATTAACTGGTTTCAAGACTTGCTGCCGAGCTACTTATGAACAGGCGGTCATTACTTCCGATTAATCTTTCGAAAACAAAACAAGAACTTACAAAAAATATGAGTTGAGTGAAGAAAACGTAAGCTAAAATAAAACCTTTTCCTCCTAAATATTATGCTTATGACAATAATATTTGAAGCAGACTTGTGATAAGCCGGTTGTGTAAGGCTTTGCGGATTAAAATTATTTCGTGCAAGAATTTAATCTATTCCGAAGTAATCTAAGTGCCAGTTAGTTAATCAAAATAAAAACAATTTCTTTTTAACTCGTCGTCGACATGTCGTATTAAAGATGATCCTATACCTACATCACGCAAAACATAAATGTCTAGAAATGAATGATATAGGTAGTGGATACTGTCACTCAGAAAATTGGACACGAAACTGACATATTACCTAATGCTGTAATATGAAAACTTACAGTAAAATATAGTTGAATTTTCGACATACTAACACGAAAATGAATGGTGATCGTTTCACAGTATAAAACATATTTAAGCTAGAAAATGTATTTTAGAACGAGCGCTTGTGGCTTGTGTAGCGAGTTCACGAAGACGAATTTGCATAAGTATGTTAGTGGTGGAGAAAGGAGGTATTGAAAATCATATGTTTGTGCCGTTCGATGGTAAAATAGTGCAAGGGTTGAAGGAAGAGGTAAATTAAACTTGTTTGATGTCATTTTTTGATGCCATTTTCCCCTTTATTAAAACGCAAAACGCGGGTGTATGAAATTAGATGTGTGTTATCTGCCCCTATAAACGCCGCGGTTAGTATGGGGGACGATGATACTACTTTTCCCATCTAACCCTATGAAGACGCATAGAGACGGTAGAGAGCATGTCAGAAGACGGGCTTCGAATCGTCAGTCGGTGAACGTCCGCTTTGTTTGGCTAGCGGGACTGCGACGTTATGCTAGCACGAGCTCCCACGCCTCCTCGCTAATTGCCAGTCTTGTTTGTCCATACAAACCTGCTCAAGTGCTCACAAGCCTCAGCGGTGCTCATTTGCCTATACCGCCTATTTATTATTTATCCGCTATCGTCGGACTCATTAATTCTGTCCACGGAAATACAATAGCAATGACAAGGTTTGCCCTATTCGACTGTTGTTGGCTGGTTAGCGAACCTATCTATCAGTATTGTGCATTTAAATGAAAACGGACGCGTCCTGTTTCAACACTGAGTTGGAATGAACGCCATGAAAATCATATTTATGTTTAGGTTTTCAAACAGAGTTGGCCCGGATAATTTTGATCCGTACCTTTGGATAATTCGCTAGACAGGTATATTGTTTTATAAAAGAAAGCCTTTCTATTTCACCGATTTTCAACATCATACCAAGTGCTAAGTGTATTAAATAACCGAGTTATAGTGTTCTGTGTAGTTTCTAGGCCCCGCTGCAATCTCTCCATGTTGGTCGTGCCGCGTGCGCTATTGTGACCTGCGGGTCGGCATTAATCTCTACGTACACAGCTTTCGCGTACCGTAAACTTAATATATAAGCCCAATCGATACCTCTCTCCCTATTCCTCCACTGCATTAATAATGGGGCTGTGTCGTGGAAAATGTTTCCGCACTCGACTATAATAATAACGCATTCACGTAAACGACTACGCCAGTAATTCGCTAATATAAATCAAGTAAACGAGAGAACGGTTCTTTTCCGAAGGGCAGGAAAGCTATCGGTCCGTCGCGCGTCGTCCCAACAAACTGTATAAGGAAGGTGCGCTGTAACATTAACCCCTTTGCAAGGCACGGCTCCGGGTCGTGATCTCAACAATATTTCTCGTGTAGTGTTATCTCGTGAGCGGTGATACAATAGAATATATGTACTTGTTGATTTAGCACGATAACGTAAAATTGTTGAAACATCGTTACTTTATCCTATCACTCATGTATCAAAACTCGAGCAAAAACAGCAAATAGATTACGATTATACTAATTCAATAACACTATAAATATAAATTAAAATTAGGTAAGTACAATCGAGTCATCTTCTAGTTATACAAAATGATTCAGAGTATTAGATTCAGAAATAGAAATGTTTTGCTCAAACATGGCAGCCTTGATATTTTTGATTGTCTAATGCACTTAACCCAATCTCGGTAGTGCTCGCCAGCTATCAGACGCCTGTACCGCTGGTTCAGAATCTCTCCTAGCAAATGGTGTATAGTAATAGTCTACCATTCCATTCCAATCGTAGAAAGCGTGTCATGGAGCTTCGCCGGCTGTGTTGTGGATAGATAAAAAAGTGCATAATTTACGATAACACAATAGACGTATCTTGAAGGCCTTCTGTCGAGCTGTGCTGTCCTTGTTGCATTCAACAAGTCAGTCACGCGTGGCGCCATCAAATGCAGGGAAAAAATATTTTACGAAATGCAATGGGTGCTGATTATCAAATCTTTCATATAAGTTATATTGCACAATTGGCGTCTGGGATATATGCTACTTGTCTATGGCAGTATCTAAGTAACTATGCCCAATGTTTTAAATCAGGCATTTTGAGTTACACAAAAGTATAGCGTTGTAGCAAGTAAATTGGGCGTCAAAAACGAAAGGGTTTGGGTTGATTTGGTTCCAATTGCATTATTATTAATCTGTCGAGTGAGACAAAAGTACATACTAATGCAATCCACTTTCTCCGCGAACGTTCATCTCAATACTTCAATAATAAATAAACAAATAAGCCTGAAAATGAAGGTTACTAACCTTGTTTATTTTGTTTATAACCTTCAATTTCCTGCTTGACATTTACCAATGTAGCGTTATATTTATAGCTGAATAATTGACAGATAATCGTGACCTTTGTTACAATTAATATTTCATGAAAATAAGTTAAATGAATTTTTATTGTACCCTGTATTGTAAAGGAACTCGAATCGTGACCTGCATGGTAACCAAAATTATAATAAAACAAGATAGAAACGCAATGAGCATACAAATGAATTAGTTTTTATTACTAAGATTATGTTTTAATTTTTTGCAAAAACTGAATCTGAAGCGAACCGCGCGACTCATAATATTATACAACGACCATTTTTTTTCTGTCCATGGCCCGAAAAGAACCGGCCGAATGCAAGCTAAACTTGCTTTGATGAATGAGTTCTGAATAACAAACTAAGTAAAATCACATGACCGTACCTACTTATGGTAAATTTAACACACATGGAATGGGACACCTACTTATATAATCTTAAAAGCAAGTTATTAGATAGAATATATAAAATCAATGTTGACCTACTAAACCGTGTTACTATTAAAACTATGTCTGTTTCACAAGAATTTTATAAAAAAAAATAGGTAAGTAAATGCACAACCCAGCTACATAAAAAATTAACTAAACATATTTGAATCCACAATCTTCACATTACTTGCGCACATTACATTATAATGTCCAAAAACAAAGGGTACACATCGTATTGTTTTGTTTACACCCTAGTAAACTAACTGCGATGTTGTAAGCGGATCTTTCTCGAGAACTGATGTATAAAGCTGTATTTGGCACACTGGCCTCCATTTAATATTTAACTTACCTGTCACGGTTATCCTGTTGACAGCGAGATTGCACTACCTTCTATTTGTAAACAAGCTAGTAACTGTGAAATTTGTTGAACGTGCACATGTGTCGGCGCTTGGAGCGAAACTGACCACGAGAGCAAAGCGAGCGCCTGGCGCGGCCGCTGTGCGAATCGAGTTCACTTGATACTCAACTGGCTACGCAAGCGTCGCTCGCTTTTGTGTGCTTGTATTCCACAGGCAACGGCTATGGCCACCCACGCACACCATTGTCGATTTGTAGTCAATAACATATAAGATCCCTGTCCCGACACAATAATCGAACGTCATTCAGAACAAGTTTCTACTAAAAATAAATTGCGTTGATACTAAACCAGTCAAGTCGAAAATATTCAAGATGGATTTATGAATGACGCGACGTTCGCTGTGAAAGCGAGCGTTATGTAAACAATGTGGTCGCAAAAGTAGATTTTATTGAAATAATCTATAGCTGAAGTTTAATATGAATATTAAAACATGATGATTATTAAAAAAAAAACATAAATAATAGCACAACATGACGCCAATGTTCATCAGTTTAATATAATTGTGAACATTTTATTATTACTATTTTTATGCATATTTAAAAATGTGCACAACCGATTTAATAGTGCAATAAAAAGCCATGTCGTTCAAGGAAATAAGACTTTTTGTTTAAAGATCACTGTGGCGCTTAACACCAATTGCCAATAGTGCCAAGTCCGTGTCGAGGCATAACTAAAAGATTCATGTTCTAGTGTTAATCAAACACAATGGTCGATGGTTATGAACAAATCGTCTTACCAGCCCGCACCGTTAGTTCCCACGCGGACATCATCCAAAACTGGATAAACCGGAAACAACTAAGCAACCAAGCCAACCACCTGCGATTCCCATGTCTCGTGAACACTATTTATTTTTTACCACTTCAATCACGCCGCGCCGATAAAACTTAATCATAGCTACGATTAATACTTATTCGCTATTGTTGTTATAATTAGAATAAGGCGTAAGTACGCAGCTCAGCGGACTATTAATCTTGTTTAATTTAAAACTTCGTGTAATTTGGAAGTTCTTGAATTATTTACACGCTTAGATGCCCCTGATTCACAGAAACACGCATATGTAACATGGTTTTTACTGGTTGTGTGTAACGTAGTAATTTTAAGAATTCTACGAACTAGTCAAAAGTTCTTTACCACTTACTAAAAACCATAAACGGGTCGCATAGTGGTACTATTTTCACATAACATCTTACATCAGATTGTTAAGAGCTCGTGGCTAAATAATAACAGCCGTACGGGTCGATCATCAAGGTTAAGCGGTGCTTACCGAGGTTGCTCCGTGGATGGGTGACCATGATTACATACCGGGTTGCCTTAGAAAGCACGTTAAGCCGTTGGTCCCGGCTATCATTTGTAGATCTTTGACAGTCGTTACAGGTAGTCAGTGACCCGAAAGTCTGACAACCAGTCTTACCAAGGGGTATCGTATTACCCAGCACTAACTGGACTGTAAAGGTAGTCGCTCCATGTAAAATACTGGTATTCAGCTGCATCCGGTTAGACTGGAAGCCGACCCCAACATATATAGTTGGGAAAAGGCTAGGCCGATAAGGAGATGATGATCTTATATCAAATTGTCTATGAAATTCAAACAAGTACTTTTCACCCTGGCATCATGGCATATCGGTACCGATCGTACGGTAAGTCGCTGGAAAAATAATAAATCCTTTGATAATGAATCAGGAATTGTTTAACAAATCGCAATAATTAAACATCTTTGTTATACGCTCCATTCATTACGCGATTGGTATGTAAAATAGATAAGCGCTAAAGAAAGAATGGAAAAAAATACATTAAATAAAAAGAAAACATACTCTCTGAAATCATACCCGCGGTCATATGTAGCCGTAATAATAAAGTCTTCATAGATTGGACACCTGTATAATATCGTTATTTATTATTCGTGTTGGTGGTACGTAGTATACTTACAGTCATACAGGGCTCAGCAGCAAGCCAGGGTTACGCTCTGCGAATGCATTGCCGAATCTAGTTGGTCCAGTTTCTAATACAATTGTCACGGATTTCTTTCTTTTGTCCATTGTATCAAATCACTTGTTTCCAAACACGATTAGGTACGATTTCATTGCCAGATTTTGGTGTGAACAACTCGGGAGTTTTTTTGGTATATCAGTAGTGTCAGCAAAAATTTCGCCGTTTATTTTCTGACTATCCTTGCGAATGCGATTTAAAGTACTATTGATTATGCTGTAAACTGACACTGCGACTTTTTGTCGGGTTATTTTAACACTTCCTATAACTTTTGCTTATGTAGAATCTCGTGGTCATCGGACACCTCCCAACTGACCACACACACGTGCCTGACACATACTTATCATATTTCCCGCAAAGAAAGTCTGTAATTCAATCAATCGCCGTGTTTACACCGATTAGTGAAGCGTACTCTCAGTGGTTGGTAAAAGTGAAAATAATGGCGGCTTTGTTCGATACGGTTACAGTATTAGAGCGGGTTTCACTAACAGGGCGTGGCTTTGTCTCCAGAAGCTTTCACGGTTCACTATACATAGCTTACCAATAGTTGTACGTTGACTTAAGCGTATTACACAAGAGTTAAACCCCGGCGGCTTATTCCCGCTATATAAATAGAGAATCGAACGAAATAAACTTGTCATCTTATATGATAGAATCGAAATCAATAAGTACGAATAGGTCTTGTTGCTGTGTATGTGTGTGTACTTTCTTATGTGGAATTGTGGATAAGTAACTCAAATGAAATTTGCTTACTACTTCAATGCTCTCGGACTAGATAGTCTATATGTTCTAAAGAGATCGATTTTTGGGACTGTCTTTTTAGAATAGATTAGAAAGACCTGCTAATGAGCTTTAGCTATTTTGATATTGTCAATTAACTTACTCTAGACAAGTTCAACATGCTGTCTCGTAAATATCGGACCCTGAAAAAATAGACGTCTGAAATAATAAAGTATTATTAATACATTGTACACTTTCTTGGAAATCCAATTACCATTAGCAATCTCAACAAGATAATATTGTACAAAAGATGGACGCTGCTATTCATCGTCCTGATTACAGTTCATTCATCAAAGATATTATTGGCTTTCTTAACACATAATAGATGATTTATAAGCGACCGAGCTCAGTCTTAGAATTTCACTCAACTTTTGCATGATATTTTTACGTTCGTTTTATTTTACACTCTCAGGTCTATTGATAATAACAATTATTTCAATAGAGTTGAAAGTATTGAAACCAACATAAAGATGAAAATAATACTAAAGAAAATAATAAATATAATTCATTTTCTTTCGCTGAATATATTATGATTAGTCCGCGAAACGAAGTATGAGACAGAGTTCTGACTTATTTATTAATCACTGTGTTTAATATTTGTGGCAAGCACGTGTAACCACGATTAAAATGGCAATTATCCACTATTCATGTTAGTAGATAAAGAGTTTACCAACGTATAGAGCTGTTAGAGTTTCATCTGGCACACGTCCAACGGTAACACCAAGCCTTCATACATTGCCGTTCGTACAGTACGTTATCTAATGGCTAAATTTAATTTTGCCGGAATCATGAAGTACATCTATCTTATATTGTGATTTCGAAGATAGATAATAAAGAGATTTCCTTTGTAATTACGATGGCAATGACTGCGCATCGTTATTCGATGAGACGATACCGGGTTATATTTAGAATTTATAAGCTAACGGTGCTTGAAGTTTATAATACCACTTTAATAAACCTCTATTATCGCGGAAGCGGTTAAAACTCGGAGCTGGACTTGTTTGAGGTCACAAATGTCTACGTCTTATAGTGTACCTATACAGCATACAGCTTGAGCATGAGAACTCTCAACGTATGGTCGGAGCAGTAAGATAACATGTACGTACCTTTTTACTTAATAACTCCAAAAGAGCCGTAAACGTCACGTCCTAAAAACTTTCAACTCGTAATGGGTCTATCTTCCATTGTAACGGACTTCATACACTTGCTCGTATGTGTGTTACGTATGATTACGAATTAAGATTGTATGTAAGCGTGCACTTACAATAAAACTACGGGAAAGGTCAACGTGAACTACAAAAGTATTTAAAAATATTCGCCCATGCGTGCAGTCACGACAACTGAAACAAGCGCTAGTTATTATACATAATATACAAGGTGATTATTATGTGAAGCCAGGCAAGCTTTAACGAGGTAGTTTATATCTGATTCTTAATCCAAAAGGACCAAAAGAACTTTTCATCCCACCATCTCGGAAAGAGTATTTTTAATCTTCAATATCTGAGTGGAAAAGCCGTTTTTATTCTCTAGAGGATAAAGTAAATTGAATTTAGAACATCGTGTGCACTAAGTTTGTGAATTAAAAAAAACATTAAACCTATTTACTGCTACCTCTATGGTGCCGAATATATCATACAACTTTTTTTTAATTTGTTAAAAACTCAGACTCGGAACCTTCTTGGTGTTCTTTTTTCAATTTGCTTTGTACGCGGTTCTTTACGCGGCATTTTTTCACGTCATTGTTAAACCTTATATTAGAAACAAGAAACTTGAAAACAAATGAAAAAACTAAAATGAGTGATTCTAGCGACGAGTTAGTTTGCTTGACGCCAACAGAATTGACTGAAACTGTTAATAATGCGCAAATGAGCTTTCTCCCTCAACAATCACGCGAGAAGTATTTAAAACAGTACGATATGTTCAACACGTGGCGACTAGCAAAAGGAGCCAAAACTTTCTCAGAAAACGTTTTGCTGGCATATTTTATAGAATTATCCGAGAACAAGAAAGCAAGCACTCTATGGAGTACGTATTCGATGCTAAAAGCAACAATAAAGATGAAAAAAGACAAACATATCGATACCTATCCTAAATTAGTGGCATTTTTAAAAAGAGCCTCATCTGGTCATCAACCAAAAAAATCGAAGGTTTTCACAGTATCTGATATTGAAAAGTTTCTTAACGAAGCACCCGATTCCGTATATTTGGCGGCAAAAGTAAGTCAGTTGCACATTCAGTATCTACTTAAGTATAAATTAAATAGTATACTTAGTAGATGTTGATAGGCATAATTATGCGTTCATATCAATTTTATTCATTTATCTACTACGATACTCTTTACGTTACAGGTTGTTCTTATTATTGGAATAAACGGAGCATGTCGAACTAATGAACTAACACAACTTAATGTCAAAAACATTGAGAAACATTCAGATGACTTACTATTAATTAATTTACCTAATACAAAGACAAAAAGAGACCGCAACTTCGTCATTCGCAAGGAATACGTAACGATTGTTGAGAAATATCAAGCCTTACGCCCGCCTAACACTCCAATCAATCGATTTTTTCTACAGTATCGCAATGGAAAGTGTGTTAGACAGCCTATGGGTACTAATAAAATTGGCAGTATCCCACGAGAAATAGCAACATTTCTTGAACTTCCAGAACCCCTGTTGTACACGGGTCATTGTTTCCGACGAACTTCAGCCACACTTTTGGCTGATTCCGGAGCTGATCTCCTGTCCCTTAAGCGCCACGGAGGCTGGAAGTCCAATGCAGTTGTAGAGGGATACATAGAGGATTCCATCCAAAATAAGTCTAAAATATGTGAAGGCATCGTAGGAGCCATTACACTGAAAGAGCCTCAATCGGATCCTTGGACTGGCCCTTCTACATCAAAAATAAGCCGTTATGAAACACCTAACCATCTCCCTCTCTCTCCAACATTCACGCCAAGGGAATCCGATGAATCGGTACAACTATTAAGTATGACAGATAGTTTACCGAAAAACAGTACACAAGTGACTAACACCAATATTACAGTACCAAACAAAAATATTACACTCAATTTAAATAACTGTAGCAACGTTACTTTAAAATTTTCTTAATTATACCTTAGTATTATTTTGTTATAATTTAAAGATTATTCTGTAATACTTACCTGTCATAATGTAGTAATTAATACCTAAACTGAAATAAAAGTGTACCTATCTTGTGATTATAAACGTTTTTTTTTTTGCATTTAGTCATTTCCTCGCTGAGGTGGAATGAAAAGTTACGTGTTGCACTCGAGTGCAAAGATTTTTCACCTCGTGCTCTTTTGATTCCCTCGCTAACGCTCAGGATTCTAATTTTGAATCACTCGCTGCGCTCGTGATTCAATTTTAGAATCCTTCGCTTGCTCGGTCATCAAAATTGAACACGCGGTTAAAAAGCAACTTTGCACTCTTGTATAACAAATAACTATTAATCACAAAGTAGGGCAAAGTAAACTTGATCAAGTCTCTTAGGCTGTATCTAGTATCGACTAAGCCTCCCAAAGCTTACACAATACTCGATCTCGATACAGCCAATTGTAATAATCTTCGTATCTTCTATAACTCAATCAAAACTCCTCACATGAAGGATTAGGACAAACATAACGCAAACTCCTCTGCCAGCTATCGCTTTTCGTTTTTCAATTTATCTACATAATTATGTATAATTATTATTATTCTAAGTATACAGGTGATTGGTAATTGGGTGCAGACCTTGAAATGGGCGATACTAGAGCTAATTTACAACAAATTTGCCCGATAACTAGGGGTCCAATCTGAATGGTTCCGGAGAAATGAAATTTTTAATTTATTTTTAGAAATTTTTCTCCTCTCGACCAAATATTGATAATTGTGACAAATCTGCGTCGCACAGAGCATTGACATGATACTTTTTAGATAGCGCGTAAACGAATTAATCTTTCGAAAACCAGTTTATCAAAAAAAAAAACAAACTTTTGGTTTAACAGCGTCATAAAGTTCATAATATGAGAAAAAATTTAAACTACCCTTGCTTTTCAAGGCAGATTACTCAATCAAAATAAATGTATGACAGTTAACGTACAACAGAAACGACTTCCTTGTCTTATTAGCTTTCAAAATTGGTATCACAGTACCCACTTCAAGAAACATTATGTACATATAATAACAACAGTTGTTCCAGACAAGGTAGTATTTTGACAGTTCTGGTTATTACGCAATTCTGGATCAATATAAATTTTTGGTAGAGAGGAGGAAAATTTCTAAAAAGAAGATTGGGTTCCTAGTTATCGGGGTCAATTTGTTGCAAATTAGCTCTAGTATCACCCATTTCAAGGACTGCACCCAATTACCAATCATACTGTATATGATAGCATATATTTAACCATGTGAAATGGGATTGTGAGTCGCTGGTAATAAAATATAGATAGCAGCGGTTCGGGTGCTTGTACCGGTGGCCGGCGCGCGTCGTACATCGCATCGGCTCGGCGCGTGTCGGACGACATCGGCCGATGTTATCTTATTATTTATAGAAGACGCTAACGAGACGCACCATGTCGCGCCTGCTTCTAGATACGGACCCTAGATAGACGCTGCATTTGTAACAAACTATCGCGTTATGACAAACGATGCGCTTTGTAGTTTTATACGTGTCCCTAAGATTGGACATGTGTTAGCGAAACCACCATTCGATTTTCACCAACTTCAACGCCAATTTAGTTAAACAAGCAGAAACAAACGCTCCAGTATCAGGGAAAGTTTCTTCCAAGCCCTGTTTTTACAAGAATTCTGAATCATCGTATCATACGAGCGCAAAAACTTATAGAAAGCTAGGTTAAGTGCAAAGTCATGAATATGAAGTTTTTTAATGTTTTTGTATTGATTTTCGTTACTTGGCAAAACTAAAAGTCTTTACCGTAACATATAATGAGGTATGTGAAAATACTTATGTGCAGTGAAACAAAATGATTATCTTCTTGCAAAGATATTGCTTAACTGACTACAGTCCCCCGAAAAACAAACAAAAGAAGCATTCTTTCCGAATAATGCGAAGTTTTTCTTTGAACAAACGCTGAATCTGTTGACAGATCCAAAACATAGCACAATTGATGGAAAGTTAACGCGACGACAACGAGGCGCATAATATAAAACACAATAGGACAAAATTGTTGCATGACTTGAAAGTTACCAACTACGTTACAGCTTGGTTGGCTAGACGAACTGTGATAAAATCTTACCATTTTTGTTTCATGCTGTCTGGCAAATCTCACATGTAGGATCAGGTATGTATTTTTATTTATGTCCAAGACTTGTTACGAATATTTTTTATTATGACAGCGTGTGGTGTAAAAGACCCTGTAACAGTCCAAACAAAACAGAGTAATAAAGGGTTAGTAAGTAATGTTAATTAAGGCTTGGCAAATACTTTCACCTTTACATGTCTAAGTAATGTTTTGTAGATAGCTAGCAATTTGTAGTATTTGCTAATTTTTATAGCATATTATAAAGTTTTTGATAGAACAACTACTTACTCAATATACCTAGATGTTATGATGTAACCTTACATTTTGTACCAGTATACAGATTAAGTGTTTTGTGAACCTACTTCGTAGTATAATCGCATCGGACTGAATTTTAAATCTATTAAGTAGGATATATCCTATTGAATCCTATAGTATACCTGTCTTCAGCTAGATTTATGCTAGATGCTTAACAGTCACTCGAACATTGAACATGACAAAGAACACAAGCGGGTCGCTGTGTGGCAAAACTCAGGGTGTTAGGAGTCGCGAGATAGATTGAGTATCGGAGGGAGAACGATCTGGTCCTGAGTGAGTGTGATGTTTCAGTGCGGCTATCTCGAGGGGCTGCGCTCATCACTCGGTGGCTGGACGCAGAAAGTAAAATCATGGTACTGGGGACGACCTCTAGTAAGTGGCCCGGCCTCTCGCCGCCGGAATGACCAGCGAACTGTCCTAGCACATTAACGATTCTTACATTTGCACGAAATTTAAAAAAAAATACTTGATTTTTTATTGGAAGTTCTTGCTTCGATTTCAAAACGATTGCTTGGTGTTAGTGAATTATTCGATTATTGTATGTTTTCACTTCTCTTATCGTTGCACTTCATTTCGGTGTTAATTTTGTTAGTAAAACATTTTATTTGACCCATGAATTTATTTCGAAGTAGTGACGCACATCTCAGTGATTTGGTTTTTTCATTCCGGTTATTTCATTAGCCTGTAGAGGTACTATTGTCTTGAATGGATCGAGCTAATGTGCTGCATGAAAATTTAGTATAAACTGATGATCATGTCACAAATCCTTAATGTAATAAAACTTCAGTACCTGACTAGTGTATTATACATTCAGTTTCTAAATCATTTATTTTGTATTGAAATCAGGTCTTATTTATTTTCAATTAGAGCATGGTGGCGTAAAAGCATAACAGGACAAAAATGCGTTAAATATATTATATTTGGTTTCTAGATTTTCTACATTTCTCTGTTGCATTTCCGTTGTTTTATTCTTCAGTTCGTGTCTGCTATATTTCTTGCTGTAACTAAATTCGCCTACTCAGGTAGGTAAACGGGATAAGAACTCTCTCCATAATACATTGTAACACTTGTAAAATATACCCACTTTGAACCACGCCACCGAGTGATCGAAACGCATGAATCCAAGCCTCTAGCACACATCTCACTTACAGCTTCTCAATACATTCGACGTATTATACTCACTGTACCTACATTTTGTAACTGAGAGGCACAAGGTCGTAAATCAAGTTTACCTGTATCTGTAGCTCGAGTCGCCGCCGCCGCCGCGCGCCGCGCGTGTAGCACGTCGCTGAGTTACTGCCCTCTGCCGCCCAGCTACACGTCTCCTTAAATTCTTAGAGCACTAACTTGTACTTAGAGGCTGAATTAAATTTGCTATTTATTAGCATAGTAGAGTAACAGTTTTAGTGTGGATGTGTAAAATTAGTTACTAGGTTAGGTTTTGGAGGCATATCAGTAATTTGAATCGTATTTTATGATGTACATTGTACCACACAAGAACGAAAGTGACTTATTGTTTAGCTAGCTATAAAACAAAAGCAAACATTGTGGAAAAGTGGTAACTTTTTATAGGAGTTAGCACACAATTTGTCACGAAGTTTCGACATGAAAGAGGATAGTGGTGCGTTGTTGGAGGAGCGGGGCGGCATCCGGCGGCACCAGTCCATGCAGCGGCTGCAGCACGGCGACGCGCCCGACCCGGCCAGCGCCGCGCGCGTCGTGTCCGACCACCACGGCAACCTGCACATCACCGTCAAGAAGACCAAGCCCATCCTCGGCATCGCCATCGAGGGCGGCGCCAACACCAAGCACCCGCTGCCCAGGATTATAAATATTCATGTGAGTTATAAACTTCAACGTTAACGTTACTTTTCTACAGACGGTCTATCGCTGTTCATTCGTGAACATAAACTTAATGTGAAAGATTTTACAAACGGTTTAACTTCTTGTTTTTTTTTTACTTTTATATGATTTGTCATTTCGAAAAACCAACTTTACATCATTGTTCAATTGACGTAAGAATCATCAAAAACAATCATCATTGACATTGCCTTATCTACTGCAAAGTTATCTGCTGGTGCTTATCCCCATTATCAGAATGTTTCTTGATGTCACAAACACATGATTCCAGGAGCACGGGGCAGCTTATGAAGCTGGCGGGTTGGAGGTGGGCCAGTTGATCCTCGCGGTGGACGGGCACCGCGTGGAGGGCCTGCAGCACCAGGATGTGGCGCGGCTGATCGCCGAGTCCTTCGCGCAGAGGGACAAGCCGGTGAGTCATCAAACTGTCACAACATTACCCAATGAGATGACAAGGTTAAATGGATTAATAACACATTAGACAATAGGCATACACTAGCATTGTTATCATAGTATGCACGTTACAGCACTATTGGGTAATGAATCGTTTTCAATTAGCCAGTAATGATGATACACATTAACAGAATCATTGGATAACCATGTTTCTTGAGGTTAAATGTCGTGTAGGTAGTGATTGTATTGTGTAACAAACAAGTCTAAGCAACAACGGTCCTACTTCTGAACGTCCGCAGGAGATCGAGTTCCTAGTTGTGGAAGCAAAGAAGTCCAACTTGGAGCCGAAGCCAACCGCGCTGATTTTTTTGGAGGCCTAACATCTACTGTCCCTCCCCGCCAGCGACCCGCCGGCCGCGCAGGGCAGCGCGGCGGCGCGGGTCGCCCTCACCGCGCACACCACGGAATAGCCAACTCCAACCTGCGCTGCCACATGCTCTTCTGAGCGCGTGGCGGCCCGGCGTGACACACGCACGGCGTGACCCACGCGCGGCGTGACACACGCGGCGTGACACACGCGGCGTGACACACGTGGCGTGTCCGGCCGCGGGACGAGGCTGTACCGCACTTGGCATAGGGAGGCGATGTAACACGCGCTGACACGAGCCGTCCGGAGCGACGGAACAACACTACGAACCTTACATGCACCGCCCGACGGGTTTTGGAAGTAATCTCTCGAGACCGTGACGCGACCGTCCCACGATGGACGCTACGGGAGTGCTGAAATTTTTTAAAAAGTTTTCTAGGAGAGTAGCTATTAATCCGATTTTAACAGTAGGCGGCGACTGAATTTTATAAAAATGAATCTCCTACTTTTACCGTTTACTATATAAGTTCATCTTAAAATCACAAAATTTTAAAATCACAATTTTTAAAAATTAGAGAGATCGATCAATTCCGCGACTAATTAAATAGAACTAGAGTTATAAAAAGATGACGATAACATAGATCTTTCGAATTTCATTTGGAATCGTGCTAAAATTCAATGGATCGGCAACGGTGCTACGAGAAGATATCATGTTTCAAGTAAAGTATCGTCCTCGAGTTCAGAGTCATGTTCCCATCAGTAGTTGTCACTAGTGTTCGTGTAGAGTGCTTCCGGTCGGCACATCGCAAGGATCGCAAGTTCGGCCCGCAGCGCGGCCAGGTCGGCGCGCTCCTAAGCAAGCTCACTTTATGGTTTCGTCGGTTCCGTCATTGCTTAAACTGTCATTATGTCAGCTTTAAACTATTCATACATTATCTATTAGAAATGAGACCGACAGTTTAGTTCCAATTAGAAACCACTCGTTTCAAATCAAAATTAAGTACCATTTCGAAAAACCCATGTTCTGAATACGTTCAGCTGTCTCTTGATTGAAACGCATGAAGTCGTACATTCGGTTCGTCCTCGGTATCGCTTCGTTTAGTTTGCTTAGAGAGTGTCACATAGAAGGTGCGTCAAACATGTCATTCCATCAGGTAGTTAAGCGGTGAGTTTACGAAATTATGGCGGAGAGGGATTTTAGCCCACTCTTTTATGGATATTATGTAGTAATAAGTGAATGTGTGCAATATAATCAAATGTTAGATGTTAGAATCAATAAACAGTGTTCGGCGTCAATGTAATAGGCGATCACGCGGCGTGGGCCCGGCGTCGCAGCGGGAGGCGTGTAGGCGTCGCCGGCGTGTGAGTGGCGTGAGAGCGTACGCCGCGTAGCGCCCGCTCTATTCCCGGCTCCGGGTATCGATGTGAGTGTTGCTAGAGCTTCTACTATAACGTACAGTTACAGCTGTAGATATTGTACACGTTCTCACAATAATAACTTGTATTTGTATAAATGTAATATGCTATAACTGAACCTCATTACCCCTTATTATCTCAACAAGCGACCGTTGTAAATATATATATCTGTATCTACTCATAAGCTGTAAATATCAAATTTGAATGTATTGTAATATAAATTATTAATATTATAAATATTTATTGAAGTTAGTGCCAAAAGCATTTTACATTCTCCACTAGGCGTGTACAGTATAAGTAACGCAGAGCCATCGGCGTAGAAATCCTCTGCAGACATCAAGATATCTATTACTTACTACAGTTCATCGATTGCTAATCTCACTCAATACGCTTCTAATATTAGGATTTGATCATGATTGACATATACTTTGATTGTAACATTACAATACATTGCGTATTCAAGTAAATATCTTTAAAATTGTATACTTTCACGTTGTACACGATATGGCGGCATGAGTACTTAAATTCCCTTTGAGAACACTTGTGAATAGTTCAAACTGTGTCACATACAGACATCCGCCTTTCCTGATTACTGTTTTATCCACAAAAATAATAATGAGCAGAAGTGCACTGAAACAAATATATTTTGTACGAGTAATTATAGTTAATTTTAAACGTATACCTAATTGTATTTAAAGTACCTATAAGTTTTTATGATTACATTTAAGCGGTCATGTTTGTAAAGGCAGGCTCGTGTGACCGGCCAGCCTTCTATTTGAGTCAATTCATCATTTACGTACGTATTAAACACGTCAAACCAAAAGCAATTTAAGTAGGAATAAGAGATTATTTTAACAACAAACTATTTTAAGTTACCAAATGTGTTTATGTGGTAATTATTTCGCAAGCCTGCAGATGTTTTGTGTAGATTTGTTTACCAACAGCTTGCTGTCGTTTACTTGACGCGTCTCCAGCACTACGCCTTTGAATCCCGCAGTGCCTCTCGTTATTGGCAACCTATTAATCCTAAATATTGTAAGCCGTCCATTTATGTTGCATTTGTTTCCTCCTCGGATGCTGTGAGGTGAACGTGGATTTATCTGTATAATGGACCTTAGCTAATCTCAATGTGTTGGTAAACATTTCACAGGTGTTAAGGTGATGTTTAAACTTCGCGCAGGTGTTTCGTTGAGAAGATCTATGTTGTAGTCTGTTGTTAAGTTTGTCGTTGATGACAAAAATATATTGTTATCTAGATAATTACATATTGTTTTATTTTACTTTTAGTTGATTTCAACGGAATCTAAGTGATTGTACACGCTCCTAGCCACACGTACCTACACAATAATATATCAAACGACTGCATCTATTACGATCGGGTGATGCTGTTGATGATGATCCATATAAACAGCTCAGATTGATGACAGGATTATGATATCATTCCCGATCAGTATTCACACCAATGAGCTACTATCTATTTGTTTGAATAACATGATAGTGAATGATGATTGTCTTCATAAATAATCCCATTTATATCTATTCATCTCAGCTTTATATTAAGCAAAATTCTCTCCGCAGATAAACAAGGATTGCTGTTTATGTATGTATACCCATCGATGAATGCATTCTGAATGAGAACGATAGATTCCATTCATTTCAAGAGACCTGTAAACTATTGACAACATTCCTAGACCGCTACGCCATCATAAGTACTATTAACCTATTTCTAGTTGAATGGCCTACGGCGTAGCGCTACGCCGTAGCAGGGTGTAGGACTATATAACCTAGGGTTAATATTTCACAATCACAAATGAATGAGTTTTTCTAGTGTGCATCATAATGTCCACTATTAACATTCAGAGGCACGAGCGCGGTGTGTAAACGCACCGTAAAAACGAACGATTTAAGAAACGAAAATACACATACAAAATGCTATAATATAGCATTTTTTTTTTACAAAAACAAAAAGTGTCATCCTTAGGTATGAATAAATCCTTTGTGACACCATAAAATTGCTCTTATTTACGTTACGGTTGCACCACGCTCGTGCTAGTACTTCTGATCTTAAAATAGTGTGTAAATTAAGGTACAGCGTAGATATAATGGAATAAAGAAAAATACGTAGTTGTCTGTAGAAAAGTCATTTATGCCCAATATGCACAAAAAACTCACAAAAAAAAAATGTTAAGTCGTACTCTACATCTATTCCTATACAAATCATAAGAGTGATATTGTGTAGCTGTGTGTGTATTTGATTGAACCCGTGCGTACGCCTGACGCCGAGAGCAGAGCAAACACTAGCGTCGCCCACTATTGTTAGCCGATAGAACGGCATCAAACGCGTTATCAATAATAAATAACTGAGATAACTTAATTGTTATTGTTATTTTAAGTAAATATTATCATATATTTGAATGATTGAAATGTTGTTACTAGGTTATGCAAGGTCGTTGGGCTCTAGAATGGGCTGTATTTATAAGAGGATAATAAGGTATACTTTTCACTTTAGAAGGGTTGTTTTTTTGAAATATCGGGAAATCTATTTACTAAAAGGTGTGTAAAAGGCGCAAAAACTAACAATAACCTAGCTAGAAATAGATGTTCTACTGTCCTAGAACCTGAGGATATAAAAGGTAACGAAAATCTTACATTCTTAGTTTTTAAACAAAACATGTTCCTGATAATTCGCCGAAAATAAGTGATTTTTTGTGTGTTAGAAATGTTTTAGTGAAACAGGTCTGATTATTGGAATAGAGATGTTATTTAAAAAATAAGAAGTTAGTTAAAATCAATCATCGTCTAAGTTCTATAACGTCGATAATCATTAGTTTTATTCAATTCATGTGTTTGAAAATTTACTTTGTTACAAACGTGTTCCAAATCGTTGTATAGCAAAAAAACTAGGTCCTCACTCCTCAAAAATTAAAACATGAACAAAACAATCATGAAAACCAATAGTGAAAAACAACAGTATTTTTCTTAATTTACTCTCATTGTACCTAGTTGATATTAATTAAAGTCAGCCTTATGATCACATATTATCTTAATTCATAGTTTATGCACATCTTAATCATTTTAAATAAATATGTCGTAAAACAAAAACATGTAAAAAATAGTGTTCCGTCGGTGTCGGGAGCAAGGTCCAAGCTGCCGGTGGTTAAGGCACAAGAGACAGGAACCTTCTCACAATGCGGGCCGTATCGAGGAGTACTGCCATCTGGATCAGGCCCTTGATCCAACCGCCAAGCGAGAGCTTCGACAGATGTTCATCGAGGCTTTTGGCCATCAGGCCATTGGCCGTAACGACCATCGGCACAATGATAGCCGAGTTCACATTCCACATGCCAACAACCACATCATCAAGTTCATCGACTATCATTACGTGGCGCGCTGATCGGTCTATCACCACCATGTCAGGCTTATTGGCGACAATAGTCCTGTCAGTAACGATAGGCCTATCCCAGTACAGCATGGCATGGTCTTTCTCGAGAACTGGCACACACTGGTAGTACGGTGCCTCAGATTCCACAAGTTTATATTTCAAGGTAAGTTGCCTGATCGTATCCTGACCACTAAGTTATGCCTTTGTAAATACTCGCCATTAGCCAGACGAGAAAAACCAGAAATAATATGTCTGATGGACTCACCCGGACCGTGGCATGCCCGACACACGTCAACCGTCCCGTCCCTCATAATATGTTTCCGGTAGTTGTTCGTCAAGATAACTTCATCCATAATCCCACAGACAAAACCTTCAGTTCCCCAAAGAGGTCGCCGAAACGTAGACAGGACACGGACGCAAATACCTAAAGCTTTCGGATGAGGAAAGAGATCGTAGGTGTATCAAATCCGAGAACTGAAGTACTCCGGATTCCATAATCTCCCCTCACTTTATATACATGACTGCACATTTGTCCATTGTCCACACCAAATTCCATCTTGATGGCGTTACTTAAAGTTTCAGTTACTTTCAGTAGCTCCATCAGTCGCAATTTGTTGAGGGCAAAGAGTTTCAGATCATCCGTGTAAAGAAGGTGAGATATGATCTGACCACTTCTCCTAACCCGGTAGCCTAGACTTGAATCCTCCAGCAATGTGCTTAGATGATTTAGGGCTAGACGGAACCAAAGTGGACTAAGACTGTCAACCTGAAATATTCCCCGTTTAATCCATACAGGCTCATCGTTTGTCGCGTTTGCGTAAAAGGAACGAGGTTGACAATATGTCTTTGTCCCTTCAAAACTATAAAAGTCATTTTACTAACACAACTTTATACGAATTATCTGGTTGGTTTTGAAAGAGAATAAAATGATAAAGTGCACTTATCATTATCTAGTCAAATATTTTTCACGAGAACATAATTCCATGACTGTATGTCATACTAACAAGTAGAAATACATTTCAATAATATTATATTAACACTTTACTTTTTTTTAAGTTCGTGTTAAATCTTTGAATATTATTTTAAAAAAAATGTAACTTCGTAAAATTACTGTATAAGAATTGAGCACATGTATTACCACCCCCACAGATCCCAAAAATGACATAACACTAAAACTAAGATAATGGCAGTTATCATTTTATTCTCCGGGAACGGCGAATTGTTACTAATACAAATTTAAATGAAAAAAAAAATATATCTAATACTATTAGTAGTATTAGATATCATAATTTTTATTTGCGAATATAAGATAAAATTCAATAACAGGCATGGATGCCTGTTGTTCCCTTGGTGACTTCAGACTGAAAACTTTTATCTTTTTTCTTATCGTCTTAAAAATGAGTAAGCGACAAACAAAAACTCTGGTTAAGTAATTGTTGCTAGGTACAACTCTCTGCAATAATAATTCGGGTAGGAAAGTCAATAATATGGAAACACTTAGCAAAATTTTAACGATTTTCTGATAGAGTAACGTTTGCAGTTCTAAAATAAGGCCCATTTCATAAAAGTATGGGGTTCAAAAAAAGACTTAGTGTATAAATTAATTGCTATTGACTGTACGGTCGCAATGCTTAAATCTGATATCTTCTTTACGACGAATGCCTCGCTCCATGTAGATACGGCCTAGTTTACAATTCGCAGATCTTATTGACTCCGCCTGGAGTTATTGCCATCCGATAAGGGCAGATCGTGATGATATTGCGATGCAAGTAAATAGTTGTTGTCTTGCGCGAAGCTAGGCGGGGGCAAATGGGGCATCTGTGTTTCTTTCGCCGATCAAAACAATAATACGTCCCGGAATAGATTTCCAATGATAGAGTCGGCCATTTGCGGGCTGCTTGTGTACATATGGCTATATAAATGTATAACTGTAGGGTGGAAGAGACACAAAATACAGTTGTTTCCTACAAAACTACACGGTCAAAATGTACTGAACAGCTGTTTTTTAAATAACCGATGAAAATTTTCTATGTGGGGGCTATGTGGGGGTTTACAATGATGTACTGAATACTTAATATAATATTATTTAGCGTCGGTGTCCCTTCCACCCCGTATAAGTTTTCTATGGCTGCTCGAACTGAAGTTCAGCAAAGTTCCGAAGGGGGCTACTGCCTAATTAGTAAGAAAGTATATGGATTTTTAAAAAGGTCGTTATTTCATATAACGAGCTTCTAGTAGTTTTATGGATATCTGATTGAACACTAAAGAGATTAAGAATTAAATGCATTCATTTAATTCATTAATTGGATTACAATATTATTTCAGAAAGACTAAAGATTTGATCAGTAAGACATATGCTTAAAAAAGTTATGCATGTCCCAACTTTTAAAACGCGGGATAGGTACCTTTCCCGTTAGAAATATGCTGAAAAAACATCTTCATAGAATATCAGATGACTGTGACGTTTATGACCAAACGTCACAATCCTAAAGATGTTTCTTAAAAATATTATCTAATCGCGGCACGGGCCTAAGTGACCCCAGTGTTTGCCACTCCAGAAAGTTCCATGAGCAAAGAAAATATTGTTATAATGTAGATTTATCATCAATATTGTAAATATTAAAAAATTGCACAATATTATGACTATAGATTTGTGCAAACATTTTTTTTAAGCAAGAGTGTCGTCTTTTGATACAGAAACAGCGATTGTACCAGTTCAAGGCGTCGGACTTAGTATATCCCCGTTTTCACTAAGCTTAGGTGACTCCTAAGCAAATACCTAAATAAAACCGCCATGTTAGATTTTCAGCGGTCGGCTCAGCGCCGAGAATTGATATTCCAACACCAACAGTGCAAGGCTTGTATCACTCAGTGTTATTTTTTATTTTTTTTGGGACAAGCCCACCTCACTATTCCCAAACCACTGCAGCTCCTCCTGAAAGCCAGAATCAACACTGGCGACCACCAGAAAAGTGCCGAGACAATGAAGCTCGACGAAGTCCCAGTGAAACACAGTAAAGAAAAACTCAACACCCATCCATACAAGCACTATACACACAACACAACACTCACAATCACATCACAATACAACACACACAAACAAAAGACACATCAAACCATTTTGGAAATTGATTATTATTATTAGTTTTTGTATATAAAAGTGATTAACTGAAATGTCCAAGAACTGTGACCTGGAATACAGGCTCGGCCTAGCTGAGGCGCAGTTGCCCATATTTTATTCTTTGTGCTTAATTCTAACATAAATAAATAAATAAATAAATAAATAAATAAATAAATAAATAAATAAATAAATAAATAAATAAATAAATAAATAAATAAATAAATAAATAAATAAATAAATAAATAAATAAATAAATAAATAAATAAATAAATAAATAAATAAATAAAAAAATAAAAAAATAAATAAATAAATGAATAAATAAACAATTTAACTTATTTAACTCCCGCAACAAAATGTATCAGAAAAGAATAGCGGAGGATTAGGAAAAACATAATTTCCACTTCCCTCCATCAGCAGGAGTCAGAACCAAACAAGGCGAATAGGCACCAAGGGACGTTTACAACTGGGATAAGCCCAGTTGCCTAGCAACACATTAATGGTCCCAAATTGTGATCACTCAGTGTTATTGAAAACGAAAATAATGTCCATTTTGACTGTTTGCTTAATCTATGCAGAACGGTTTGTGTCACATATTACAAGCAATGCACACAAATATTCCTCGACGCATACTGCTCAATCAAGCCTATTAACACGTTCAGACCGGCACCTCATGAGTAGGTACTTGGTACGGCGCAAATCTTCATATGGCCACCGTTGGTACATCACCGCCCCATGAACCAAAATACAATTTTTCAACATTGATTTTTGCTTACTTTTCGAAATAATATCCACCTCCTGAGCTGCACTATGACAATTTGTCAATTTTACTAGGCGGGGACGGTAAATAGAACACTTTCTCTCAAAGCGGCACGAATTTCTTAGTATATTGAAAGTATAGTGTGACGTGGCCACCGGTGATACACCTCGCCGTTTCAGCAAATACTCCGTGCTCCACCGGTGGTACACGCCGGTCTGAACGTGTTAAAAAAACCTGCATTTGTTTTTGACGTGACAACGTCTTATAATTCGATGGAGCCGGCTGCACACACGAAAAAATGCGGCGTTACCTCGCTTTGGGACGTTCCATTTAACGCTTGAAGTGCAAGCGAGAGCGCGGAACGAGCGACAAAGAGGCACAATCGGTGACGTTGTCACGTTCAACTATCGTCAGTAAACCGACTTTACAGACAAACGATTTTTTCATTAATTATAAATCATGTCTTTTAGCACAAGGTGCATCTGTGTTAAAAGCTTTTGTTTAAAGCAGGAAGTCCAAATAAATCTTTGGATACCTCCCAAAATAAATATAATATTGCTATACTGAATATAGCACCGAGTTAATGTAGAAAACAAGTTTTGCATGAATTTTTATTTCTTCCTGATCCTTGAACTGTCCCTCTGTGATACCAACTGTATGCGTCATTTGTAGTCTCTGTTCACCAAGGAGATGATTCAGTGTGTATATCTACATGATTGTGTATGTGTGATTAGTGAAGGGTACCTATGTTTATCTACTTAATGTTAAGCTACCTACAAATACCACCCTAGCTTAGAGTTCATCGAATAAAAACAACACTTATCTTTTGTTACTATAACAATTTTAACGTTGGATGTCATAACAAAATATGAAATTATCTGCAAAACGTACGAGTGCCTACTTTAACATCAGATGATGTATAATATGTTAGGCTCAAAGGCAGCAAACGCTCATTGACGAAAAACCGACCACATCGCGATGTGGCAAATTCAAAACGACCAATAAGCGAATTTCGCGTCGTGGCTGTTTTAACAACGACCACATCGCGATGTAGGAAACACAAAACTAGCACGAAGCAAAATGCGGGTTGTGGCTGCTTTGATAATCGTCCACAGCGCGTTCTGGCAATGAGGAAATGCCAGAACGCGTTCTGAGCCTTTTTCAAACAGCCACAACCCGATGTAGTACATTAGTAAGAAACTTGCCGATGTTGATGGGTAAGGTGATGCCCAAATCCCCCAAGGTTTGGTCACAGATGGGTTACCTTAACGGTCCAGGTTAGGCAACTCTTGCCAAGGTTTGGAAACGGATGGGTTACCTTACCGATCCAGGTTAAGCAACTCTTGCCAATGTTTGGAAACGGATGGGTTACCTTACCGATCCAGGTTAAACAACTCTTGCCAAGGTTTGGCCACGGATGGATTACCTTACTGGTACCGAAGTTGAACAGAAAAGGAAGAATTTTTGAAAATATATCCTCTTTAAATAGGGAGTGACAGTTTTAATGGTTGTTCGTTATTTTTGCACCAGCTTATATCTGAAGACAACAACATTTTTTTATCGAAAACTTTACATCGCACATTAAAGTTCCTCTGTGCTATAAAAACATAAAATGTATATAATTTAGATTCAGACACGTTTTTGTAATAGGCGACCCAGTAAAATGGTTCCGATGACGTTGGCGTTAGCTCTACATAACGAATCATCAATTTATCTGTGTTGAATTAAACAGAGCACATGTTAAGGAAATAAGTAAATGAAATAGGGGTCAACTTATAGTCGGATATATCCAGTAATTCTGTTATCATTTGCATTTAAAATGTAAAAGTTTATCTATCTTTTCCACATCTATCATCATCTGCTTAGCCTTGTCCCAACTACATAATAATATGATGAGGTCCCAGTTACGCTGTGGCTACACGTAACCCCTTGGCTTCTGACTGCCATCCACGAATGCCAGCCCGGACCAATAAAGTGCTGTCTAAGGCACGGAGGGGTCTCGGTATGTCATGGATGTTCAACCATCCACGGCCAACCTCGCCAAGCGTTGCTTAACCTTGAAAATCGACCCATGCGTCACTACACATTATAATGTCATATTATACATTTATCATCAGTCATTAATACTACATAAAGGTTTGTCTTCTCGCATAACCGCAAAAATTCTAATATCGTTGTCTTCCATCCATCAGCTAACCAGCACAATCCAAGGCTAGTGTCCACGAGCGCGATGCGCATTGTCAACACATAAGTATGTTATAGATATTAGATACATAAACTCATGGAGCCCTTTTTCTCATGGAGGTAGGCAGAAACCACAGAACGCCACCTGCTACGAATCTGCGATCCATACATTCTCCTTTCGACTCCTCCACGTTCATACATCTGTATGTTACAATTTTATGAAAACAAGAGACCATAATGGCGTCTATTTTTATCATGATAGATATTTAAAAATCTATACGAGATAAAACTATCTTAGAAATCATCATCTAGTGTTAAGAGAGCATAAATACTCTATCACATCGTTCTCAGTAAAGCTGTTCCAACGAACTTGCATAGATTAAAAAACCGGATAATACTGCTCTGTTACTAAGTAATTCGAACCGAGATAACAATTAACGTGTTTTTTATTCATATTCACATTTTCTCTGCTCATAATATTGAATGCTTATTCGAGCAATAAGTTTGTGCTTGCCAACGTATTTTTTTGGGATTAACAGATTGCTATGAGTGACAAGAGCGAGATAAATGAGACACAAGCCTCGTTTCTATGAGAGAGCTGGTCGTAATTCGCCACTGAGCCCTGTGCGGTGGATACATGTCTTCGATTTTTGGTTCCAGGATAAGGCAGTTCCCTCTCTATGTTTTCCTTTACTGCACTGGTAAAAAAGGGGGAGGGCTTCGTTAAGTGTATTTTTGCACCCTTTAGATCTCTGTTATGCTTCCTCGGTATTCGGCATTTGTTTTCGCCATCTCAAAATAAAAATGCAACTATTATACATAGACAGATATGATTAATTGTTATATTAATGAAAGACTGTACTTATATAACATAGGTTCACCCCTGTAATCCCCGAAGGATTAGCCAGATGTGAACCTAATAGTACACCCACATTTCGCCAGTTATGCTAAGTTCCAGGTGAAAGGGGACGAACCTATTGCCATCAACCGGGCAGAAATCAAGACTATAGCATACATACATATACACATAGACATAGCTGCTACTGAGAAATTCCTCATGGAAAAACCCAATAATGATTTACCCGACCCGGGAGTCGAACCCAGGACTCCATGCTCAGAAGTTGCGCTTGCGACCACTAGAGCAATGAAGCTGTTGAAAAAAAGTTAAATATTGTATTGTAATAATATCCTAGGACGGACTTAGACGGCACGGTTGGCGCAGTGGCTGAGCAATTGGCTGCTGCTTGCCGTGTCGCGGGTTCGATTCCCAAACGGAGCAAATATTTGTATGGCCTACAGGTAGTTATTCCGAGTATGGCTGCTTATGTTTGTGAGTTTAATTGTTTGTAAGCGCACCCACGATATAGGAGAAATTCCCTAGCGTATGCCATAATTATGAAAAAAAAAATGTAATTATGTACCAAAGTAATCAATATCTCAGAAATTATGAATTAGTTTGAGTAATCCGTTTATTTGCATGAGGGTTTCCTTTTCGGAAAATCTGAATTCTAAAAGTGTTTACCCTTAACTGTATCACTTTTGGTAGATAAACCTACACATAGACAGAGAAGACACTGCAAGACAGGAGGAACTGTGTACAGTTGATTACAGGTCATCTATAGGTAAGTAATTTATCTTAAACATTTCCTCTTGCTGGCAAGACGAAATGAAAGCATACATATGTATGTAGTATGTAGGTAAGACTTAAGTTCTGCATAATTATGATAAAACTATTTACATCTATTTGGTATAAATGATAAGAAATGTCACGACGGTCACATGAGTTTTGATATATTTTATACTAGCTTTTTCCCGCAGCTTACCTAGTGTGAAAGATGGTTTAACTAAATCGGAGACGTTTGCGAGCGTGCAGTCAAAAACTTACCGAAATTTCAAGGCGATCGGTTGTATAGCATAGACATTATGTAAAACATCCAGAAAAAACACAGATAAATAGAAAATAGATAGGTGTACCTTAAAACATGTTATATGATTAGATTATTTATACTCTAGAAATGTCGTTGGCCTCTAAATATTAAACAAATCTGAATGAAAGAGTTCTCGCTATAATAACAAAAAAAAAAAAACAAATAACTTGTTAAAACAAATGAAGTTTTTGTTTACTTAATCAGATAAAGATACATTCAAATATTTTTGTTTTAAATGTCTTTGATCATAATATCAAACTACTTCTGCTATACTGCTATGTTAGACGCCGCTACTGAATTAAATTAAATGATAAAATAATAGGTTCAGGGAAAAAATCTGATAATTCGGCTACAATACAACGTTGATACAGTCAACCCAAAAACACGTTGATACATAACATCACATTTTAAGACATGCGCTGCATTGTAGGTACTTTAGTAAATTTGAAACACCTGCTTAGATAAAGACCTCTAGATTTAAATAAATTCTATATTAAAATCCGCCATAATATAGGTCCGGCTTGCCGCGGCGTCGTCTAAATATACATGTATGTCTGATGCAACAATGTGTGGACGGATATCATACACTATACAATGCAGAGTGGTGTTTTAAAACGTCATGTCAGAATTGTTTGCCAGGCCCCCGCGAGTGTCCCCGATCGCGTCAGGCCGCTAGCCACGGCATGCGCCCGCGCCGCGCCGATGACGCCAGACGCACATGCAGGTACGCGCACGGCCGCGTGCCGTGTCGCTAAACCTACGATACAAGCGTAGTAACTTGCATCAGCCGGCCACACGTGTTTATTGTTGCATTAGTTATACAATCAGTAACAGCCCGCAGTTTTACCTACATTGCTGTCTTCAGCAAGCACTTTGACTTATAAAATTGGTTCCGTAAACATTCATATAATGTTTTATAAAAATTGCGTAAGTGCAAATTTGCCATATTGATATAGATTGTTGGTGAACTTTTAGGTCAACATAATTAAATTAAATTGATAAAAACACCCAATATGTCTCAGGCTTGATGACGATGACTGGAAATGAGAGAGAATGGTGCTCATCACCATCGACCCCCATATTTGCATTGAAAATGGAGCCTAACTATTGTCCGTAATTTTACGTATCTTTCCAGTTCTTGATTCTGCATCTAATAATAATTAACTCGGTATGTTATGAAACCTACCCAGTTTTAAATAAGATAGGTACAAAGTTAAAGTAATACACTTTCCTCTCGTATGACTTCGTCTCGATAAAATAACATACTATCACGCCCATTATTATAATTGGCGCGTGGTTAGAAAGGGGTCACTAAAGGTGTATCGTGTATTCATTATCGTAAGCTAATGACGGAGCAAGTTATATTGTGTCGGTGTGTGAGTAGACACTACCACTCATTGAGATCTGTAACGCTAATCCAATATCTGAGTTATTTTCTAATAGGATTGCAGTATATTTTCGAGTCATAAGGGCAAGAGGGTGATGGCATTTTCTATAGGAATAAAGATCCAATTTCATGATCATCAGTTTCAGATCAGTTGTCAGCCTAGGCACGGCCTTACCAACTCCTAACTGTTCCAGGGAGTACTACATGGAGACTTATTATTTTATTTTCTCTATTGCTGTCTCCCATACTTCCATTCTATGTGACATGATTTTTATCCCACGATAGTTGCTCCAGTCCACATCACCTTTATTCTTAAAAATGGGGATTAGCGAGCTATTGCACCATTCTTGTGGGATCGCTTCTTCACACAACAACTTATTGAAGAATAAAGTCAGCCACACACATGCATCCATCTTCTTTTAAACACTCCCATACTTCTACTAGTTTTTCCTCAGGGCCCATGGCCTCTACCACTCCATTACATTAAAAACATAACAACCCCTAGAATGACTAATAAAAACATCTTCATCAAGTTATAGAAGAGGGATTATAACCATGCACATCAGTGATTCAGTGCTCCATAAAATCAATTGACCGGTAGAATCGATACGTGCGATGATATCTGCGTTCAATGTGTATCAATTGATATGTTTACCAAACCATTTACAGGCTCTAATAAGGTGATCTCCAAATGTACAATAATAATACGATGATAAACGTTTCTTTTATATTTTTGCCACGACCGACCTATCGGAGGGTCACTCTTGGATAGATTGTTAGCGGTATCGTCTAATCGGCTTATCGTTACTTACATATGGGAATGGACTTCTCTAGTAAAAAAAACGTAAGACAAACGTAACGTAAGTTCTCTGGTTCTTCTGTAGTAATAAATATCTACATCAATCAATCAAAATTACGCTGAGCATACGTGATTAGAGATTTCAGAACCGACTCCTGAATATCTTCGAGGTTGTTTGCTGCTTAATCCCAGGCTGAAATGACTAGTGTGTTCAACCGTTGACAACAATGAATATAAAAGAATCAGGATAGGTACGTAGGTATGTTTTATTTTGAAAAATTCTAGGTCTCGTGCTCATTGGCCGACAATGATCGATAATCGTCGTAAAATAGTGCATAGGTGAAAAAGGTCTAACGGAGAAGGCGCTCTTCTGTTGTCCCCAGATAAAGTGACAGCGTTATTATGATGATCCACTACTTATTACAGGTTGTTTTTTGTACCGGTATCACCGCGAAAACCTCTAATATGGATTATAATGGATTCGCAGTTCACAGTTTATAAATTAATAGCATAATTTGGCATTATAGTTTTTACATTCTGTTTTAGGAATTTAATGAGAAGGTCCAAAAAGCTAAAAGACGAAATTCCAAATATCAAAAGTTAAGGCCAATTTTGTTGACATTGTAGGCGCAATCGATTCGTTTGTTGTCATCAGATCGGAAGCACCGGCGAGTCAAGCCGCGGCCACGACATCGAGAGAAAACATTACGTCAGCCGCCACAGGGGGCACGCGAGGTCTTCGGTTCACACCTTTGATATTTAGGATAGTCGTAACTGTTACAAATTATTGCAAAGCCAAAGAAATGTCTACGCAGCAAATGCAGACTAGTTTTTGTAATTTTAATACTTATAATTTTTAAAATAAAGTGGCTATTTGAAACAGAAAGGAGAACATTATAACTGCCCATTTTTTGTGGATATTTCTGTTGGACTACAACAGAAATATCTAGTTTTGACATCATCTTTCTTCTTGCTACTATTATACATGCGAAAGTTTGTGAGGATGGGCGGATGGATGTTTGTTACTCTTTCACGCAAAAACTACTGAACGGATTTTGATGAATTTGGCATACTTTTTATCCCGGTAGTACGATCCCATGGGACAATAACCGAACTCCACGCTGGCGAAGCCGCGGGCATAAGCAAGTCATAGGTCAGGCCCTTCATACGATGGACAGAACACCTGGTATTTACTGCGTGACCCAATTCTCTGGACGCGATATCTGCTCACTGGAGCTTGGGGAAGGCCATGTCCAATGGAATTGTTTTGGCTATAATTACTTATGAAATTAAGGAGAAAGGCCAATGAACTTTAAATTTGTCATCATTATTTGCTTAGCCTTTTCCCAACTATGTTGGGGTCGGCTTCCAGTCTAGCCGGATGCAGCTAAATACCAGTATTTTACATGGAGCGACTGCCTATCTGACCTCCACAACCCAGTTAGTACTGGGGAATACGATACCCCTTGGCAAGACTGGTTTGTCAGACTTTCGGGCCACTGACTAATGCAACGACTGTCAAAGATCTACAAATGACAGCCGGGACCAACGGCTTAACGTGCTTTCCGAGGCACGGAGGAAACTCGGTATGTAAAGGGTGGTCACCCATCCACAGACCAACCTAGGCAAGCGCGGCTTAACCCGAAGATTGATCCGAGCGGCAGTTATTATTTAGCCACGAGACCCTCTTTAAATTTATATGGAAACTAAATACTTACCTGTTTCATTTGTTATTCGCGTGTAAGCATTTTTATTATGATGATAAAGATCTTTCCTATTCAAATCAATTTAAAATATTAACAATAAAACAAAAACTGTTTTGTTTGAACAAGAACTCGTTTATTTGACTCTAACCAATCATACTGATTTCCTAAGTTGTCTTTAGATTTTTTTTTATTTTAAACAAGTATTTCACGTGTCTACTAATGTGATACAAGTATTTTTAAGATCACCTTTGCTTAGTCCTGACGGGATTGGAGATCGAAACTCCCAAAGAGAGGACAACGCGCAGAAACCAGTTATTTCCAGTACAAAAATATTCTATTATGTTTTATAATTTCTAGGCCCAGCCCGCATCTTATTTGATTCTAACTTTTAGAGCTGAAAGAGGATGTGATTTATTTTAGCCCTTTTTACAAAAAAAAAACTTCTAACATGGGACCTCAAAACCTGCTCTTTTGAGAAGGTTCAGACGATCAGAGCTACTGGTGATCTCCTTGTTGCATTAGGCAGTCATTCCAATATTTGAGGCGTATAAAATGTTCGATATCTCGAGCATTGTCACGGCCTCAGTGTATGGTCATCATCTGACTCATGACCTGAGATCACCCAGTGATATTTGCTCCAATTTCATCCGGATCGCGCCTGATCGCTGGATTGGGACAGAGCGTATCAGACAGCGTCTATGTGCAACATCTGTTTGGATAATTTTACGTAGGTACTGTATGGTTTGTATTATTGGAAATATAGTGTCACGATGGTTTGAGGAGCCATACCTCATATATAATCGAAGATACTACCAATATTTAGTAGTAAATGAGACGATTTTGCAGACTCAATCTTGAAATTTATAGTAAATCGCATAAAAGTTACAGGAGTTCTAAGATGGCTCCTCAATTCAGAGGTTTGAATTAGTTATTGATATCCATTTTTGTCCCACTGCAGGGCAAAGGCCTCCCTTCCCTCTTTCCACTTTATGCCTCTACCTAACCCTCCAGGGATTATAGGCGTGATGTTAAGTTAGGTAATGCTAAAACTTGGTATTAAGACACGCTGATACGGGTGAACGAGTAAAATTGAAACGTTACAATTATGTCCACGTTTCAAGAGGTGACGCGATGACAGAAACACTGTATAAGCAATTTCAAACTCTAACAAACACCTTACCAGATACGAGTATTGTTCGTCTGTTATTGTGTCTTTAGATACAATAACAGTATCCATAAGGTGAATAAGATAAATCGTTTTTTTTTTTTTGCGAAATAAGTTTTAATGATCGTTTAATTAGCACCCTTGACAAAAAATTTAGTAACCAGTTTGTTTTATATCAAATAATTGAAATTTAACTAGCTATCTTGAGAAACTACGGTTATTGAGAAGAATAGTAGTGAAAAATCTGACGGGCCTTATCGATTGCGTATCGCGTCGTCTGCCATTGAACAAAATTGGCGCAGCATTGATAAGACCTGTGTTAACGTAGACCTTCTTTATGACTTCGATGACATTAAATATTCGGGTTAGTCCCTGAGTACCCCGATCCCCGAGGCACCCGTACCGGAGTACACCGATTTATTTTTGTCTTGAGAAAGTCAATCAAAAGTCAGTTTAGCTTAAAAGTACCGTCAGCAGATGAAATGTTAAATAATTTTTACGTAAGTATTGCTTGGTTAAGGTAAATATTATAATTAGAGAATATTATTATTATTTTATATAGAGTCTCGTAGAGCAATCACAGGTTTTAATTATTATCACAATAGTTGCGTTTTCAATACCGAAAATCAAAATACCTAACGTTTTATTTTTATGACGTTCAAACTAACCTGTTAGACCGCCTTGTTGATGTAGTGATCGCTAGCGCTGAGCATGAGGTATTGAGTTCAATTCTCAGGTGGCATTTTATTATTAGGGTTTTTAACCAATATTTTTCAGTCCCGGCCCGGAGTCTGGATTTTTGCCCTCTAATAGCAGTACGGCCACACCCTATTTATGGGATTTAAGTATACCTGGCAAAATGTGGTTGAACTGTTTACTAAAGTTACCTTACAACGTTGCGTCTCTTCGAGAATTATTGGCGTTAAGTTATGTTAGCCTCACTATTCGTTAGACCACCTACCTAGTACCTGTGGCGTACAAAGGGGTACCTAGGTAATAGGTACATCTATTTGATCTTCATGAAATATGCTATAAAGTATAGTAATAACAAGTAAGTATAGTAATTAATATAAATAAACAAGAAAGAGCAAACTCATGCGTTTTAATTAAATACATTATAATTTTCTTAGGAAATTCCATTTTTCCACATCCTAGTAATTGCTTACGCAGGAAAAAAACAAAATGACGCACTATGAAAATTGTTATTGTTTTTAGTTCGTGATCATTGTGCATTTGAGGAAAATTTTGATAATCAGCATTTACGTAAAAAAACATGATGTATGTATATGAGTTACGGTATTTATGTAAATAAAGAGATAAAGATTAATTGTAAAAAAAATAAAACAGACTGGGAAATTACTGCGCGTCATGCATATAAGAAAAACAAAGCCAATGAGGCAATGATATCTATGTACGTAAGGTACCTAACCAAAACTCCGTCTCCTGAATTTGTCCCTTGTCAGTTTTGTCAAAGTTAACCGAAAATTATACCGTACTCGTGTTTTGCGCCTACCTACAGGGGTAAGCATTTGGCTGGTCAGCATAATTGGAAATGGAGCTGAGTGATCGACAACATTCGATCAAGCATTTTAGCTGCATTATATTTAATTATGTAAGCAGGTAGGTACTATTTTACACAATAGAGCATTTAAATATTAAACCTTTCATCTATTACAAATCGATTGGCAAGCGGATAAGATTAAAGTCACGTTTTCTCAGAGATATGTTAGGAGAAGGTTCAGGGTCAGTAAGCGACGATTCAAAAAACGAAAAACAAAATGAAATCTTTTGTTCTATGATGTAAAAACATATTTTCTCCTCCGTCATAATCAATAGATAACACACGTAAAGGAATGTCATGAACGTTCTTAAAAGCATAAACATTCACACTAGCCTTGATCTTGCGTTCGAATGTCAAGAAAATATTATCCCCACAGTTCAACGTCTTCGGGTAGGCTCGACACTTCGAGATTAATGGACGGGCAGTTTGGTAAACACCTCTGTTGATACTTGGAAATGAAATATGTATGTCGTTTAGAATAAACGGGGTGAATGAAGGGTGAACGAATACGTTTTGACTGGACTAGACTCAAGTATATACATATAACAACTCATATAGGTCCATGTGCCCTGCATAACTCCACTCTTCTTACAAAGTCGAATAGGCAAAGGAGTTTGGGTAATGCTGGACACTGACTGTAATATAGATTTGGCACATTGCAAGGCATCTGATTCTGCACATATACTGTAGGTACAGGAGCAAACATTCAGCTCTCATTACTTAGGACCATACGGCCATCCGGGCCTCTCATCGTCATCGAACTCTACAATTTTAGAATCTTATCAATTTTATGCTTAGCACCGGGGTATACAACATGTCATTCATTAAGATTTATGAATATCTTAACATACCAAGAATCGGTAGTCTGTTATCGCCTAATATTTCTTATTCTGGGGAAAAACAGTTCGTTCCGCACATTCGACAATACTATCACAAGATCTGTTTGTAACATATAATATTATAAGATGAATTTAACATTTGTGATGTCAGTTCGGAGTATATCGGCACGTCACATAATATTTTGATGAAGATTATGTTTTTCAAATAAATGGATGACGGTTTGACGTACGCATAATGTATCATCAATTTACGAACTATTAGGTACAATATATTATCCATTGAGATTGTGTAGAGATACGTAACTATGAGCGTCACTAAGTTATATTTTGATTATAATTTTAACTACCTTCAGGATTATCGTCACAGCTGGATAGCCAGTGAACGTCCAATACTGAGCACTGGTCTTTTCTCTCGCTACATAACATCACGCTACACAGCTATTTGGGGCAGAACAGGAGCATAGAGTTCATCTACTTTACGTCATTAGTCACCAACTCACCACGCCGCTGAAGTGTTGGTGTTAGAACCAAAATGTCCAAGATGTTATATTATGACATCCACGCTCTGACTAAGCCAGTATGATTGATGACTCCCAGCCTTGGCAATATTACATGTAGGCCAATTATGAACCACAAAACGGTAAATGCAATGAAGGTTGCATGTGAAGGTTTTTTTGAAATTGCTGGGGAAAATGGTCACACATTATTCTTTATTTATGGAAAATGTTTAGCATATCTTACCTAATGCTTTCACATTATAATTGGTATTTTGGGAAACCAGGTGTTTTATCTTAAATATGGGTTTAATATTTAAAAAGCATTTTAAATGGTAGTTATAATTTTTACACGTCTTCCCAAAAAAAGGAGTGTTATGTTTTTATACAGATATTATTATGTGCTTACCTACAACATTTTGCTAGTCATGCTACTCATATGATATAGGTAGGTACTTATGCCGATAGCCGTGATTGTTTTAAAAAGTTCAACCAAGATTAAGTAGGAATAATAGACCTTATACTTTACGTTAGGAGGAGAAGAGTGTCTTGGCTCACACTCTCTCACCTACCTATTATTCTGTTTATACTAGACCCCTTGAAAGTAGCATAGAAGTAAACATCCCATTGCCTCTAACACAGTACCTATCTTAATTCAGAGGTTAGGTGATGAACCTGGACGGTCTAACAAGACGACATAAAACTTTACTTCAAAAATCAGCCAAGCGCTAGTCGGCCTCGCGCACAAAGGGTTCCGTAGCAACAACCCAAATAATATTTTTTTTATCTCTTTCATTCACAATTATCACTCAACAGCAAAGCTAAATTTGTTTTTCATAGTATGTTAATGAAAAACAATGTCACTGCTGCAGTTTTACTAAAAATCTAATTTCTCAAAAATTTAATATCAAATCTTATTCAAACCATTTTTCGTTGAAAATTCTTTTTATTTTTTCCTTTTACTTTACAAATTAAATTAGACGTGGGAGACACCGTTGTTACGACTTTAGAAGCAAATATCACCAAAATTAACAAAAACGAATTAAAAAAAATGAAAAATGTACATACAACATGAAAATTTAATTTAATTTCAGCTTCATCGAAGTGTCCACTTTTTTCTTTTATTACCTTCTCGCATATTCTAGGTGTTATTAATTTATTTCTTAAAATAATCATTATCTACCTTGTTCCATTCGCTCTCTAACAATTACCACAGATGTTGTAAGTTCGTAGGAGGTCGATTTTTCACCCTTTCATCGAGTTCATCCCAAACAAATTCAATAGAAGAAAGGTCAGGCGATTGAGATGAGATTTACAATCTTTTCATGTTTTTCAAAAAGTTCTGGTACAGTTTAGACGAATGCTTCGGATCATAATAATACTCTTGAAAAATTAATCCAGGGTCATTGAGATTCAGTTTACTGGGTGCGGCGGAATCCTGAAGAATTTCCAAATAACCTCAATAACCTTGTTTAGTTTTTCGGTTATCCTCACAAGATTTCCGTGTTTACTGTTGTAAAAACTGCTGACTGACCGCTGACTTTTTTAACATAGTGCTTTCATCTTTTTATTTTTTTCTTTCCCGTGTGATTAGTGCCTAACCTGGTGTCAGAGTGTATACAGTGCTTATTGTACCTTATTTTAATTGTTTTTACAATTTTTTTTTTATCGTGCTTATTAGTGATCCTAAGAATTCTACAAGTTTTTCTGTTTTTACTCGTAAGAACCTGTAATTGGCTCTGTGTTACATATGCAATTGTTATCCTTTTGTTATAGCTGTTGGTTCTCCTATTTATAAATAAATAAAACACCCCCAAACCATGCCATTACCATCACCATGTTTGATAGTATGCACTGTACATGCTTCGGAAGCCCTTTCTTCTTTTGACCCTCGTACAAAGTTTAATTCGTCACTGCAAAGGACATTTTCCCATTGGTCTATTGGCCAGTTTTAATGTGCCGTTGCCTGTTCTGGTCTATTTATCTTATGTCGAATTGTTAGATTTTGTTTTTTAGCAGCAACACATCCTTTTAGTCCCGCAGACAGAAAACATCTTTTAACAGTTGTTACTGAAATGGGTGTTTGTCGGGTTTCCTTGGAAGCTGGGTAATTTGTGGTGCTGTCAAGCATCGATTCCATTTAGAGAGAACTCTGACGAAGTTATTCTTTAGATTTGGTGAGGATTTAGGCATACCAGATCTTTTTTGTCTAATTTTTCCCAGTTTTTAGGGTTCCGTACCTCAAAAGGAAAAAACGGAACCCTTATAAGATCACTTTGTTGGCCGTCCGTCCGTCCGTCCGTCCGTCTGTCAAGACCGTTTTTCTCAGGAACGCGTGGAGGTATCAAATGGAAATTTCTATATGATACTTAGTTCTACTGTCCCTGGAAGCTCTAGAAAAATCAACCTTCTAAGTCAACGCAATCAAAAGATACAGCCACTTAGGCCGCAAATTTCCGCAAATTTTCGAAACTCGCACGGGAATCAAAACCTACAGGGTACTTCCCGTGAACTTAGAATCTTGAAATTTTGTACGAAGTCACGTCTTATAGTACAGATATAGGAAAAATTACGAAAACCGTAAATTTTTAGTTTCGTCATATAAAAAAAAGTTATATACCCACAGGTTTGTACGGAACCCTCGGTGCGCGAGTCCAACTCGCACTTGACCGGTTTTTTTGTTTTCTAGCAGTGTAGTTGGACACCTTTATAAAGCAGTCTGATCCTTTCTGCGAGTTAACGGTTAGTGTAACCTTCCTCACGAAGAGTACAAAAATCACTTCGCTGTTCAAGCGTGATTGGCTTGCGTTTTGCCATTTTCAGAATAAAAATACAGTTAAAGCAGTAGTCGAAATCTTTCTAATACATACCGTGTTGATATAACAACCTTCGCGTGCCAGTAATCCATTATTATTACCTACCCTTACTACTTTAATAGCAAACGACCTTCTCGTTTAACAAGAAAATATAATACCACGTATTATACCTAATTATTTTCCCGCAACTGCTGGTTGTAGGATCCCTGGATTCTCAAGGCAGGTAAGTGTCAATATCATGTCATTAGTTTACGAACTTCACGAGAACAACCCTTTTTTTCCGGATGGGAAATCATCAAATGACTTCTCCCGCTCTGGGCTGAGCGGGAGGGAGTGTCAGACTTTTACTGACTAAAACCCACCCATGTTCCTTCATCGCCCTTTGTGTTCCGGGGCCGCGGTATCTCTTTCGAACAACCCGCAGCACACGAGAACAACCCTTAGTCCGGAAAAGTGTTCAGTTTATAGCAATAGAATGCATACTGCAGGCGAAATGTGAGTACACCTCTGTCCACCATTTTGGGGAATACAAGCGTGATGTAATTTATTATTGTTCCCTTTATCAAGAGTCAAATATCAGGCCACATGCCTATATCATTTATGACACACATGTCACAAGGATACCCCATAACCTCCGTAATTTGCGCCCGATCAGCCCTAAAATACATATCGCCAATTAGTTCATTTGGTTTTCAAATATTGTCAAACTTTGTGTGTACATAGGTACACAATTTTCATACATCAATTTCATCTCCATGAAGAAAAAAAATAACTTGATCGGTTTTCTGCGACACCCCAACGCATGAAATCATAAAGTAAAATCATATGACGCCCATACATTCAATTACTAGTTAGGTATTAAAACTTTTTACCTGATTCTAACAACATCTAAATGCTGACTAGGCGTAAAGAAACAAGCAACCGGTTACAAAGATTGCATCATTGTATGTAAAGAATAACATTAATTAGTGGTTGGAAAACATCACCTTACCGATGTTTTTGTCAACGCAAACGCAGACGCAATCGCGAAAACGGTTTTCATCAGATCTGATATCTAATATGTTATCTATTCAACTAATATGTAATTTTAATTCAAGGACTGGCAGATTTATTTCGATCACGTTTTAGTTAATATATCCATTGTAATATTATAGCTCCTGTAATGTGATCTAGTGTGCAATGCTTGAATTGAGCTAGGTCGTTCTATCGTTGACTTCATCTCTGTTCTCAGGACAAGATTGAAGTCAAGAGTAAGTCCATCTAATATTTAAAAAAAATGTGAAAAGGTCGTATTTGGTATCGATTTTCATACATTAGTGTTACATAATTTGTTTGTAGGTATTCTAATGGCAAATCGACGTGTTCGTCACTTTACGTAGGTACCTAAATATAAAAAAAGGCTATAATTTGAAGAACACTACTACCCTAATTGAGTGGATTAGATAAGAAAATTCATCTCCATAAATTATTGGAACCAGATTTTCAAAGAAGTTTATGGTATCATAAAAACATGAGAACACGATGAGAATATACAGATTTGGTGCACCACATGTGGGGAAGGAATGTAAGGTAATTTCATGATTTTTTCGTTTGTCACTTGTTCCAATAAAACGTTAATATCTATCCCAAGATAATTTTATACGAAATATAATCCTTAGACAGACTATTTCCATGAGTAGATGGAAGTCACTCTATAACCCTGTAATCAGAAACTTGCGGCCTGCCACTTAGGGAAACTCTATCTAATCAGTCAATGGATATGCATAATAATATTATGATTAATGTAAAGAAGACGGAAGGGGGCGAGGAGGCACTCGCGTCATGAATACATGAAAATAATAACATCTCACAGAATTTGGGTCACACATTGTTTGGTTAAAGAAATACGCTGCAATATCTAACGATTGATAAGGGAATGACGTGTATTCGTTTGTTTGTGGGTGTCGTACGATGGGTGACGGAGGTTCATTCACCGCCCTACAACTACGTCACAGTTCAGCTTTTCATCGTAATGCAATAATTTAACTCGATCGCAAATAGAGCATGATTATGAGTTCAGTTTTTAAAATTTACCCTAAACTCTTGTATCTCTATGTTAATAAATGACAGGTTTCTGTATGAAAGTTTAATTCAGACATTCATAACACATTTCATATGCATCCAAAAAAGGGTCTAGCCTAAGTAAAACTATGTAGCAGGGTTCGATCGATTACGTTAAGCTTGCCGAGGTCTCTGGATGAGTGACAATGTTTGCACTCCGACACCTTTCCGTGCCTTGCACATTAAGCCTAAGCACATTCAGCTGGTCTGGCAGCCATTCGTGGATCCTTGAATGTCGTGAAGGGAAGTCTGACAGCCAGTCTAAATAAGGGAATTATCATATCTCTATTACCCAGTAACTAGGTTGTGTAGGTCAGATAGGCAGTCTCTCCGTGTAAAATAGGTACTTAGTAATATTCAAGCGAGTCCAATAAGACTAGAGACTGCCCCCAACTTGGGAGAAGGCGTGGCAAATGATGATGATATAATAACAACAAAAACTCAGTATCCAAAAAATTTCCTTATAACTCAATATTTGTGTACAATTTCAAGCATAACTTGAGGTCAGAATAATATCTGAGTAATCCCGAGACCGCCTGTTGGTACTGATAACTTTAGCATAGGTGTTAGCAGCACACGACTCCGCTGAAGGCGTGTGGACGCGGCCCGTGCCGGCGCGCGCGCAAGATAGCGCCGAATTACATCAGACCGAACAAGACGGCCGCGGCGCGTGCCCGACCGCTATATAAGCTACGCTGCCTCGACGAAGCACTCATTCACTAATCGCAAGTAATCGATGACAAGAGTATATTAGTTTTGTGGCAATGTTCTACGCTCTCATGCATTATCCTACTATCGTGATTAATAATAACCTGAAATACGAACAACTGTGGCATAGTGACAATTGGTGTGACAGTCATTCACCGCGATTCGAGCATCAACAGAGATAACCCAGAGTCCTTCAGATCGAGTGCAGTGATTAAAAGGTAAATATTATTTGTTTTGAAAATAATGCAGTTTATGTTTCCAAGCATATATAAACTAAATGTTAAAAAAAAATATAAGTAATGTTATTTTTACTGTAAAGTAAGTAAGTGTAAGTGTTCTTTCTATTGTTAATATTTTAAATGATGATTATTAGTTGAAACCTTTTATAGCGGTTAACGACAGTCAGTTTTTTATCAATGAAGTTTTCGCTTGCGTCAACTGCGAGAGATAACTTGCCTCTTACGGTCGTTATTGCCAAAACTTCATTTGATAAAAGCCTTCTTTATCGGCTGTTTTAAAAAGTTAGGGGTCACCTCAGTGTCGCGATAATTCGTTCAAAGACACTGGCGTATGACAATTGAGCAGTGAACTGCCTTGTTTTACTTTATATAGCATAGTGTTGCCAACCTTTGGTGGTGGTTGTCTAGACGTGTAAAGCGATCCCAGTTAACGGTATCGTATTTTAACTATTCACGCTCCGCTGCTTTCGCCCAGGGCTGGCACAAGTCCAACAATAGTTTAGTTCGACAGTCACAATAAATAAATAAAAAATATATATAAATTATTTTCTTAATATTTACAAACATATAGAACCACCTTGAGCTTAAACAATTTCTGAACAAAACTAAAATCACCCCAGAAAATTACGCTATATTTTACACCCCTAACAGTGAATGAAATGCAGGCACTAATATGGTTTCATAATTCCTTTACAGAGTGACAAGTGGACGAGCAATCAATCGAGTCTAGATCACCTGAACGACCTGACGTGTCTGTTAGACAAGAGATAAGCAGAAGAATTTATTGAGAAGAATAAATTTTGAGAAGAATTAAGATGGCAACTGTACAGACCCCTCCCGAGATGAGCCTTTCGGCATCTCTGCCGGTACAGCAGGAGCAATCTGAAATAGATCTGATGGCGCTGACCATGGCAGCGCTGCGCTTTGTGAACCCTTGGTCGGTGGAGAACAAGTCCAGCCAGTGGGAAGACCAGATCGTCGCGGGAACACCGGAGGCCCAAGATCGCACGATCACCCTCGCGGAAGTCAGGCTTCACGACTCGCCGCAAGATTGCTGGGTCGTCATATACGATCGAGTATACGACATTACTACTTTCTTTGACGAGGTAAGTTCAAAACATCTGAACAAGCAATAATTCCCCTTAATTTAATATTTCCAACGCTGAAATCTAATTTCTTACAACTATTACTAGAACTTTTTTACATACACATGAAGCTATAAAAATATTTCCTGTTGTTACAGCACCCTGGTGGAGCGGACATAATGTTCGAGTACGCGGGCCACGACGCGAGCACCGCGTTCCGCAGCTCCGGCCATTCTCGCATGGCTAGCAAAGCCCTGGAGCGATTCCTCGTCGGAGAGCTCCCCCTTCAAGAGCGCATGTACCGACGACCCGGGGGCATCCGACTCAGTGACATGCCAGAATAAGACGGCCAAGTACACCAGCACATTGCACTGCCAAAGTAATTAATTAAAATTATCCCCCCGTCACTGTCAACTCCCAATTAGCCTATGATTGATAGATAGTGACCGGCCTTGGAGATGAATTAAAAGTTGTATTAATGAGAACAAGAAGGAAAAAGTGTGGCCTTTAAATGCTCCAATTTCTTCGAAACACTCTATAACTGTTAGCTGTCACGACAATAATTAACGTATTTGTTTTGTATTGTTAGAATTTCGTTTAGTTTTATCGAACCACCAGCTTTATTTTAGAAATAGATGTGTTAAGAATAAGTTGTAACATTAACAGTTTCTTAAATTAAGATAGCAAGAGTAGGCACTGTATGTAGGTACGTGCGATAAATTAATAATTTATTTCGCTAACCATGACTTGCTTATCCGAGAATTCGTACTTTATAATAATTATTGTTAGGTACTGTTAACCTCAGTCAGTGATGTCAGAGCTTTGATAAGCGCAGTCATGTGAAAACGAACTTGCCAAGTGCACTTTTTCCACTATTCATCATATCTGTTGCCAAGTGGTAGATGTCTCTTAGTATTGAATAATATTTTGCATTTATTTAAGTACCTATATTATTATTAAGTTTGTTTACAATGCAAGGCAGTAGTTGAGCCTTTTCAATAATAATTTATGACAGATGTTGTGCGTCATATTTTGTGGGTTATGATAACATTATCTTGTTGGCCAGATTTTGAGTTGTTCCCGAATGAGGACAATATCATACGTTAGAAAGCTAAACTTACGTGCTTTGTTTGTATTTTTACTTTAGATATAACTCAGTATTAATTCTAAAAGAAATGTATTGTAATTGTTCGCTTAAACCTAAGCAATAAGTGCTTTTTCTTATGTTCCTACTATTTTATAATTAGAAAATAAATATTTTATATTGATCAATTACCTTAATGATTTTATTTTCTATGTCATGAATCCTATTTCGAAAGATGGCCGTCGGCAAAATTCCGACATGGCACAAATATAATTTATGTACCTAATTGTATGAAGTTCACAGAGTGAAAAGTCAGTTTTCCTCATCGATAACCTAATTATCTATACAGGGTAGAAGGGACAGCGACGACGCTAAGCCTATTACCACGTATTCAGTACCTACATCATTTTGAATCCCCCAGATAGAAACTTTTCGTGGGTTATTAAAAAAAAATCAGCTGTTCCATACAAAACTGCAATACCTACACGTCAAAATGTAGGTACTGAACAGCAGATTTTTTTTAATAACCGATGAAAAATTTCTATCTGGGGGGTTCAGAATGGTGTACCGAACACGTGGGAACCGGCTTAGCGTCTAAACAATAAGATGCCCAAGTTTTTTTTTAATAAAAAAAAGTTAAAAATGTAAAATCCTGATAGATAGCGATTGTGACCTCCTTTTGCCAAAATCACAGCTTGCATCCTTCTGGGCATGCTTTCCACGATATCTTTAATAACGTCTTGTGGAATACGTTCCAGCAATGACTCTTTTTAGCTCTGATCGTACGCATCTCTTTACACATCCCAGACTTCCCAGACATGCTCAATTGGATTGAGGTTGGGACTTCAAACTGGCCAATCTAAACGATGGATCCCAACTTCTTGCATATACGCTTCCACGTCGCCAGAAAGGTGAGCGTGAGCATGGTCGTCATAAAAGTGGAATCTTTTCTAGGAGCAGTTAATACGGGTTGTGCGTGTGGAATTAGGACTTCTGTTAGCGTTGTGCATTTAATGTTATATTTTCTATGAAAAATAACTCCGTATGCTCCACCGAATTAATTGCTGCCCAAAACATAACAGAGCCTCCGCCATAAGGGGTATTTCTTCGAAACGCACGTCCGCATAGCGTTCCCCTGGTCTTCGCAGCACTCGCCGGCGTCGATCTTCACAGTATAATGAGATTCTAGCTTTGTCGGAAAACAATACTTTACAATTTCGAGCAAACTGAACTCGGGCAAATCTGTGCTCACGGAGTAATTTAAGGCGTCATCCTCGTCCTGACGGGCGGTCAGGTCACAGCCACAATCTAACTTTTACTCTTCTTACTTCTTCAAGGGTCTTCTTTGGGTCCACACTTGACGCCTTATGATTCCGCCACGCCTGAGTGATCAATTAGCGGTCACCTCGTGGCTGTGTGCATCGCTTTAACCTGGTCTTCTTCTGACCGAACCGGTTTCTTGATACCGTTGCAAAGTCCTCTGGACTGTTGAACAACTCACACCGCCACTTAGCCACTGAGACACGTTTGCGAACCATCTTCAACTATCGCTATAATTTTACCGGTCCTTATCGATGTATCAACCATAACAGAAAATGCTTGCGAATGTAAAATAAAGAATTAAATTAATCAATTTGCATAAATTATCCAAAAAGTTTTTAAATGTTAGTAAAAAACAAGTAACAGTTTCAACAGTGCGCAACATTAATAAAGCAATTTTTCAAAAAATCTTTAGTTTTCTTTTGGTATTTTAAAAAAATGGAAGCTTTCATGCCAGGATATTTCAAATTACATCGTCAAATAAATAAAATCTATTTCTTGTATTATTAATTTTAGATAGAGAAAGAAATCCAAAGCGCCCGTTTTGTTTTTTCTGCAAAAGTAACTATTATGCGAAAGTAAATCATCATTTGCACCTATTGCAAACTTATCGCATTACAAAAGTTGCTCTCGAACTATTACTTACTAGTTCAATAACAAATTATATAGAGAGTATAAAGAATATACTCATAAAGTAGTAGTTTTATGATTATCTTCAAACAATAATTCGCTCAACGATAACCCAAAAAAAAAACTTTTGTCTGTAACTGATTAACACACTATTTATTTATCAGTAAATAAAAACATGTACAAAACACGTTGTTTGTTCGGTAGTTGGCATGTTGTGTCCACGGGAGGTTAAAGACCTGCTTTGGAAGTTGCGCCAGACTTACCAATGAGTATCTGAGCACTGCTAACATGACAGTAAGACAAAACATGATAAAAAATAAATTTGAAGTGAGCAAGAGAAGTATAGTGAATTAGCGACTAATTATCCACAGATCTATTGTTTATATTTGCGTAAACTTTAAGGTAGTAAGTACCATTACTACCCTTAAAGTTTATTATAGATCTCTGGGTAATTAGTCACTAATTCACTATACTTCTCCCGCTAACTTCAATTTTCTTTTTTCATCATAATGTTTTGTCTTGCTGTCATGTTAGCAGTCCGCCTTCTGAAATCCCCGAATGAGGGTCATAACTTTTTCATTACAGGATTTAAGAATCACGAATTTTTTATTGGATTTTGAATAAATTCCTAAATCCCGGGATAAAAGAGTTATGATTTATCATTTCGTGATAACAGATCATGTTACTCTCTTCCTTAAAGGTTAGGTAAATATACTCTACCTTTCGCGATTTCTTATTTCTGCCTTTGGAAATCTCTAATGATGTCCCCCACCCTATGATGGGAGAAGTGGTCTATCAGACTCTTCCTGACTAAAACCACACGGTGTTCTTCTACCAACTTTGACTAATATTAATAATCACTAAGATAAACCGCAGAGCGGTAAATTCTTTCCCTTCACGAGGAGAGGCCTTCTCGGTACATAATAATAATATTATTATTTACTTACGCGAACCCTTGAAGCACAGCTTGTATTATTAATATGTCCGATCACCTCTATCTCGAGCCCTGATAATTACTAGTAAGGGTCTCGAACTCTCGACCTCGCTTCCACTAGAGCAAGCGGATATTGAATTGAAATAACTAGTAAATAAAGTCGCATTTAATAAATAATTTATATAGACAGTTATAAACAATAATGACTAGCATATTATGGTAAGTTTATCAATACTGTGATATTTAGTAAGTACCCTTTTGCAGTCTCACACTTTCTTTCCAGATCTGAAACAAGAAATACGTGTTTATGATTTTCTTACATTTTATAAAAACGCGTCTCTCTCTCTATGTCTGTCTTTTAATACATTTATGTCTCGAGAAAGACTTGGCCGATTAACGCTATTCTTTTTATAAATTAATTGACATGTTTGGTGGACAGGTTTTAGTGGTATATCAGGCCATGCGATTGGATTGGGGTATAATATGAGGTGTAGGATTTATTAAAAAAAATATTATATCGTCAATAGAAGTTCACGAGTACTTAATGAAAAGATAACCGTTTTTTAATAGAACTTCAAGGACATTTAATGAAGAGTGATCGAGCTGTTTATTTTATCGATATTAAATCTGTTACTATGCTAAGACGTTTATAAGAATATTATGGGCTAAAAAATGTAAAATATTTTGATGTAGGGGAAATCCACGCCTTTTATTATTATTATCCCTACATGTAACTAGATACGCCGAGACTGCTAATAATACTTGTTATCTGTGTGACCTAAGGCACGAGTAGAAATATGTGACCGCCTATAAGGCGAGCCACAAACTGGCCTGGCTTCAATCAAACTTTTACATGTTTCATCCCATAATCAATATCTAAGCCCGACTGACTCGTTGATTGGTACAGTCGCGTAGGGATTTTCAGGACGGTCAAATTCAGTAGTCTAGATTGTGAAGGATTCAAGGCGTACACTCGCCCTCTGAACATGGTTTGGGCCTATAGCAGTGACGATCTAATAGCTTAAATTATTCACAAAAACGAACAAACATACAACCACAAGAGAATAATTTACTCTCATGTGACAAGATAATATTAGCAGCAATATTCTTAGAAAATAAGTTAGTAAAATATTTACAACAAAAACAGTTCGTGACGTCAGTACTACGAGGTCACAGGCCTAGCCGAACCCTTGCAGCAGTGAGTGGTTCACAAATACGGCGCTAGCCCGCTTCCTACTGACCAAGGATGCGCATAACTTCCGCTTGACCGTTTAGAAGCAGGCGGGAATCTGCGAACATCCCTGATGCGCTGAAGTATCGGCGAAACCCCAACAGCATGCTGAATGCTTTAATCTACTGATTTTCGAGTATAATGAGCCCACAGACCGCATGCGTAGAAAGACGTTCAGTAAGCAATAAAATAGTGCGCTTGTCCTCACTAGAGGCACGCCTGAATCTGCGGGCAATCATGTTCGCTCTAACACACAGCGTTCTCCACATCTTAAAGGCCAGTGGTCAATAAGTGACTTAGATATTACAGGTGCACTAAAAACGATCCATCCCAGACCGTGTTTTTTCAATATTGCTCTGTTAGTACCACACTTTTGTATGTTTACTAAATAAATAACGAAGAAATAATTTCAAAATAATAACATCGCCATTCGACGACGTAAAGAATAGGTTGGTCTCAAGCTACGAAAACAACCTATCGTTGGATTGTGCGTGTTTAAACTGACTGGCGTTCAGAGTTTATCATATTATTTGCACCATTAATACTACGTTTGTTATCAAATTGCATTTTCTTGTTCAAACTAGTCCTCGGAAACATAACAAAACGAAAAAAGAATACGTTTGTGATCTCGAAGATCTAAACAAAACGAAGACGTGAAAATAAGAATTGCAGTATTGCATGATTTCTTCTCTTAGTTGACAAAAGCAATAGACTTAGCTTGGTTTGGTGATTAGGCATTTGTATTCACCGTCATTGCGATTTTTTTTGTTCTGGAACATACTTAAGGGTCAAAGTGCCAACTTTTTCGCAAGTTTCAAAAACTTTTATTTAAAAATTAAATAAAAGTTTTTGAAGACATAACTTTACTTTAAATACCTCTATGAACCCTGTTCAATGCATCCATCAGCACAATGTTTTGAACGCTAGCGTAAACCTTGATTTTTCAGACCAAAACGGACTTCGCCAGTAATTTTTTTTGCAGTGTTACTTAGTCTGATGTACAGAATCCTAGGTAGATGGCTTCGTGAAGGGTTCGTTTACACCATATATGTCTACCTATTTTACTTACACGGGACCTGCTATCTTTTCTAGATTTGGTAAGCGGGAAAATAATCGATAGGCAGTCGCTTCTTCGTTGGCGGTGGTATATAGTTATAAACCCGTAAGGATAAGATTAATAAATTATACTCACAATTTGTATCTAAGCGCGATTTCACCGGCAAAATATCTCAGATAGACCAGCAGCGCGATGGTCAAAAGTATCGCCGTGATCTGCAGCGTCCACTCACGAGGCATGTCGCATTTAGACACCTTCACTTCTTCCGGACTTATCGTCAACTGGAAATAAACATCCAAAAATCCTAAAACAAGGGTCATAGATAGCAGACAAAAACTGGAGTCACTGACTTTTTATCATTTTTGCCCACGGCTTAGCCTAATGAAGGTGGAAATTATCCCACAGAACCATATTATCGTGATTAAAAAGTATTATATTAGGACATAGGATCGATAAAAATGTGATTCGTGAAAAAATAAATGTTTTTAATACATGCCTCGACATAGTCTGTCTACTGTTGTATGGGATTTTTTTTTCTTAGGCGGGATCTCAGAATAATAGAGAGCACTTCACATCGTCGAATAAGAGAGAACGAAAATTTTCCAAACACACTTAAAACCCGGTTTCCACCAAAGCGGAGACGACAGGAACGAAGAGGAGACGTGAATAAATCAGTCATATTGGTGGAAATCCAAATCGTGGCCCTCGTCTCTCCAGTAATTGGTTGAACCTTGCACAACAACATCTAGTCTCTGCTCTGCTCGTGTCTGCTTTGTTAGCATACATTTCTGGTTGGTGTACACGAAGAATAAGAAGTGTCCGCCTGCTGCTGGCAAAGGTTAAGGGCTTGTGTGAAAGAAATTGGTTACTTACCAAGTAATACTTGGGGTCAAGTCGATTTCTCCACGAGAAGGAAGGTACCGTGTACTCAACGAACTCGATCTTATGTTCAGGGGTGGGCACGAAGCTATGTCTGACGACGCAGCTGTGATGCGTGTGCGCACCGAAGGCGGCGCGCGGTCGCAGACTTTCTACTAAGTGCTCCGTGGACTCTTTGGACAGGCAGTCCCAACGCTCTTCAAACAAACTGTTGCGTTCAGGCAGAGGGGCTGCGTCAGGCTCCGTGCATACGCTATCTGATTCTCTGTATAGAGGGTAGTGCTGAAAAGTATAAATACTCATTTTTGTTTATATTGCATTTCTGGCTGTTAACTTCGAATAGATCTATCTATCTTGGAATTACTAATAGGTATTTTGAATAAATCATACACGAGGACTTGGTCTTTCTTTGACACAATTTATTAATGGGATGAATGGACAACTTAAAAATGGCGAATATTTGCTGTTTTGACTGGTATTAGTTCATAAACACTCACCTGCATAATAATTGGTCTGCTATACCTTTCTAATTTCTTTTTGCCTTTGCACAAACTTGATCCACTGCTGCACTTTAATATATCTGTTAGGGTTAATTTTTTTTTCTTTAAAATGTTCTAACTTCTAATAGTTATTTACAAAGCAATATATGAGAGAATAGTATGATAGCGGCACGCAGCGGGTGTATCACTCATAAGACAGCGCCTCAGCGGGATATAAAGCATCGAAACTTCCATGCGTGTCTAGTGTTCAAAGTTCTAGGCCCACTTGCTCCACAACTAAATACATGAACAACTATTATTCAAAAACATAAGTCTGTCTCTGTCATCTGGAAACGATTGATACACGACGAAACGATTTGATACACGACGAAACGATTGATACACGACGATACGACGTTTTAAATACGTTTGCACATACAGTGATTTGTAAATTTTGTAATAGAGAGATCCAAAAGCAAGCACACAGTAGCTAAATTTTTTCGTACTCACACTGCTAAGCAGCAATTGATTATTTGGGTAGTCCAAAATCTCAAATAATATACCAAATATATCAAGACACTACAGAAACGTGGGAAGAGTTCATAAAACTTACTTGATATGTTTGCTATTTGGGCAACAGTACGAGCACACAGGGTGCACCCGTCTCCTTCCATCGCCATAGAGTTGATAAGGACGAAGTGATTGCCCCTGATGCTGACTAACTCCACGGGTGGCGACTTCAGCCGAGTCTCGAACCTCTTGACCAGCTGCGGTGTTATCCTTTGGACATACTGCAGTTCATTTACAACGGTAAGTAGGCAGTCAAAGGCGAGCGCAGGAATTAAAAATATAATCACATCGGAATCCCTGACCCAAGAGGATACTTTTGTCAAAATTTCTCAGGAAATTGAAATTTCACAAATTTTGAATCTAGCTGTCTCAAAAACAAATACTACATTCTTGTTTATGAGTAATAATAATAACAATGTGCATTGAAGTTTCAATCTTGGTAATTTTTGAGGAAAAGTGGTATACACTACACATTACCATGTCATTTGTCTATTTGCATAAACATGTTTATTTGTTACTTGATTAATTAAGAAATAAACAGGTGAATTAATCAAGCTTAATTAATTCCTTGGTTAAGTATTGATTTAATTAATCTTAAATGATTACCTGTAATGGAAGCCAATGTCATGGTTGCCAACAACAGAGTACATTGCCGTACCTTCGGGGACTTTGAATATTTGATAAAATCTTTCAACATAATCATTGAATTCTTTTTCAGGACACCACAGACCCTCATCAAAAAGATCGCCTGGAAATAACATTATGAGACACTTTAGTCTATGAGTAAAAGCCTTTATGGAAATGGTCATAGTAAATTATGTTTATGTACAGAAACAGAAAACCATAATGTTGATTTTAACTTTATGTTTAAAGTTTCTTTAGTGATGGCCCACAACAAAAGATATTGCTATTGTCTTTAACAAAAAAAGGATACAAAAACTTTATTATGATGATCAGCCCAATTTTGTAACAGTGGGGAAAAACCACACAAGAAGAGCTTTAACAAGATGAAACTCTGGTTAGTGGCTTAATTATTAAAAAAGGACACAAAGCTCATTCCAAGCGTTTATATTATTCTGTGTAATTGGATTAATATTGATAAGTAAAAATACCTAAAACAAAGACAACATCAGGACTATGTAGAGTCATAGCCGTTTGAAATGCGCGATGCATCTGCCACTCTCGCCGCCACTTATCAAACCAGTGTCCATTCCGGGAGCCAACGAGGTGCGTATCAGCTATAACCATCGCATATACTGGCTCCACATTGTCAGTTGGCTCTTTACTCAACGTTGACCATCCACACTGGAATTTATATAATGCACATCTTATATATGTGGCGAATAGTTTTATAATAATTTTAAATTAAATAGAATTACCTGAATTTGCGCAACATAATAAATTAAGTACTCGCAATAAACATAAATCATAATTAAACCGACAAACAAGCTTATTAAATTAATAGTCAAAGTTTGTCGCAATTTTCGTGACAATAATGCCATGGTGCTAGGGTTTTCTTGCTCAATTAAGCAGATGATTGTTGCTCTTAAATAAAATCAATCATTTCCGTTCAATAATATAAATTTTCAAGCTTTTCACAAATACCCGGTTTGTATGCAAACAATCAATTTTATCGATTTTTAATGACAGTTTGTACATAAGTGTTGCTGTAATCTTATTAAATATATTCTACCAAAAAAATCGAACATTAATATTGCACGATCGAATACGAAATATGGATCATTAAAAAGTTAAAACTATGGTCAACAAGAGAAGGTCAATACTTGATTAGACCAATTAATCTAAAACCACTATTAACTAACTATACAAAAAACTAAAACTAAACACCAACTAAAATAATATAGGTATTGTACAACGTGGGGCCGACATTACGACAATAAAATAATGAAAACACTGGTAATACTAGTGCATAGGAATATTTCTTATATTTTTACAACAATAAAACGCCTAGACTCGTTTCCTACCACCCTTAACCTTTCGCACGATCGCCTCAACGCCCTTAAAGGAAAAAACAACCAAAGCGGATTAAACTAGTATCAAATAAATCTTAACATCGAAATTAAACAGATATTTTTTCAAACAAAGTAAATGTCATTAAACTGTGTGCTAACCTAACCTAAGGGATTTTTTTTCACAATCCTGCTCTGTCCCACTCCTGGGCAAAGGCCTCCCTCCTTCCACTTCTCGTAAACACGCGCGTCCACCATCCAGTTTGCACGGAACATGTCCAGTTCGTCCCACCATCTCCTTCGTGGCCTGCCGCGACCCCGCCTCCTGTGTCAGGGCACCAGCTTCCTGCTATTTTGGCCCAAAGTTTGTCGGGCATGCGGCAGACATGTCCTGCCCAGTCCCATTTGAGTTGGGCAGCCTTTTGAGCCGTGAGCTATGTGCTCCATTGCACGTTGGCAAACTTTGAGTTTGGACTTCTGGATGTTAGTCAAAGACCAAGTCTGTGCACAATAGGTTAAGACGGGGAGAACACACATGTCCATAAGTTTGCGTTTTAGTACCATAGGCAACTCATCCTTGAATAATTCCTTCATAGACCAGTAGCTCTTCCAGGTGTTTTCTAAATATTTGTCTTGCCTCGCCTGGAAAGAGACTACTTGGCCCAAGTAATGGTATTCCTGGACATGTTGTATTGTCTCCCCGTCTACTTTTATTATTTTAGGTGTTTCATTGCACTTTGGTCTTCGACATATTCATCTTCAGACCAACCTCAAGGCTCGCATCGCTTAAAAGGATGTAAAGAAAACAATGTCGTCGGCGAAACGCAGATTTGACAGTCCCGTTTCGCCGAGAACAATGCCTCTTTCCCTCCAATCGGCTGCCAACTTCTTGAAGGTTTCTTCGAGGGTGCTGGTGATCAGTTTAGGATATAGCGGGTCGCCCTGTTTGACTCCTTTCTCTATTTTAAATTTTGGCCCTGTGGTTTCTAATTTTATTGCGGCTGTACTATTTCTGTATATATTGCGTAGTAGATTTGTGAATGTGGTTGCTTAAAGCGTTAAAAATGGCTGTATGTGAAATGCTGTCGAAAACTTTGGAGTAGTCAACAAAAGCCCATTACACCTAAATGGGAGTTTAAATTCTTGGTATTTTTCTATTAATTGGTTGACTGTATATGTATAGATGGTCTGTAGTGGAAAGGACAGGGCGGAAGCCTGCTTGTTCAGGAGGTTGATGTTTATCTAATTCACCGGATATGCGATTTTCTACTATTTTATGAAAGTTTTATACATGTGTGATATGGGCCTGTAATTATTAATCTCTGATTTAACCTAAGGTATAATTTGCACTAATTTGGGTCTGGAAATAACATTTAAATAACGTATTTGACAAAGGTTTTTGAAATAGCGAGTTGACAACATTTGTTTAGTGTTTATACCGATGCGGGGGTCGTTAACCTGTCGGTGCTAGCCTACTAATCTACATCATGTAGAAAATTCTGAATATGAAAAATAATGCCCTGTGACTAAACTACTGGATATATTCGATTGAATTTTTATATGCAGACTGGGAACATCGTATTGTCGGCGCCACCCTGTATATGAAGGACTGAGAATTAGGTAAGTATATCTCAATGACGAGAAGAGACTAGCGACATTGCATGCCACTTTATATGGCAATTCTAAGCCTCTGGTCAAGGGTACAGCCATATAGGAACTTTTGAATAGTGAAAAATAAGCTACCTACAGCCTTGTCACCGGCATGATAACTGTGAATGGACTGTAGTAGCCTATTCCAAAACGTAGATCTCATGGAGAAGAAACTCCACGGACACTCCACCCCACCCTAGCACAGCCCGCCATGCTAAGAAGATGAGATGGGCAAAGGTGTCGATACATGTTGCATTCCACACCAAAGGCAATTGGTTGACGTATTTATTAGATTACTCCGTACCAACCTTCGCAGCGGCTCATGCGGTCAGCGGTCAGCGGTCTCTGGGAAGACGGGTTCACAGGCTGATAATATTATTCACAACAATAATTTTTCATGTTTTCAGTTTACGACAGATCCCTAAAATGATCTACTATTTATAAGATTTGTCTCAAGGTGGCAATATTTTAAATCATACGTTTTAAACTACGCAAAGTTTTAGCGTACTAATTTGTATCTTTTGAAGCCTTTTTTAAGTTTTTGCATGATTTTTTATCATAATTTTAATAATTATTTTACTTATAGTACTGTCGAATTATTTTATAATTCAAAGTAAGATCTTGGTCTCGTAGTTGAAATATTCAATTAAAACGAAACGCATTCTCCAGCTGATTGTTGATACTTGATTGTCAAAATGTCAAATCTGATTGTCACTATTGACGGAATTCGAACAAAAAGTCAAAATAAATAAACCATGTTTTCAATAATATAATAACTTTAATTGTTAGAGTCGAAAGCAATATTGTATAAAGAATTATTTAGTATGTCTATACACTGGAGTTCAGAAATAATGAAATGGGAATATCGCGACTTGCAAGCCACGGCTATGTCCGTGGACTATTCGGGCAACAACGTGCTGTTAGCGGGACGACGATGGCTAGCGATCAAACAGCTCACGCAAGACGACGACTCGGGTGACATTGTGAAGAAGTACCCTCGTCACAGCAAGTACGATGCGGCCGGCGCAGAGTGGTGCCAGTCGTACCATGGACAGAAACTTTGCGCTATTGCGGTATGTACGAAAATATAAATAAAGTTGATCAGAATATAATTTTAATATTATATTCTGATCAACTAATCTGTAAAAGACGAACTATGCCTAATCTAAGAATTGCTAATCAGAGGATCACCTGATGAAATCTCCATAATGAAAAACAAACTGAGAGATACTAACTGAATGAGTAGATAACACTTCCCAAATTAAATTATCAACATGTTGTTGATGTCATGAAGCCAAAATTAATAATTTAAATATTTTTAACATAATTCCAGAGTAACCAAAGAGTGGATGTGTATGAGTGGCGTGGAGGCAATGACTTAACATGCATCTGTTCTCTTCGTGGACACACTAGAGTGGTCAGTGATACTCACTTCCATAGACAAGATCACAACTTAATTGCCACATGCTCTATTGATACATTCACTCATTTGTGGGACTTGAGAGATGCAAGGAAACCCGTGGTTTCATTGAGTGCTGTTGGTAAGTGTGTTATATTTTCACCATGCTTGATATTACCACAATTGTCATATTATTAACAAAAAAGGCTAGTATGTATAGATTATCTTTAAGGTCCAAAAAAAAACAAAATTGAAACCTTTATAATCTCACTTTCTTGTTTAAATAAATAAATATAAATGTGTGTATGATGTAATAAGTTACTTTCAATGTTTCCAGCTGGAGCCTCACAAGTGCAATGGAACAAAGTAGCAACCCACATAGTAGCAACTGCCCATGATGGTGACATAAAAATTTGGGATTACCGCAAACATTCCGCACCTATTTACTACATTTCTGCGCATCTGTGCAAAATCCATGGTGTGGACTGGAGTCCCCACCATGAGTACCAACTGGTCACATCCAGTCATGATGGCAGCATCAAATATTTCGACATTAATAATGCAAGGAGACCTGAGAATGTTATAATGACTAATTTCCCTGTGTGGCGGGCAATATACACGCCATTTGGAAGTGGCTTGCTGACCATAGGAGTGGGTTGGGGAGGGATGCCCAGAGTAGAACAGGCAGGAGTCATTGGCATCTGGGTAGGAGGGGCACTGACACACAGGCTTGTTGGTCACACAGATACAGTCCAGACCATGGTTTGGAGACCTAACACCTCTCCATCCAACTATCAGTTGGTGACGTGGGCCCGGGATCAATCACTCAGGGTTTGGACGATGCATCCTTCATTGTTAAAAATGTGCAATCATTATCTTCCTGATGATGGTGAGAATGATGAAGACAATAATAGTGACAGTAAGTTTTTTATTCCTCTGTATGGTTATCACAACCATAAGGCAAAATAAAACCAAAGTCTATTATTTCAGATGTAAGCTATGCTTCTACAGCAGGGTCTACAAACGATATCTCGACAGGAGATAACAAAGGTCAAGATATTGCATTGGTAAGCAGTTGTCTTATAAAACTTGGATCTGAGTAACATATTAATTATAGCTAAATTTCTAAACTTATTGTGCGTGGTCTTGCGCAACAGGACGAGCATCGTGATTCGCAAAAAAATTGCCTTACTGCAGAATCAGAGCTCACTTAACTAAAATTGTCATTTTAAGCAGCCAAAAACCATAATTTTTCTTTCAGAACAAACTCCCTCACAAAACGAACACTTCGATCGACGAGGAGTTCGAATCTATTCGCGAGATGGCGAACATCGAAGTAACGGACATGAACATTGAGACGCGGACCTGCCAGATACACTCCGAACGTAACGGATACGTCGCTAACCTACAAGTCACATTCCCGAGAAACGTTACCGAGCAAACTATACCAAAGTTCTCCTGGCTATCAGGAACAAATGTCGATAGCCCCACGACTATTAAAATTCTGCAATCTATCAATAGAACTGCCTACCGCAAGAAAAAAGAAGGGCACAGATGTCTGTTGCACTGTTTGAAAACATTAGCTACATCCATTGACGAGGTAAGTACTTACTAAAACTACTTATTGTTTTTCTTACTATACAGTTTATAAACAACTATAGGAGCATTCTTGAAATGTTAACAACAAATTATTTAAGTACTTTATCATAAAACTTATCATTGCAAAAACATACTCAACATATTGCGAAAACATTAGAAAGTACCTATCACGTATTTCCAACATTCTAGATACCAGTGAAATCCAGTGACGATACCGACTCAATGAAATCAAGTCAACGAAGTCAATCGGAGAGCGAAAACGCTGGTGACTCATGCATACCATTTCCAAGAACATGTGGGGCCAAGTGGTGCGGAGTCAGCACACTGGTTGTCTTCAACCGTCCGCCGAACGCGCGGCGACTGTCCCTGAAGCATGAGACGGGGACCCCGCGGTCGATGTCATCATTGTCGCTAACTCCGGGGCTGTTTGGCACGACGGGGTACAACTCTGTGTCGCCGCACGCGACTACGACGCCGTCCCCGACCAACGCGTCCGGTTTTCCACAGCTGCATCATCGACATGCGTCGAATTCTATTACTACGTTCTATTTTCAAGATAGATGGGTGAGTTATTATATGTAATTTAAGTGATTAAATACTCATTGATAACTCTGCCTGTCGAAGATGGAAGGCTATATCCCACTTTCAACTGACACGCTTTCGGGTGTCAGTTAGGAGGTGAGCGCGAAATATGCGTTTGTTATGTGTTTGAAACTGTTTCTATCCTCAAACGCATATTTTTCTGGACTACATTATCGAATACTTGTGATCTCAATAAAACCACTCTTTTACGATAAAAAGTCGTAGAGTGTGTGTTCATTATATTCTACAGCAAAACCAGTAATATAATATTGTCTCCTGTCGATAGAAAGCACAAGGTCGCCGCGCGGGTAGCATGCGCAGCCGCGGCAGTATATCCGGCTGCGTGGCACCCCGCGTCGTCATGTACGCCGCCCCCAGTCTCTTCCCGCTGAGTCGCAACCTCGCGGAAAAATACATTATCAACGCTGACAACCCTGTTGGTAAGTACGGTTAATAACACCGATTTACCGATCGTGCCTAACTGATCCTTCGAAATAGATTTGGACATATACACTTCATAAAAATTTATTGAAGCTAAATAATAAAATATTCAACAGAAATGTGTGAGACAAACGCAAAGTTGGCAACAGAAGAAGGTGAGACCGAGTTAGCGCACGCGTGGAACCTCGCGGCACTGACCGCGCGGTCGCTGCGTGCGCGCGTGTCCGACCATCTGACGTCCAGCGAGGAGAGCATGGGCTGGGTGGGCCACCCGCTGTGCTGCAACCTGCTGCAGTCTCTGTGAGTACTAACAATGATCGCTAGCACCTCGCGGCCTGTGTGCAAGTCGCTGTGAGTCTATTTATTTATTTAAGAACCTGTAATTCATATGTTTTCATTGTTGAAATTATAACAGCGTCGCATCAAAGTGATCCTATTTGATTTGTGTGTTTTTTGGGGATATGTTTGTAGGTTTCGAGTTTTTTAACTGAATGTCTAGAACTTTTTTCTCTGCCTCTCGAGACTAGTCTAATTTACCATCAGTTTCTATTGTCATCTTGACATTTTGAACTACCATTTCTTGCCTTGTTTGTGCGCTTCTGACACCTGAATGGAGGAGAAAGAGGCTGATTAAAAAAAAATACTTTGCTGTACACAATGAATGAATTGATTAAAGTTTACAAACGTAATGTGTAAATTTTTAATACGAGATTTTTTAATACACAGTTTTTTACCGACTTCAAAAAAAAGAGGAGGTTCTCAATTCGGTTATATTTTATTTTTGTTACCTTAATGACGAAGATATCGTCATTTATGAACCGATTTGAAAAATTCTTTTATCTGAATGGATCTACTTCCCGACTGGTCCCATAGAAATTTCATCAAAATCAGTTCAGCAGTTTGGTTTTTAAATCATAATAGCTGGAAAAAATATGTCATCCAAGTAGAAGAAATTGCGAAATTGATACTTGACAAGGATTTGTGTGTGATGCGATAACTAAAAAGGGTAAAATAAAAACCAAAAAAAAATAACCGACTTCCAAAAAAAAAAACAAAAAAAGTGGAAAATAACGTTACTTTCGGAAGTCGGTGCCAAAAAAGTCAATGAAACAAACAATAGTCGCCGACTTCCGAAAGTAAAGTTATTTTCCATTTTTTTTTTGTGTTTTTTTTTTTGGAAGTCTGTTATTTTTTTGCAAAAACGTTTTTATATTAATTAAACTCATGTATAATAAAAACTAAACATGGCTGTAGCTTCAAATTCAAGATTTCAAAAGCCTTCAATTAAAACCATAATGACCTCCAACATCTTTGTTCACAGAATATCTCACTATGCCAAAGAGTCCAACCTGCAGATGGCAGCAATGTTAGCATGTGCCTTCTCTGTCTTTAACGACGCCAACAATTCTAGTTCACAGTCCACGATCAGCACATCTAGTTATGTAAGTATACTAAGATATGAAACTGCTCTCTTATTTCAGCTATTCCTACATAAAATGTATCAATTATATGGAATAATATTCAAAATCTGTCATTTTTCGTTATGGATATAGAAGTTAATGGATTGTTAATGGGTTTAGTTTACTTATTGGTGACTGTTTAACTTTTTTAATATCGTTAGAATCTCGGAATATTTAAAAGAATTCTTCAAAATAATTCTGGAAACAGTAGAATACGGGCCATTATTATACATTAGCATTAGTGCCTAAGTTTAACTACTTGGGTTATTGGGTGACTGATGATCTTAAGGACAATATGGATATAGAGAGGGAGCGCAGGTCGTTGGCTGTTCGGTGTAACATACTGGTTCGAAGATTTGCACGTTGTACGAATCAAGTTAAAGTGACTCTTTTCAAAGCTTTCTGTCAATCTTTCTACACTTGCAGTCTTTAGACCTGTTTTACACAGAGGACATACAGCGATCTGCGTGTCCAATATAATAACGCGTTTAGGAGACTGTTGGGGCTGTCGTGGCGTTGTAGTGCGTCCACTATGTTTGCGGAGTCGCACATATGTTTTTTACGCCATAATTAGAAAAAGAACCGCCTCCATAGCCGGTCGGCTACGCCACTGGGTGAGGATCCATACCAGCTGATTTTTGAATTATTATCTCCTTATTACTAACCCTAATTATTAAGTTATTTTGTTGATACTAACACTATGGACTCATGGCTGAAATAAAGAATTTGAATTAGCTTATGCCCGTGGCTTCACCCGCAGGGAGTTCGGTAATTGTCCCACGGGATCGTACTACCGGGAAAAATCCTATGTGTAAATTCACATTATAAACTCTATCTGTGTGCCAAATTTTATCCAAATATGCAAAGGATAGCCAACGAAACTCCACAAACGTGATCTGTATCGATACGTAGAGTTTCGCTAAGCAATTTAATTTGACTCTTTATAAAAAGTTGTATTGAATATGTGTTGGAAAAGCTCCGATGTCTGTACGTGTTTTCAATTTCAAACATTGATTTTGCACTGAAAGTAATTTTATTGTTAAGAAAAGTATAAAATCACTCCCTTAAAAAATCACGTGACAAAAAATAACAGCCTTTATAGAAAACTTTTCAATTCTAGGGCAACGGCACATCGCCATACAGTACAGTGAATCAGTACAGCGAAATCAGCGCCGACGGGTGGACGCTTCCCATCGTTCGCAGTAACTCATGTTCAGAAGCCGAGAACTTCTACACAGACTCAACGGTCTCCAAGTCTGAACGAGCCTCGTCGTGTGTGCTTGATGAGGCTACAGTGCATCTGTATCATTGCTTCAAACGAGTCTACGCGGATATCTTACACCGCTGGCAGTTGATTTATAAGAAGACTGAGGTGAGTCAATTTTTAAATAGCACTTTATAAAGTTTGAGAAGAGTAGTCGTGCAAAAGTCGACCAATCATAGGCGAGAGACGCGATGTGAGTAATTTTATAATGTTGTCTGCTCAAAATTATTGCTATCGGAACACACGTGTTGCAAGTCAGACTGGTAGTATAGTCAGTTTTTTGGAGGGATGTCTTGCCTGTGGTGTTTTTCAACAACTATTGAAATCCTACTTTATCTTAATCAGGTTAAACTATTGTCTGTCAACACGACAACTCTCGCCGCATACTCATTCTGCAACTGTTTGTGTTTGCATTTGGTCTGCATTATAGAAAATGCCTTTTTTGTCTTTGAGATGTAGTTGTAAAGTAATTTCGAGTAAGTTTCGTCCTATAGTCTGCTATCGCTCATGTCGTTGTATCGGGTCAGGTGCTGAAGCTAGTGTGCGATGGGTCGGGCAG